>CM054160.1:33667642-33680142 GCA_028751875.1 Rapana venosa | reverse complement strand
TGTCACACTCTCTGTCATTAGAGGGTCCTTCTTATTCTTCTGTTCTCACAGGTCCTGGTTCTGTTCTCTGAAATTAGATGACCCTTCTATTCTTCTGTTCTCACAGGTCTGGGTTGTATTCTCTGAAATTAGATGACCGTTCTATTCTACTGTTCTCACAGGCTTGGGTTCTATTCTCTGTCATTAGATGGTCCTTCTATTCTTCTGTTCTCACAGGTCTGGTTCTATTCTCTGTCATTAGATGGTCCTTCTATTCTTCTGTTCTCACAGGTCTGGTTCTGTTCTCTGTCATTAGATGACCCTTCTATTCTTCTGTTCTCACTGGTTCTGTTCTCTGTCATTAGATGGTCCTTCTATTCTTCTGTTCTCACTGGTTCTGTTCTCTGTCATTAGATGACCCTTCTATTCTTCTGTTCTCACAGTTCTGGTTCTGTTCTCTGAAATTAGATGACCGCTCTATTCTTCTGTTTCGCAGCCCTGGTTATATTCTCTGAAATTAGATGACCCTTCTATTCTTCTGTCCTCTCAGGTCTGGTTCTGTTCTCTGAAATTAGATGGCCCTTCTATTCTTCTGCTCTGTCTGGTTCTCTGAAATTAGATGGCCCTTCTATTCTTCTGTTCTCACAGGCCTGGGTTCCATTCTCTGTCATTAGATGGCCGTTCTATTCTTCTGTTCCCACAGGCCTGGGTTCTATTCTCTGAAATTAGATGACCCTTCTATTCTTCAAAGTAGATGGCCCTTCTATTCTTCTGTTCTCTCAAGTCTGGTTCTGTTCTCTGAAATTAGATGACCCTTCTATTCTTCTGTTCTCACAGGTCTGGGTTGTATTCTCTGAAATTAGATGACCCTTGTATTCTTCAAAGTAGATGGCCGTTCTATTCTTCTGTTCTCACAGTTCTGGTTCTGTTTTCTGAAATTAGATGACCCCTCTATTCTTCTGTTCTCACTGGTTCTGTTCTCTGTCATTAGATGGCCGTTCTATTCTTCTGTTCTCACAGTTCTGGTTCTGTTTTCTGAAATTAGATGACCCTTCTATTCTTCAAAGTAGATGGCCCTTCTATTCTTCTGTTCTCTCAAGTCTGGTTCTGTTCTCTGAAATTAGATGACCCCTCTATTCTTCTGTTTACACACACAACAACACAAAAACACACACACCACACACACACACACACACACACACACCCCACACACACACCCACACACACACACACACACACACACACGTCATATACTTTAACAGGGTTATGCGTGCGTTATGAAAGAAGGGCATGGGTTAGTGAAGGAGTCTGGGTTCTGTTCTCTGAAATTAGATGAATATTCTATTCTTCTGTTCTCACAGGTCTGGTTCTATTCTCTGTCATTAGATGACCCTTCTATTCTTCTGTCCTCTCAGGTCTGGTTCTATTCTCTGAAATTAGATTACCCTTCTATTCTCACAAGTCTGGGTTCTGTTTTTGCTTCCAGAGGTTGCCTTGGTCTGTGGAGAGACAGGGAGGGACGGAAGGGAGATGGGGAAGGAGGGGGAAAGGAAAGGAGGGGGAGGGGGGGGGGGGGGGAGGGGGAGAGAGAGAGGGGGGATGAGAGGGGGAGGGAGAAAGCCCAGACAAGAAGCAGAGTGAGAGAGAGAGAGAAGAGCAAAATGAGAGAAGATAGAGAGGGGAGGGGAGAGGAGAGGGGAGAGAGAGAGGGGAGAGAGAGAGAGAAACTCGGAATATTTATGTACCAGGCCATTGCCAGACATGAGGTCAGAACATCTTGAAAGCAAACACTTCACATAACTGTCAAAAATGTCAAGGTTGTAGTAAGATCAGTCAAACTGGGGCACCTCCCCTCTTCTCTCTCTCTCTCTTTTCTCTCTCTCTCTTTTTCTCTCTTTTCTTCTCTTGTCTCTCTCTCTCTCTCTCTCTCTCCTCTCCTCTCTCACTCTTCTTCTCTCTCTCTCCTTCTCTCCTCTCTCTCTCTCTTCCCCCACCTCACTCGAGAGAATATTGTGAGTGAAAGAGAAGTTCAGATTACAGAAAAAAAAGAGAGAAAAGGAGCGAGAGAGAAGGGGGAGGGGGAAAAGTGAATAGATATTTTGGAAGTGGGAGAGGGAGTGTTGTTGGTGTGTGTTTTGTGTGTGTGTGTGGTGTGTGTGTGTGTGTGTGTGCGCGTGTGCTTGCGTGCGTGCGTTCTGGTATTTAATAAAGAAACTGATGCAACTGTATGAATGAATGAACCATTTATTCATCGTCTTTTCACAAAGATGTTATTAAACGGAATTGGAATAGATGAGTTCACGTGCAAACGCGATAATAACAAGATTATACTTTCCTGTAAAAGTTCTATGCTTCATTTTTATTGTCGCTGTTATCGTTATGAAAGAAGGGAAGCAAGTCTACCGAGTGAGTATTGATATAAGAGGGGAAGAAAAACAGATCAGCAGAGTCCTGATGGCAGAATGATAGGAACTAGACTTGCACGACTTGTGTAAGCACACTTGGAACAATAAAGGGGGGGGGGGGGGTGGGGTGGGGGGGGCAAGGGAACTAGCGACAGAAAGAAAATCTATGTAATAGAGCGAGATATAATAGGACAAATTGACGACTACATTAGATGGAGATGATAATTATCCCTGCAGTGTTATTTTTCACAGGCGAACAGAAGCATAACGGCTGTAACTGGCAGGTTTCAGGGAGGTATAATTATAGTAATGCTTGTTTTAATCTGGCTGGATATGGCCTCTGTTGTCGGCGGGGCTATCAACAATAGGATTGGATTGGATTGGAATCTGGCTTGTCAGGCGCATAACGGCAGTGCTACGCATTTTTGCTCATAGGACCGACAACAGTAGTTGCTGTCTGAGCATTTCATGAAGGAGAAGACTTTGACATAGTGCAGTAAGGTTAGCTATTGTGGTACATCAAAGTCCTGTGTATATTATGTACGATGTGCGTTTGTGTGTATCAATATAGAAATAAGGTGTTTGAATATGAACAGTTTTGGGAGCATGTTGGTGAGGATTTTGCAAGTGGGATTTACCCAGTCAATATTTATATGTGTGTGTATGAATGTCCGTATATGGTGTATGTAGGTTGGCATGTTTGCGTACATAGGTAACTGTATGTATGCAGATGAGCATGCGTGCGTGCGTGCGTGCGCGCGCGCGCGCGCGCGCGTGTGTGTGTGTGTGTGTGTGTGTGTGTGTGTGTGTGTGTTTGTTTTCATGTGGAAGTACGTATTTCGTTAGATGTGCGTGTTGGTTGATATATATTTTATGCACACATGAGTGTGTCTATAGTGCACTGGTGCCTAGAATACTGTGTATCGCATATGAATACCGGTAGAGCTAGCACATTTGTCTTCAGTTTTCCCTTTTTCAATCTTTCAATAATGGATACTCTATTACTCTTGTGTTCTTATTATGTTCAAACAGTTTTATAACGGTTTTTTAAACAGGAGGGAGGTAGCAGTTTTAGAGAAACAAAATGTGATGTGAAAGCAGAGAAGCTTGTAAGACTTGCTGTTAACATTTTGTTTTATTGATGACATAAACATTCTTATATATGACGCTGATGTTGTCATAGGGAAACTGTTTACGACTGTCATGTATCGTTATTGATGACATAAAGATCCGTATCTGATATTAACATCGCAATATGAAACCTGGTAACAGTTGGTATATACATATATAGTTTATTAGTTGTGTAAAGAATCGTATGTATGATATTGATAATGTGACGCGAAAGCAATAAAAGTTGTCATCACTGTCATTGACAGCAGGCAGAACCTCCTGTATGATGGCAACGATGATGAGGTCTCTGCAGCCCACCAACATCTGTCTGTCCATTAAGGACAGGAGCGCTGCCTCAGATCACTGACAGCAGCGATTGATGAGAGACCGAATGTCCAGAAGACTGACCGGGTCAGGGTTAAAGCGAAAAAGGAAAAAGTCAATGTGTCCTTTGACACGTGCAGTCGCTGTGCCGCGAGGAGTCAGTGACCTCAGCTTCTCTAAGGGGCCAGTATCTTGAGCGCGGAACCCTTCTCCCCTCTCTCTCTCCTTCGCTGCTTTGCCTTCCCTGTCCTTAAAGAGGGTAGGGATCCATGTATGGGTGGTTGAGCTCGGGGACTGTACTGAAGCCAAGCGTGCACGAACGATCATCCTTCTGGCCAAGTAAAGCTGCTCAACGCTGCTTGATCTTAGGTTTGGGAGATCAAGTCCTTTGAGCTCTGAGCTATCCCAACCTTCAGAGTGAAGGGGTGGGGGGTGGGGGGGGGGGGATAATGTAGAGGATTGCCTGGGTCAACCCTGATTCTTTGAATCATATTGAATAACCTTCGGCCTTTCACCTTTTGCCCATGTTGCATAGTATGCTATTGTATAGTGTTATGTGTAGTGAAATACTACACTGTGCTCTTCTATTGTGTTCTGGTGTGTTACATTACAATATACACATTGCAGTGTAATGCAAATATACTATGTTCCTCTACGTTTATTAAAGGTTCCTCTTTCCAAGAGTACACACTTTAACTATAATATCTGTGGCCGGCTTCTTTATTCCACATATCTATGTATGTATTTATTGACAAGTGAAAAAAGTTTTTCTCAACAGAGTTTTGCCAAAGACATGACTCTCACATAACAGAGAGGTTTTGGTTATTTGTCTCGTTTTTGTTCGACTTTTCTTCTCTTACATGCGTTACACACATATTGTTTAGGAGACGGGATAGCTCAGTGGTCAGAGCACTCGCTTTCCCCAAGCCAATGTTAAGCAGCATCGAGCGTGGTTACCAAGTTGATGGGTGACCGTTTGTGCGCCTTGGCTTCAGTACAGTGCCCCAGTTCACCCAGCGGTAAATAGGTACCTGCCCTCTTCGGATGAGACTATAAACCGAGGCCCCGTGTTTGAACACATGCAGAACATCTTGCGCACACGTTAAATCCTGTTCCGCTTTTCGGAAGAGTAGGCCACTGTGTGCCTGTGGAAACAGATGATAAAATTTACAAAACCGCATACACATGGGGACTGGATGTAAAAAGCACATGAGTGCTTATTCCATTATCCTCGATATAAAAGAATAAATAAATAATAAATAAATAAATTTGGTCAGGGAAGGTAAAGCAGCGATGGAGAGGAGATGGACGCCGCCCTCAGTATGCTGGTCCCTGAAGAAAACAGAGACCTCTGATGCCTCACTCCCCTGCAACTGTACAGGTTATGGGAACACCTTTTAACGTTTTTACCTTTGTGTATCTAAAAGACTTTCATCCACACCACCACTCGTCCTATAGTGGGTGAAAGAAAGCGTACGTCTCTGGACCGCTTTTTGTTTGTTTGTTTGTTTGTTTTTCGTTTCTTAGCAAGAGCTCAGAGGCTCACCAGTGATGAGATTCTTGCGTATGTGATCGTGTTTGCCCATCATGGAGGTAGCCGTATACCGACTTCGGTTTGGACCCTGTCAGTAGGCAGATACGTCTAAACGCTTTGATTTGTCTGTGCAAGATACAGCGCTATATACATTCCATTTGTTCTTCTTCTTCTTCTTCTTCTTCTTCTTCTTCTTCTTCTTCTTCTTCTTCTTCTTCTTCTTCTTCTTCTTCTTCTTCTTCTTATAAACGACCATGCTGTGTCACTGAGTGTGGAGAAAGCACTGCGGTAGGACTAGCAGCCAGGTTGAAGATGGATGCGTTGTAACAGAGTGAACCTGGCATTGAGTACAGAGCGGCACGGACGTCAGGAAGGGGATTATCACAGATTATCACACACTAGTGCTGTGGGGCGTGGATAGAATACAATGAGGCTGTCACAGGCATTGCACAGACGTAAACGAAAATCAGGGCACAGCGTAATGGGTATAGATGGAGAGAGAGAGAGAGAGAGAGAGAGAGAGAGAGAGAGAGAGAGAGAGAGAGAGAGAGAGAGAGAGAGAGAGAGAGAGACAAAGAGACAAAGAGACATAGACAGAGAGAGACAGAGAAAGACAGAAGGCTACAGTCAGTCAGTCAGTCACCTTCTCCATCGCTGCTATAGGCGGTAGGAGCTTCCACATAATGCCTCTAAAGTTCGCTATCTTTTCTATTTGGGGGGGACGGGATAGCCTAGTGGTTAGAACATTTTGCTCGCAATCTGACGACCCGGGTTTGAATCCCGTTCAAGGGGATTTTTTCTCCTGGACTTAACATCAGTGCAGACTTCACTCTCCCCAAAAAGTCCTTCGGATGAGACTATAAATCGAGGTCCTGTGTGCAAACGCACGCAGAACATCTTGCACACTTGTTAAATCCTGTTCCACTTTTAGAAAGAGTACGCCATTTTGTGCCGGTGGGAACGGACTACAAAATTTACAAAACTGCATACACATGGGGACTTGGTGTAAAAAAAGCACATAGGTGCTTATTTCGTTATCCTCGAAATAAAAGAATAAAAGAAAAGAAAGAAAGAAAAAGAACATCTTGCGAACACGTTAAATCATATTCCGCTTTTTGAAAGAGTAGGCCATTGTGTGTATGACAAAATGTACAAAAACTGCATACACACGGGGACTGGATGTAAAAAGCGCATGAGTGCTTATTCCATTATCTTTGAAATAAAAGAATACATAAATAAACATCTCTGCTGAGTTGTAGGCTGTCCTTGCAGGCCTCCTGTCAGGGTGGGTGTGGGCAGTGTGTGTAGGCTGTCCTTGCAGCCCTCCTGTCAGGGTGGGTGTGGGCAGTGTGTGTAGGCTGTCCTTGCAGGCCTCCTGTCAGGGTGGGTGTGGGCAGTGTGTGTAGGCTGTCCTTGCAGGCCTCCTGTCAGGGTGGGTGTGGGCAGTGTGTGTAGGCTGTCCTGCAGGCCTCCTGTCAGGGAGGGTGTGGGCAGTGTGTGTAGGCTGTCCTTGCAGGCCTCCTGTCAGGGAGGGTGTGGGCAGTGTGTGTAGGCTGTCCTTGCAGGCCTCCTGTCAGGGTGGGTGTGGGCAGTGTGTGTAGGCTGTCCTTGCAGGCCTCCTGTCAGGGTGGGTGTGGGCAGTGTGTGTAGGCTGTCCTTGCAGGCCTCCTGTCAGGGTGGGTGTGGGCAGTGTGTGTAGGCTGTCCTTGCAGGCCTCCTGTCAGGGTGGGTGTGGGCAGTGTGTGTAGGCTGTCCTTGCAGGCCTCCTGTCAGGGTGGGTGTGGGCAGTGTGTGTAGGCTGTCCTTGCAGGCCTCCTGTCAGGGTGGGTGTGGGCAGTGTGTGTAGGCTGTCCTTGCAGGCCTCCTGTCAGGGTGGGTGTGGGCAGTGTGTGTAGGCTGTCCTTGCAGGCCTCCTGTCAGGGTGGGTGTGGGCAGTGTGTGTAGGCTGTCCTTGCAGGCCTCCTGTCAGGGTGGGTGTGGGCAGTGTGTGTAGGCTGTCCTTGCAGGCCTCCTGTCAGGGTGGGTGTGGGCAGTGTGTGTAGGCTGTCCTTGCAGGCCTCCTGTCAGTGAGGGTGTGGGCAGTGTGTGTAGGATGGAGGTGGTACTGTACCAGGATAGCACAGCCCACACAGCCGCCAGTCTGTTTTGCGTGCAGACAGTTAACTTGACCCCCTTCCTCTCCTCACCTCTCCTCACCTCTCCTCTCCTCTTCTCTTCCCTTCGGGGTGTCAGTGAAAGTGATGGTGAGGCCAGTGACTATTAACTGGTGCTAACGGCAGACTACACCGTGTGGAACCCACCACCACCACCACCACCACCACACCACCACCACCACCACCACCACCACCACCACCACCACCACCACCACCACCACCAGCTCCTCCTGCCTGCCCCCATTGCCACCGCCTACACCGTCACCCTTTGTCTAAAACTTGAATCCTACTGACCGTCCGGTGATCGATCGTGTTCGTAGTCTTCTTTGAGAAGAAATCAAAACACCGGGTCGTCGTCGATCTGCCTGTTAACTTCACAAAAAGTGGAAACTGTTTAACAAGTTATCGAGGAGATTGTCTTGAAACGCAGCAGGTCTCGTATGTTTGTGCGGTAAACGAAATAACAACCATCCCCGAAGTCGGAATGCAGCCACCTTCATGGTGGGCAAAAATGCGGTCGCATACGTTAAATCTCACCATTGGTGAACCTTGGAAATCTAGCCGAGGAACGAAAAAAAACCAACCAACAACTAAAATATGTTTTTTTACCTGATGTACCACAAAAACTGCATTTTGTTCCTTAGTGAAAGGGAAATTTAAGCAGGCGAAATCTCCCGCAGTCGAAATGCGGCTACCGAAAGTGGGGGGGAATAAAACGGTCGCGTACGCAAAAAACTGTCACTAGTGGTGGACCTCGGAGCTGTAGCCGAGAAACGAAGAAAGAAGGCGAAATGCAGCAACAACAAAAGTCTAAGTAGAATTCGTGGTTTGATTGGGAGGTGGAAGTGAAACAGTGAGAAGGATCCAAAGATCTGTTATTGGGTTTTTGTTTTGTTTTGTTTTGTTGGGTTGTTTTTTGGGGGGCGGGTTGTTGTTGTTGTAGCTTAAGAAGCCAGGGTTATTGTGTAGTAATGAAGCCGGTCATTTCAATCACACTGTGACCATTGACTAAAAGCTGTTCGCTTTTTCATACAGGCTTAGAACCTGTGCTACATACAGCGCAGTAACATACAGCGTATGATAAGGGGGACGGGATAGCCTAGTGGTCAGAACATTGCGCTCGCAATCTGACGACCCAGGTTCGATCCCGTTCAAGCGGATATTTTCTCCTGGAGTTAACATCAGTGCAGACTCCACTCTCCCCCAAAGTCCTTCGGATGAGACTATAAACCGAGGCCCCGTGTGCGAACGCACACAGAACATCTTGCGTACACGTTAAATCCTGTTCCGCTTTTCGTAAGAGTAGGCCATTGTGTGCCGGTGGGAACAGATGACAGAATTCACAAATCCGCATACACACGGGGACTGGATGTAAAAAGCACATAAGTGTCTTATTCCATTATCCTCGATAGAAAAGAATAAAATAAACTAAAAAAATATATATATGCTTGCAGGCAGTTATCAATGGCGTTTTGTCTTCACAAAACACAACGTGATTGTTTGTACTAGACAGGGTGCCCCTCATAAAAATCGAGTGGGAAACGGGTGTGGGAGATGGATGGAGATATACTAAGGTGCAGAATCGCATCACGGGGAGAGGAGGGTGGGAGTGGGGGGTGCATCTGGAGGAAGGGGTGGGGGAGATGTAACTTAGTGGTTAGAGCGTTGAGCTCGTGATCTGACAGCGCGGGGTTCGAGCCACCTCTAGACACCCGCTCGTTTGAGGGGATTGTTTTCCCAGAGTACTGACTCCACTCCCCCCCAAATGTCCTGCTGCTGTATGTATACATCGTTCTTTGACTGGTCGTTCACTAAAAAGCTAGAAGAACGTAATCACTTCTTGGCCACCACCTTCATCTCACCTATCCCGTAGTCCCGTGGACCCTGGGGGCACCAATGAAGATTTTACCACCAGTTTCCTCCACTCCCCGCTGTCATCTTGCTTTCCGTAGCATATCGTTCCATCCACTCAAGGCCAGTCCGCTCTCTGATGTTTTCTTCCCATCGTTTTCTCTGTCTGCCTCTTCGTCTCTCTTCTTGTACTGTTCCCTGTAGTAGGACAGTCTTGGCCAGTCCAGATGTTCGTGTGACGTGCCTGTGCCGCTTTAGTTTGCATTTTTTTCACTGAAGTAGGGAGCTGTTCATATCGTCTGATGGTGTTTTCACTTCCTCATTAGTGATGTGACCTCTGCACGAGATACCAAGGCATCTTGGCCAACAAAAGTTAAAAGCATAACTAATTAAAAGCTGCGTTATCTATTTATCAGAGTGAAGTGTTTTGCTAGTGCTTCTTTGAGATTCGCTGAAAGCTAGTCAAGCGTGTTGCGTACAGCTATCAACAATGTTCATAGTTATCAACAATTTCATACAGCTATCAACTATGTTCATACATCTGTCAACAATGTTCATACAGCTATCAACAATGTTCATACAGCTATCAACAATGTTCATACAGCTATCAACAATGTTCGTACAGTTATCAACAATGTTCATACAGTTATCAACAATGTTCGTACAGCTATCAACAATGTTTATACAGTTATCAACAATGTTCATACAGTTATCAACAGTGTTCATACAGCTACCAACAATGTTCATACAGTTATCAACAGTGTTCATACAGTTATCAACAGTGTTCATACAGTTAACAATGTTCACACAGCTGTCAACATTGTTCATACAGCTATAAGCAATGTTCATACAGTTACAGTAATCATTATTGTTCATACGGCTATCAACAATGTTCATACAGCTATCACCAATGTTCATACAGTTATCAACAATGTTCATACAGTCATCAACAATGCTCATACAGCTATCAACAATGTCCATACAGCTATCAACATTGTTCAACAGTTATCAACAATGTTCATATGGCTATCAACAATGTTCATAAAGCTATCAACAATGTTCATACAGTTATCAACAATGTTCATACAGCTATCAACAATGTTCATACGGCTATCAACAGTGTTCATACAGCTATCAACAATGTTCATACAGTTATCAACAATGTTCATACAACTATCAACAATGTTCATACGGCTATCAACAATGTTCATACAGCTATCAACAATGTTCATACGGCTATCAACATTGTTCATACAGCTATCAACAATATTCATACAGCTATCAACAATGTTCATACAGCTATCAACAATGTTCATACGGCTATCAACAATGTTGATACAGCTATCAAGAATGTCCATACAGCTTTTAGCAATGTAACATTCCTCGTTTTTCATGGAAAATAGGGTGCGTTGTATACAGTTTTGTTATCAAGTTTTGTTGTCAAGTTTTGTTATCAAGCTTTATCAGTTTTGTTGTCAAGTTTTTTGTTTTTTTTATATCAAGTTTTGTTATCAAGGTTTTTTAAAATCAAGTTTTGCTATCTAGCTTTGTTATCAAGTTTTGTTTTCAAGCTTTATCAGTTTTGTTGTCAAGTTTTCTTATCAGGTTTTGTTACCGACAGTATTCTTGTTTCTTTGTTCCTTGGCTACAGCTCCCAAGGTTCCCCAGTGGTGAGATTGTTGCCACCAACCATTTTCACCCCACCATTAAGGTAGCCGCATTCCGACTTCGGGAAGTGCTAGGATCTCGAAAATAGATGCAAACTCGGGTGGGGGAGGGAGGGAGAGAGAGAGAGAGAGAGAGGGGGGGGGGGTGGAGGGAGGGAGGGAGAGAGAGAGGGAGGGGGGGGAGGGAGAGAGAGAGAGAGAGGGGGGGGTAGGGAGGGGAGACAAACAGACAGACAGATAGACAGACAGACAGAGACAGAGCGAGACACACACACACACACAGAGGGAGAGAGGGAGAGAGACAGACAGACAGACAGATAGACAGAGACAGAGCGAGACAAACACACAGACACAGAGAGAGAGAGAGGGAGAGAGACAGAAAGACAGAGACAGAGCGAGACACACACACACAGACAGAGAGAGAGAGACAGAGAGAGGGGGGGGAGAGAGACAGGCAGACAGAAACACACAGAGAGACACAGAGAGAGGGAGAGAGACGAGAGAGAGAGAGAGAGAGAGAGAGAGAGAGAAGAGAGAGAGAGAGGAGAGAGAGAGAGAGAGAGAGAGAGAGAGAGAGAGAGAGAGAGAGAGAGAGAGAGAGAGAGAGAAGAGACACAGAGAGACAGACAGACAGACAGAGAGAAAGACAGAGAGAGAGAGAGAGAGAGAGCGAGCAGACGGTGAAGATAGCAGGGTAGGCCAGTGCTGTTAGCGTGCAGACTGTGAAAACCACCCGGCTTGAATTTCTGCTGCCTGCTGTGGGTGGGTGGGTGGGTCAGGAGGGATGGCGTGTGTGGCGACAGTAATGGCTGCCAGTGGTGGGCTTCAGCCTCCGTTACTAATACCCGTGATACCCCCTCCCCACCCCGTCCCGTGTGCCGGTTATCTTCACCTCCTTCCCTGTTACAGTAATGTCCACTTTAACCCTCCATGTTACAGTCCCCTCTACCTCACTTCGTGTTACAGTTTAGGGGGTTTTTTCATTAAAAAATCTAGGTGCAAATTTAGCATGAACGCCATAATCAAAATAGCAACTCGTCTAATATCACTGAGTGTGAACAGACATTAAATTGAAGACAAGAACAACAACAACAAAATAGCAACAAGTTAGTAGGTCATATTGTGATCTCAAGTACGACATCAACATTCACATGGCGGTTAAAGATCCCTGTAACGTTGAATCCACACACGGTAAATCCTGTTCCGCTTTTCGTAAGAGTAGGCCATTATGTGCCGGTGAGAACGGATGATAGAATTTACAAAAACCGCATACACACGGGGACTGAATGTAAAAAAGCAGATAAGTGCTCATTCCATTATCCTCGATATAAAAAAATATATACATATATATATAATGACCAAAGCAAGAGACAGGGGAAAACGAATGAGTAGAATGGTAACAGCATGAAGTTTCACAGGTAATGAAAGTTTAATTGACTATCTCCCCCAAAAAACAAACAAAAATATGTCTATGGAA
>CM054160.1:33645142-33655142 GCA_028751875.1 Rapana venosa | reverse complement strand
TTGATACTTAAGTACAAGGTAGAAGAAAGCTTATAGTTTTAATAATTAATCAAAAGTACCATCATCGACAACCTGACCCCCACCTACCTAAAATGGCTCCTAGCGGAAAAGTGGGTCAGGTGCGAAGCGACTCATTTCGTGGTGGAGCGTCACCATTTTGTAGGAGTGGTGTTTATTTTCAGGTTACACAAAACACGTTTATGGGGGGCTAATCTTGGGGGATGGTGTTTAGCAAGACTGGTCTTGTGTGGTGGAACCACTTGCTGCATAGAGCTGAGGACCGCGAAGAGTGGAAATCAGAAAAATCAGAAATTTTCGACACAACGAAATAAACTTTTCATGATTCAATACAACATATTATTCATTGGTCAGCGTGCTTGAAATGACGTGCAAGAAAACATGTTGCATTCTATCTTATTCAAATGTTTTTCCCGTTTTTTAAAACAGGTTCAAACATAATTAATTATTTCGGCTTGATTATCGGTTACAATAATTCTGCTTAATTTGTCTATAACTTTCATATTTGCTTTGACATTAGCATTAAGAGCTATCAATAAGTTTTCTTTGTTCGGTATATAAATGCACTCATCATCTCGTCTTCCATTTTGCTACAGTACTGACAAGTTCTATTCTCTCTTGGTATATTCTTATAATTATCTTCCTTTCTCTATCATTAAGTTGTGGCAACTTGTTCGAAACTTACAAAATATTTTCCTACGGTGTTTTTTTTTCCACAGTTAATCAGATATGGCTGTAATCTATAATCCTTGGTCACGGAATTATAAAAGTTAAGTTTTGTAGAATTTTGTTTCTGGATAATCCAAAACGTTTTATATAAACCCTCAAGCTTCGTTTGCACTGCATGGCATAATCCATGTACATCAAGTGTACTTTGGTTTTCCCATACATGTTTAAAGCCACTGTTATACAGAAGATTTTAAACTGTGCTGATCCAACGATCATATCTATTATTCTGACTGCAAATCTTCAGTGGTGCCCCAACAGTCTACAAGACCACAGGATAGGTGAGAGTGAAAGATGGTTAAGCTTAAGCAAGGTGTGGAAAATTAAATGTCCCTTATGTTTTATTTATTTTTTACTTATTTATTTTTTATATCGAGGATAATGGAATAAGCACTCATGTGCTTTTTTACATACAGTCCCCGTGTGTATGCGGTTTTATAAATTTTGTCATCTGTTCCCACCGGCACACAATGGCCTACTCTTTCGAAAAGTGGAACAGGATTTAACGTGTGCGCAAGATGTTCTGCGTGCGTTCGCACACGGGGCCTCAGTTTGTAGTCTCATCCGAGTGTGTGTGTGTGTGTGTGTGTTCAAATTCATTTAACGTCTTTTCACAGTTGTGATATTAGACGGGTGTGTGTTTGTGTGTGGTGTGTGTGTGTGTGTGTGGTGTGTGTGTGTGTCTGTATGTGTATGTGTATGTGTTCATGTGTGTATGTGTGTGTGCGTGTATGTGTGTGTATGTATGTTGTGTGTCTTCAATTATATGTCTGTTCACTTAAGTGATATTAGACGATGGAGGCAGGGGGGATTGGGGGGGGGGGGGGGAACATAATGAGATAAGGGCTTTAAGTAGAATAGATACGTTGTTTGGTATGAATGCACATTAAAAGATTATTCCAATCTATATAAATAGTATGTTGCAAAAAACATGGCATAGAACTACAAAAATTAACAAAAACCCACAACAATTGAAAAATACTCTAATGTTTGAAAACAAACAATTTTGAACTACTTGTAACGGCAGCTGTGAAACAAGCAAAATGTAGATTCCCACGACCATACTTTACAAAAAAGAGAATACTGGGGATTGCAACAGAGACAAGGCTATCTCACATAATAACTCTGGATTGGTTAAAACTTCCTGCAGAGACTTATCTTGAAATGGTGGTAAAAACGTTTTTAAACCTTGACATTGATACAGAACATGAACATTAGAAAATTTGTCACCGCATATACATTGTATATTTTTGGCAAATTTTGCTCGAAAGACATTTAATTTGAATCTGTAGATTAGAGAAACAATTTTTCTAGTACAGGATTTTCGAAAACCGTACTGAGTGCAAAGAATGTTTTCAATATCCAGAACTGAACAAGTATGCTGGGGATAACCAGCCTCTTTCTGTTTCTTTTCACATGTTTCCAGCAAACATTTTGCATAACCTTCATGAAGAGAAAGAGAAATATCTAAAACAGTTGAATAGCTATCATGTTTTGCTGCCTTTTTGGCAGCTTTGTCAACCTTTTCATTAAAATGAATACCACAATGAGATGGAACCCAGCAAAAAGTAACAGTCGAACCCCTCAGAATTAGAAAATGTACCAACAAATTAATTCAGTAATAAGATTCTGCTTGTATGTGTGTGTGTATGTGTGTGTATGTATGTGTGTGTTGTGTGTGTGTGTGTGTGTGGTGTGTGTGTGTGTGTGTGTGTGTGTGTGTGTGTGTGTGTGGCGGAAGGGAAGGAGGGGGGTAGCCTGGAGGTCAGAGAGTTGAGATTGTGATCTAATGGCCGGGATTCGAGTTACCACGGGGGCATCCTGTTTAAAGGAATTTTACCCTAGAGCTGACTGACATCAGCACTGACTCCACTCTCCAACAAAGAGTCTTCTGGGTGAGACTATAAACCGAAGCTCCGTCTACGAACGCACGCAGAACGTCTTGAGCGTATGTTAAAAACAGGTTCCGCCTTTTAAAAGAGTAGGCCATTTCGTGCCATAGGATTGGATGACACACTATAAAAAGCTGCGGTCTGTCAGTGTCATTCCATGGAATAGCAGCAACCGCATGATCACTGATTGATTCAGGACAGGCAAAAAGGTGTTTGTTTCATTAGGACATGATTCATTTCTCAGGTATTTAAGAACTCTTCTTTCAGGGCTTTTGCTTGATAGAATTGAAGTTTGATTGCTTGTCCATTTGCAGAAAATTGGCAAATCTGGTTAGGTGAAACTTAATCAAATATGCTCGTAGCAGAATTCACGTGGTTTGCATAATATAATAGCCTGCGCCAGGTGAGATCTTTATTTAATAAAGACATTCGTTATTGATATGGAAGAGACAGACGGGCTTATGTCTGTCCGTATAGAGTTTTGTTTTGTTGTTGTTGTGGTTGTTGTTATTGTGTGTGTGTGTGTGTGTGTGGTGTGTGTGTGTGTGTGTGTTTATGGGAGGGATCGATTTCTTTTCTTTAACTTGTATTTTTCTTTCTTTTGTGTTGGCAAAGGTTTTTTGTTTGTTTATTTCACTTATTCTTTGATATCCAAAATGGTAAACTTAAAGCAGAATTTTAAAAAAGAAAGATTTTAAATGTGTAGCCATTTATGCCTTATAATATCCGGAGCTTGACTTACACAGATTGACTTTTGCTTCAAAAAACAACAGAACTAATGTATTCATTAAGAATATGTTGATAGAAAATAAATTCACAACTTGCAATATTGCTAGTAATCTTTTTGTATAAAATGATAGTGAATGCTCAGGAAAGTTTGAAGTTTGGAAGAAGGTCCAGTTCTTTGCCCATCTCTGTCTCTCCTTTGTTGCACCTTCTTCTTCTTCTTCTTCTTCTTCTTCTTCTTCTTCTTCTTCTTCTTTCCCTTTTTCTTCTTCTTCTTCTTCTTCTTCTTCTTCTTCTTCTTCTTCTTCCTTTTGTTTTAGTACAGGGTAGACAGTGCTGAAGCAGTGAAAGAATGACTTCTAAATGTCCCTCAAAAGGTGTTTGGTCAATACAGAATAAAGAACAAAATACAATGCTCTCTCCTCTCTATCTTACTCACACAAAATACACATACACACATACACACACACACACACACACACACACACACACACACACACACACACACACACACACGCGCGCGCGTAAACGCACTTGCGCGCGTGCACACACATATTTTACACATACACACGCGCGCGCACACACACGCATACAAACTCATGCAACACACGCACATACACACACGCACATGCACTTGCGCTCATGCACACACATACATATACACGCACGCACAACAACACAAACAACACACACACACACACAACACACACACACACACACAACAACACACAAAACACACTCACACACACAAACACACACACACACACAAACACAATACACACACACACAAACACACACCACACACACACATACAACACACACACACACACACACACCCACACACACACACACACACTCTCTGTCTCTCTCTCTCTCACACACAAACACACACAAACACACACAACACACACACACACACACACACACACACACACACACACACACACACACACACACACACACACACACACAACACACACACACATACACACATTCACAGGAAAGCACACACTGCTGACCTAAGGCAGTCTTGATGGTTCGATCTGATGCAAATAAAGCCAGGCTGACTGGCAGCTGAATGCTCTACAAGCCCCCCCCCCCCCCCCCTACCCTCCAATTACCATGCAAATAAATGAGTCATCGGGGTACTTCGCTGACAAGAAGTCGCTCTGACTTTCAAATGGGAAGGAATGAGTCTGGCAGAGTGTTTGTCAGCAAATCTGCCACAGGTGGCAGGCTGTGTGTGCGTGGGCCAGTGTCTTGTGGACCGTGGGATAACGTAACCCACACAGACGAAAGGGATGGCACCATCTTCTTTATATACAAGGCAGTTGTCCAGTCAAGCATCAGTGAAGAGGAGGTATATATATATATATATATATACATCATAGAATGACAGAGGAACGAATGGGGGTGGTGTTGTGGACCTTAATTGGGAGTAAGTTATTGGAGAAGCAGAATTACACTTCTTCCCTGGGGGGGAGGGTTGGCCTAGTGGTTAGAGTATTGCAGTTGTGATCCTAACGGCCCGGGATCAAGCCACCACCGAAGCACCTGGTCGAGGATATTTTTCCCCTGGAGTTGACATCAGTATGGATTTCTCTCCCCCACAAGGCTTTCAGATGAGGCTTTTAATCCCAGCTTTGAGGTCCCGTGTGTGCAGGACATCTTATGGACACACTAGAATCTTGTTCCGCCTTTGGGAAGAGTAGGTCATTTCGTGATGATAGGAACGGATGACAAAATGTAAAAAAAAAATTCAGACATGCATAATTATTTATTTTTTATTTATTTTAATTATTCTTTTACATCGAGGAAAATGGAATAAGCACTCATGTGCTTTTTTTTTACAATCAGTGTGTATGCGGTTTTGTAAATTTTGTCATCTGTTCCCACCGGCACACAATGGCCTACTCTTTCGAAAAGCGGAACATGATTTAACGTGTTCGCAAGATGTTCTGCATGCGTTCGAACACGGGGCCTCGGTTTATAGTCTCATCCGAAGGTGTCATGTTTATGTACCTTCCCTGAAGTCATAGTGTGGCTTGTGTAAAAAGGTAAGGTAAGGTAAAGGAGTCCCATAACCTATAAGGTCGTAGGGGAGCGAGGCGTCAGAGACCTCACTTCTGTAGGGCCAGCATATTGAGGGCGGCGCCCATCTCCTCTCCCTCGCTGCTTTACCTTCCCTGACCCTAAAGAGGGCAGGTACTCATTTACAGCTGGGTGAACTGGGGGAACTGTACTGAAGCCAAGGCGCACAAACGGTCACCCATCCAACTGGTAACCCACGCTCGACGCTGCTTAACTTGGCTGGGGGAAAGCGAGTGCTCCGACCACTGAGCTATCCCGTCCCCCGTGGCTTCTATAATGGTGGCTAAATACGGCCACGAAAACACCGCATCTCAACTTTGATGAAACTCAGAGCTGTAGCCAAGGAAGGGAGGAAAAAAAACAGACAGACAAGATCTGTCCACACAACCATTGAGATGTTACATCGGTTTAAACACATCATCATAACTTTTTGATTGGATGGTTTTGAGCGCTTTGATTTGGTGCTTTACAAGATTCAGCGCTATATAAATTCCATACATTATTATTATTATTAGTAGTAGTAGTAGTAGTAGTAGTAGTAGTAGTAGTAGTAGTTGTAGTAGTAGTAGTATCATTATTATTATTATTTTGTAGACAATCAAAGTGGCACCATATGGTGATCTGTGGCTGTTGTTTTTTCCCTTGGAGAGAGACACGAAAAACAGATCCAGACAATGGCATATCTGGCAGACTGGCCGACTAACACTGTGCCAGACTCAATTCATCCCATTTGAAAATCAGAGTGAATTTAATTTCATGTCAGTACCTGATGACCCGTTGATTTGCATGGTAAGAGTTGAAGGCTTTAGAGAAATCAAATGTCAACTGATTTCCTTTGCATCTCATCAACCGTTGCTTAGTACAGACGAGACTGTGACTGTATGGACATTTTCATGTGACATGCAGGATGTAGAATGATTTTAAAGAAAGCATTTCTTTCGTTCCTCGGCTAGAGCTCCGAGGTTGACCAGTGGCCAGCTTTGGGGTAGGCAGCCGTTTACACGCACCGTTGAGGTAGCCACATTGTAACTTTGAAGGGGATGTCTGGGCCCGAATTTCCCCCCATTCATTAGACCATGAGTGGTGGTCTGGGCGCTAGTCTTTCAGATGAGACGATAAACCGAGGTCCCATGTGTTACACAAAATTATTCAGCGCACGTAAAAGAACCCACGGCAACAAGAGAGTTGTCCCTGGCAAAATTCTGTAGAAAAAAGTCACTCTGATAGGGGAACAAATACAGTTGCAGACCGAAAAAAAGGTGGCGCTGCTGTTGTGGCGACGCGCTCTCCCCGGGGAAAGCAGCCCGAATTTCACGCAGAGAAATCTGCCGTGACTTAAAGTGGTAAAATGAAATGAAATGAAACACGACACAAGCAGTGTTCAGGCCATATTGGTGGCTGTCATTTTGTCATCTGTCCCAACCGGCATGCTACGGCCTATAACTTCCAAAAGGCGGAACGGGTTTTAACATGTGTATTCTGTGTGCGTTTTGTACAGGGGGGCCTTGGTTTATAGTCTCCTCTGAAGGACTTTTGGTAACTCCAGCAAAAAAATGCCCTGGAACGGATGCCTCGGTGATGGCTGGAACCAGGGCTGTCAGATCAGGGGCTCAACCCTCTTACTACCCGACTAACCCCCCCCCCCCCCCCCCCCCCACCACTCCAGAAATGATGTTGGGCTATGAAGTAGAAAACACTGACCAGCAACACAGAAAACACTGACAGCAACACAGAAAACACTGACAGCAACACAGAAAAACACTGACAGCAACACAGAAAACTCCACAACACAGAAAACTCCAGCAACACAGAAAACTCCACAACACAGAAAACTCCAGCAACACAGAAAACTCCAGCAACACAGAAAACTCCAGCAACACACGAAAACTCCAGCAACACAGAAAACTCCAGCAACATAGAAAACTCCAAGGTTTCTACAAAAGCACAGAAAACTACAGCAACACAGAAAACTCTCCAAACATTTACAGCAACACAGAAAACTCTCCAAAAATTACAGCAACCCAGAAAGCTCTCCAAAAGTTTACAGCAACATAGAAAACTCTCCAAAAATTTACAGCAACACAGAAAACTTTCCAAAGTTTCACAGCAATCCAGAAAACTCCAAAAATTTACAGCAACACAGAAAACTTTCCAAAGTTTCACAGAAATCCAGAAAACTCCAAAACTGTGCAGCTACACAGAAAAACTCCTATGTTTTACAGCAACACAGAAAGCTCTAAAAATGTATATCAACACAGAAAAATTTATAGGTTTGACAGCAATAGAGAAAACTCTCCAAAAATTTACAGCAACACTCTCTGAAGTTTTGCAGCAACCCAGAAAACGTTTGGTTTTTTAAAAAGGTTTTGCAGCACCACAGAAAACTCTCCAAAAATTTACAGCAACACTCTCCGAAGTTTTGCAGCAACCCAGAAAACTTTTTTTTTTTAATGTTTTTTCAGCACCAAAGAAAAAACTCTAAAGCACAATAGTGAAGAAAACCACTAAGGTGAAAGGATGGGTAGAGGTTCAACCGAGCTTTGCCTGCAGGACTAACGAGATGCACACCACCAGGGAAACAGATTTCACTCTCTGTTCAAACAAGCTTGAAAAAAGCCAACCCGGTCAGACCAACGGTAATCATTTTCTGATTGGTCCGCTGTGTAGACAATGAAGGTGGCGCCATCTGGTGGTCTGTATGCTTTCCCAGGGGACAAAAGAACCAGCCCCCCCCCCCCCCCCTTCCCCTATAATGGCATGTCTCCGTTAGGCTTTGCTGACAAATACTGTGCCAGACTTATTCACATCATTTGAAAGTCAGAGTCAGTTCGTTTCCTTCCATTAACTTGATGACCCACTTGTTTGCATGGTGATTTGGCAAAGCTGTGGGGAGCTCGAATGTCAGTCAGTGTGTTTTCACTGCAAGGTGTTGAGTGATCAGTGACTGGATTGTGTCAGTAGGGAAAGTGTGCGTTAGTGTTGCCTCAAGCGTCAGAAGTTTGAGGGTACGTGTGGACTGACTGTAAGACGGTTGAATAATGAGTGCTGCAGCTCTAGTAATGACGCATTTTTGGTGAGATCGCAGCTCAAAATTTTGGAGAAGTTTGCTGTAACTGTTATACAACGCAACACGACACAACATGTTATTGAATGTGTGTGGTGTGTTTTGATTGTGATATTATACTGCTACGTATTTGCTTATGTTCCTAAGTATCTAGAATTTTAGGATAACGATACAGTCCTTAAATTGGAAATTTCCGCTGGGACATAAATGCAATCACAACAACATCAGAATAACGAAATAAATATTTGAATTCTTTGATTTCTTTTTTCAAGACCCAGCTCCAGAATACTTTACTGGGCATTATTCTTATTTCTGATTACAAGAGCAATATCATAATGAGTATCATGGCATGGCCTTTAGGAACAAAATGCTGTGATGTAGTTACTGTATTTTTAAAATCATTTTATAGTGTGGTTGGTGTGGTTCTTTCAAGAGTCATGACTACGCTGCTATGACCATTAATTCTTGGTTGGAAAAGGTGTTCCCATAACCTGTAAGGTCTCTGGGAAGCAAGGCTGCCAGAGACCTCAGCTTCTTTAGGGGGCCAGCATTTCGAGGGTGATCGCCATCTCCTCTCCTTCACTGCTTTACCTTCCCTGTTCCTAAACCCATTTTGGTTGACAAGGGTTTTGACGCTAGGACGACTAGTTATTTTCAGTCCTTTTTGCTTTAAGTTTATAAGATTTGTGTCTGATTCTAATCAAAGCTTTAATTCTCAATGAGATAGCGAAAACCCTATTTTATGAGGCTAAATCGTCATTAACATTATATTTTGATTGCTTTCACATGTCATTTTTCTTGATTTTGTTGTTGTTGTGAGGGCAGGATGAAAAAAAGCTGTATAAACTTAATCTTTTACCCTCAATAAAGATCATTTTGACTTGACTTGACTTAATGAATTGGTAGCAGCCAGAAAGAAGAGTACGCACAAAGCACTTTAACTTAGAAATCATATCCCTGAAGTCGGAATGTGGCTACCCTTATAGCGGGGAAAACATTTGCATTCACCAAAAAAACACCACTATTAGGGAAACTCGGGGCTCTAACCGAGCAACAAGAAAAAAGAAGAAAAAAGAAATGAGAAATGTAATCGATGAATGATGGCGGGAAGGGGGGGGGGGGGGGGGGGGGGGATAGGGGGAGGGGTGGTGGCTAGGGGCTTTCATTATCCTGTGTTGATATTTGCATTGCATGAATGGTGCTATATAAATGGCATCATCATCGTCATCAGGTCACGGACAATACTGGCATCAGGTCGGCATTGTTATGCTGATTAAGGGCAACACTGTTGCAGCCAAGCCAAATGCTGATTACACGCGCGCGCGTGCGCGCGCGTACACACATACACACACACACACATACACACACACAAAGAAATTCTACCTCTGTCTGTCTGTCTGTCTCTTTCTCTCTCTATCTCTGTCTCCCTGTCTCTCTCCTGTTTTGTTTGTCTGTCTGTCTCTCTTTGTGTCTGTCTCCTTCT
>CM054160.1:33610142-33615142 GCA_028751875.1 Rapana venosa | reverse complement strand
GTGTGTGTGTGAGTACCGATCCCTTCAACCATACCCGTCATGCTGGTATTCTCTTTCTTCATTCCTCTATTACAGCTCTGTGGTTCGCTAAAGGGGAGAGTTTTGTGCATGCGACCGTTTTTAACCCACCAAGAAGGTAGCCACATTCCGACGTCAGGGAAGCCACTATTAATTAATGTCACCTCCCTGTAGCTATCTTTGATCAGGACTTCATTGCTGGTTAATGATTCCGGTTTTGTTGCTTTTTTTTTACTGAGCTACTTGCTTGAATCAGTGTACCTTTGGTTGATGAGATAGGGTGTGTGTGTGTGTGTGTGTTATGTGTGGTGTGTGTGTGTGTGTGTGTGTGTGTGGTGTGTGTGTGTGTGTGTTGTGTGTGTTAGTGTGTGTGTGTGTGTTGTTGTTGTTGTTGTTGTCTTCAATTTAACGTCTGTTCACTCTAAGTGATATTAGATGAGGGAAATAGAAATTGTAGTGGAAGTTAAAGAAGGGAGAAGAAAGAGTGGAAGGAGAAAAGGTTAAGAAATAGCATCAGTGTTGGGGTTGGGTTTTTTTTTGGAAAACACACACACACACACAAACTAAACACCCCTCCCCCCCCCCCCAACCATCCTAGAAAAGTAATGAAATACTTTTAAACAGGAGCAAAATATAAACTCAACAATGTGGAAACATGAAATAACAATAATGTAACTACAATAAATATTCAAGTGGACTATGCAATAAACATCTGGCAATGGCAAAGGCTAGCTTTGAATTTTCAAATACATTTTCCAGAGACTGTTCAGAAAATGTAGGTGAAAAAGGTATGTGTGTGTATTTGTGTGTGTGTGTGTGTGTGTGTGTGTGTGTGTGTGTGTGTGTGTGTGTGTGTGTGTGTGTGTGTGTGTTATGTAGTGGTATATTTTGGTTTCAATGTATCATCCATCCAGTTGTTTTGGTTGTGTGCCTGCTTTGATACCCACTACAGAGAAAAAGGTCACAGGTTTGAATGGTTAGTTCGTCACCAGGTACTCCTGATCAGGTACGCTTTGTACCTAATTTTGTTAGATAGGGGGACGGGATAGCCTAGTGGTTAGAACATTGCGCTCGCAATCTGACAACCCGGTTTTGATTCCCGTTCAAGGGGATATTTTCCCCTGGAGTTAACATCAGTGCAGACTCCACTCTCCCCAAAAGTTCTTCGGGTGAGACTATAAACCGAGGCCCCGTGTGCGAACGCAGGCAGAACATCTTGCGCACACGTTAAACTCATGTTCCGCTTTTCGTAAGAGTAGGCCATTGTGTGCCGGTGGGAACAGTGGACAGAATTTACAAAACTGCATACACACGGGGACTAGATGTAAAAAAGCACAAAAGTGCTTATTCCATTATCGTCGATATAAAAGAATTTTTTTTAAATGATTTTTAAAAAATAGCAAAAGATAAGGGTGATAATGGCTGGTCATTTGCAGTACATCCTTCTTTTGGCTCAAAGCGCTTCTCGAATTAACTATGGATTATTTTGTTTTTAAAGTGCCTTCACTACCTACAAACGTAAGCACGCGCGCACACACACGCACAACACATACACACATACACACGCGCGCGCACGCGCGCACACACACAAATATCTCTCTCTCTTTCTCTCTCTCTCTCTCTTTATATATATATTTTATATATTATATATATATATATATTATATATATATATATATATATATATATATATATATATATATATATATATATATATATAATGTGTGTTTAATAAACATATACATAATACAATATAATGTGTGTAATACACACACATATCTCTCTCTCCCTCTCTCTCTCTCTCTCTCTTTCTATATGTTATATATATATATATATTTTTTTTTTTTATCTCTCTCTCTCTCTTTTTATATGTATATATATATATATATCTATATTATATATATAAATATATATATATTTGTATCTCTCGCTCTCTATCTCTCTCTATATATATATTAATATACGCGCGCGCATGCATGCATGCACGTGCACTCTCCCATGCACCGGATGCACGAAATCCTGAAAACGGGTATACGCAGATTCTGTTTTTTCTTGTGTTCAGAAAATAAACCTTAGCTTGTAGCGGCTAACACAACAGACGGGCAACACCCCAGATGCTACAGACAGGGAAAATATAGAGAGATATCGATTTTCCTCTTAGGCCATTCTATAAAGTAGCAGGCAAGAGTACCGGCAGTTTTCCGTTTCAGTTTCTCCGCCCGTTTATACTGCATTTTGTGTGTGTGTGCGTGTGTGTGTGTGTGTGTGTGTGTGGGGGGGGGGGGGGGGTAGGGGGGGTAGGTGTGTGTGTGTGTGGTGTGTGTGTGTGTAGGGTGTGTAGGTGTGTGTGTGTGTAGGATGTGTGTGTAGGTGTGCGTGTGTTCGCGTGTATGTGTGTGTGCGCGCGCGTGTGTGTGTGTGTTTTATTTATTTATATTTATTTATTTTATATCGAGGATAATTGAATAAGCACTTATGTGCTTTTTTACATCCAGTCCCCATGTGTATGCGGTTTTGTAAATGTCATCTGTTCCCACCGGCACACAATGGCCTACTCTTTCGAAAAGCGGAACAGGATTTAACGTGTGCGCAAGATGTTCTGCATGCGTTCGCACACGGGGCCTCGGTTTATAGTCTCATCCGAAAGACTTTGACATTCAGTTCGATTTTTTTGTCAAACTGGGAAGAAAGGGCGAGGCTAGGAATCGAACCCAGAACCTCACGGTTTACTTGTTGGCAGGCAAACGTCTTAACCATCCTGCCACCTTCTTTCCTTGTATTGTGTGTGTGTGTGTGTGTGTGTGTGTGTGTGTGTGTGTGTGTGTGTGTGTGTGTGTGTGTGTGTGTGTGTGTGTGTGTGTGGATGTGTGTGTATGGTGTGTGTGTGCGTATATGTGTGTGTATGTGTGTGTGCGTGTGTGTAGGTGTGTGTGTGTACGTGTGTGTGTTTTTGAGTGCGTGCATGATTTAACGTGTGCGCAAGATGTTCTGTATGTGTTCGAACACGGGGCTCGGATTACAGTCTCATCCAAGGGACTTTGGAATAAGCACTTATGTGCTTTTTTACATCCAGTTCCCATGTGAGTGTGAGTGTGTGTGTGTACATGTGTGTGTGTGTGTGTGAGTGTGTGTGTGTGTGTGTGTGTGTGTGTGCGTGCGTGCGTGTAAAATCCTTATTCGTATGGTGACATCTGCTGTAAGCTTTGAGTACAGACTGAGGGAAAATGGGGTGGTGGTGGTGGGGGGGGGGGGGGGGACCCTGAATAAATCTGACATTTCTGTTACGGTTTTGAATACATTTTCCACCTGTCGTTTTAGCACGAAAAAAAAAATTATGTAGAATTTGAATGTTATTTGTTGGATGTGCTTGTATTTTACAAACGTTTACAGATGTGAGGGGTTTGTGTGATGTAAAGTGATGTGATGTGAAATGATGAGATGTGGTGTATGTGTGTGTGTGTATAATTTAAAATATATATAATCGATGTGTGTGTGTGTGTGTGTGTGTGTGTGTGTGTGTGTGTGTGCGTGCGCGCTCGCTCGCTCGCGCGTGTGTATGTTTATGTGTGCGCTCGCGGGTGTGTGTATGTGTGTGCGTGCGTGCGTGTGAGTATGTGTGTGCGTACGCGCGTGTGTGCATGTGTGAGTATGTGTGTGCATTCGTGCGTGTGTGTGTGTGTACGTGCGTCTGTATGTGTGTGTGATATCCTTTCATTGAAATATCATTAGGGTTTTTATTCTTCTAATTTTTACACAAAGTCTGATGAGACTGCGTTAAAGATGGAACACTTATTATATCGGAATTACATGTAGCAAAACATGACCGTGTTTTCCACAGCAGTAGCACGTGCAGTTCCCATTTCGCCTTCCTTTGGCAAAAAAGGTGACGGTTTCCCTCTTCCCCCCACCCCCCTTATGGCATTGGCGGGGAAAAAGAAACCTCAGAGTTTTCCTCCGTGTGTGTATTTAAAATTTCCACCAGTGGTTTGCGTACAAAGTTGGCACCGACATTATCGTTATGGCAGTGATTAATTGCGACCGTTTGTCATCTCCTTCATCTGATGTCTGTCACTGCCGCAGGCAGTGCTGCTGATGCCGCTGGCTCACGACAGCCTTGAGCATTGTGCTTGTGGAGCAGAGCAGATTGCTTGGTGGAGACTGGGGGTCATTGCTTGGTGGAGACTGGGGGTCATTGCTTGGTGGAGACTAGGGGTCATTGCCCGTGGAGACTGGGGGTCATTGCTTGGTGAAGACTGGGGGTTCATTGTCGGGGAGCTGGGGGTCATGCTTGGTATAGATGGGGGTCATTGCTTGGTGGAGTGGGGTCATTGCTTGGTGGAGACTGGGGGGTCATTGCTCGTGGAGACTGGGGTCATTGTCGTGGAGATTGGGGGTCATTGCTTGTGCAGATGGGGGTCATTGCTCGTGGAGACTGGGGGTCATTGCTTGGTGCAGACTGGGGGTCATTGTCGTGGAGACTGGGGGTCATTGCTCGTGCAGACTGGGGGTCATTGCTCGTGGAGACTGGGGGGTCATTGCTTGGTGCAGACTGGGGGTCATTGCTGCGTGGAGACTGGGGGTCATTGCTCGTGCAGACTGGGGGTCATTGCTGTGGAGGACTGGGGGTCATTGCTTGGTGCAGACTGGGGGTCATTGCTCGTGGAGACTGGGGGTCATTGCTTGGTGCAGACTGGGGGTCATTGCTGTGGAGACTGGGGGTCATTGCTTGGTGCAGACTGGGGGTCATTGCTCGTGGAGACTGGGGGTCATTGCTTGGTGCGAGACTGGGGGTCATTGCTCGTGGAGACTGGGGGTCATTGCTTGGTGCAGACTGGGGGTCATTGCTCGTGGAGACTGGGGGTCATTGCTCGTGGAGACTGGGGGTCATTGCTTGGTGGAGACTGGGGGTCATTGCTCGTGGAGACTGGGGGTCATTGCTCGTGGAGATTGGGGGTCATTGCTCGTGGAGACTGGGGGTCATTG
>CM054160.1:33587642-33592642 GCA_028751875.1 Rapana venosa | reverse complement strand
CACGTGTTGTGCAGACAAGGGAGGAGGTGGCGCGTGGTCTGGTTGACTTTTACGCGGGATGACAGTATGCGCCACAGCTGCGTCAGTGACAGTTGGCTGCACACGTCATAAAAAACGGACTTTTTGATGTGACTTCCGCGTCGAACTTGTTTTCACGGCTCGTTAATATGTCGGTTTTGTGCACTGTAGGCTAAATGAGCTGTACACCGTCATGACATGTAGGCTTTGTTGGGTGGTTTGCATCCCTGTCTGTCTGTCTGTCTGTCTGTCTGTCTGTCTGTCTGTCTGTCTGTCTGTCTGTCTGTCTGTCTGTCTGTCTGTCTGTCTGTCTGTCTGTCTGTCTGTCTGTCTGTCTGTCTGTCTCTCTCTCTCTCTCTCTCTCTCCTCTCTCTCTCTCTCTCTCTCTCTGTCTGTTTATCTCTGTCTTGTTCCCATTTGTATCTCCGTTATCAAAATCAGAATAAAGCATACGTTTCAGTTAAAACACATACACATGCATGCATACACACAGACACGCGCGCGCGCGCACACACACACATACACTTAACACGCAAACACTTAACACACAGACACACACACACACACACACAACACCAAACACCACACACAGCAACGCTAACACTTAACACACACAAACACACACGTACACCTCACACACACACACACACACTAACATACATACATACATACATACATACACACACACACACACACACACACACACACACACACACACACACACACACACACACACACACACACACACACACACACACTCAAACACACACACAACAGCACGCAAACACTTAACACACACAAACACACACGTACACCTCACACACACACACACACACACACACACACACACACACACATACATACATACATACATACATACACACACACACACACACACACACACACACACACACACACACACACACACACACACACACACACACACTTACACACACACACACACTTCAACAAAACAAGGCATCAAAAAACACACAGACATCATCAAAACAGCCACAGAGAAAATGATCCCCATCTTTTCTCCCCCTCTACATTATTCTTCACCGCAAACACACCAGCTAAACCACTGCGCGTGGATACGCTCTTCAACCCATAACAATATACAGACTGCGTCTCCGCAAGCACTCGACTCCTTTCCCTCCATTAGCTAAACAAGTCTGTGGGCCGCCCTCCCACTTTATCGCGGATCAGGAAGTCTGCGGGAAATCCCAGAGCAGTTTTTGATTCGAGAAACGTCCGGACTGCAAGAGAACGCTATACCGACAATTTCCCTTCCCCACTTCCCTCTCCTCCTCCTCCTCCTCCTCTTCCTCCTCCTCCTTTTCTTTCTCCTCCTCCTCTTCCTTTTCTTTCTCCTCCTCCTCCTCCTCTTCCTCCTCCTTTTCTTCCTCCTCCTCCTGCTCCTCCTCCTCCTCTTCCTCCTCCTTCTCTTCCTTCTCCTCCTCCTCCTCCTCTTCTTCCTCCTCCTCCCCTAGCTTTTTTTTGTCTGCTTGTTTGGGACGTGAAAGGTGATAAGAAAAAGAAAGGAGACAGCTTGGAATAAGAATGCAGAGTGAAGAGAAAGAGAAGGAAATTCTTTGTCCAGGTAGTTTGTTAGGTTTTTTTTCGTGTTTGTGTGTGTGTGTGTGTGTGTGTGTGTGGAGCCGTCTCAGAGAAAGAAAGAAAGAAGGGGGAAAAAGGAGACAGCTTGAAATAAGTATGCTTGAGTAGAATAGAATTGTTTTTTGAGTAGGACTGTAAGTCGTATTTGATGACCGTGTTGTACGTATCTATAGTGAGTGTTTTTTTTGGTCTGTTTATTGTTTGCTTTGAGGTGTGTGTGTGTGTGTGTGTGTGTGTGTGTGTGTGTGTGTGTGTGTGTGTGTGTGTGTGTGTGTGTGTTGTGTGTGTGTGTGTGTGTGTTGTTGTTGTTGTTGTTGTTGTTGTTGTTGTTGCTGGGGGGATTGTTTGTTTGCTGGTGGGGCGGGGGTGGGGGTGGGGGGTTCGAGACGAGAAGTTTATGGGGGTGGGGTGGGGGGTGAGGGGTTAATGTTCCATCAGTCAGATGTTAAATCTAATCATAAAAACGAAGAGTGTGATAAAAATCCTGGCCATGATAATTTGTTGACTAGTAATTTAGTGGCTGATTCTTCTCCATCTCTTGCCAGTCTGCCTTGTCTGTCTCTGTCTCACTCTCTCTGTGTATCTCTGTCTGTCTGTCTGTCTGTCTGTCTGTCTGTCTCTCTCTCTCTCTCTCTCTCTCTCTCTCTCTCTCTCTCTCTCTCTCTCTCTCTCTCTCTCTCTCTCTCTCTCTCAGGCATAATATAATTGGGGATTTGGGGTGTGGGCAGTCTCAGTAGGAGACGACTTTGGTTTAAACATCGCTTATTCAATGAGCATACGTCATAAGCAGACAATGATACAGCAAGGAAGAGGCATTAAGCTACATTTGTTTTTGTTTAATGTCCATTCACTACTTGGTGATAAGACAGCTTTCTGGAGAATTTCATTCCAAACAAGCGATCGATAACACCCTGCACACACGTTAAATCTTGTCCCGCTTTTCAAAAGAGTAGGCCATCGTGAGCCGTTAGGAACAGGTTACAAAATCTGCAAAACTGCACACAAAGGAAATGGATGAAAAAAAGTAGATGAGTGCTTATTGCATTGTCTTCGATATAAATAAGTAAATGCATACATACATACATACATACATACATACATACATACATACTACATACATACATACATACATACATACATGCATACATATATACATACATACATACATACATACATACATGCATACATGCATTCATACATACATACATACATACATACATACATACATACATACATACATACATACATACATACACACACAACACACACACACATACATACATACATACATACATACATACATACATACATACATACATATATACATACATACACATATACATATTTACATACATTCATACATACATACATACATACATACACACATACATACATACATACATACATACATACATACATACATACATACATACATACATACATACATACATAGAGTCAATTAATTCCAACGTTTGTCTGTTATATCGTGCATAATTATTATCTGACAGAAATGTGAACGTACACATAATTATATCATAGTTATGTTTAGTTGAACCCCATTACAAGCTTACTTTTCATGGAATCATTTGCAGGTGGGTTTTTTTTCCAGATTCGTAGTACAATAATGGCTGCCTATTTCGGGTAGCACATAATTATCTTATTACGAAGATAGCGAAAAAGACATCTCGTATAAATAAGAATAAAAGTGAAAAATAATCTTCAATATCATCAGTCTGAAAACAGCAAAAACGACATCGTGTATAAATAAGAATAAAAGTGTGAAAAATAATCTTCAATATTATCAATCTGGAAACGTATTATTATTTTTGTTGTTGTTTTGTTTGGTTTTTGATTGTTCATCGGCTAGAGCTCCTAGGTTCATCAGTGGTGGGTGTTTTGTTTTTTTTAAATATGGGACGGGTTATATTTTAATCGTCCATGAAGGTATCCGCATTCTGGCTTCGTAGGATGATAAACGTATTATATCATCAACGACAGAAACATTAGTTTAAACTTTTGCTCTTGCTCGATGTTAATGGTGCGCTTCAACATGTGTATTAAGGCAAGTTAGCTTGTTTATTTATTTTATTTATTTATTTATTTATTTTGGGGACGGGATAGCTCAGTGGTCGGAGCACTCGCTTTCCCCCAGCCAAGTTAAGCAGCGTCGAGCGTGGTTACCAGTTGGATGGGTGACCGTTTGCGCGCCTTGGCTTCAGTACAGTTCCCCCAGTTCACCCAGCTGTAAATGGGTACCTGCCCTCTTTAGGGTCAGGGAAGGTAAAGCATCGAGGGAGAGGAGATGGGCGCCGCCCTCAATATGCTGGCCCTAGAGAAGTGAGGTCTCTGACGCCTCGCTCCCCTACGACCTTATAGGTTATGGGACTCCTTTACCTTTACCTTTTTACCTATTTATTTATTTATTCATACCACTTTAAGCTTCGATTTGTTCGTTTTTTACAAGATTCAGCGCTATATAAATTCCATGTATTATTATTATTATCATTATTATTATTATTATTATTATTATTATTAAGTGACGGCAGATTTCTCTGCGTGAAATTCGGGCTGCTGTCTCCCTTGGGGAAAGCGCGTCGCCACAAAGCAGCGCCACCCTTCTTTTTTTTTTTTTTTCCTGTCTGCAGTTGTATTTTATTTCCCTGTCAGAGTGGCTTTTTTTTTCCCTACAGAATTTGGCCAAGGACAACCCTCTCGTTGCCGTGAGTTCTTTTGCGTGCGCTTACTCTATATAATCTGAGGATGACGCAATAATGACTGGGTTTCGCGTCATACGGTATATTTATTATGATGACCGAGTCACAGCTCGGACATTGTCGGTCACAGGGAAGGGTTTATCGGTCAGTTTGTAGGGAAGGAGATAGCCAGGAAAAAAGAAACAAGAAGAAGGGGAAAAAATGATGATGATGATGATGATGATGATGGTGATGGTGATGATGATAATGATGGTTCCTGATACATTTCTGATGGACAGTTGTGGTTGGGGATGCAACTACGATAGTCTGCATTATTATTATTATTATTATTATTATTATTATTATTATTATTATTATTATTATTATTATTATTATTATTATATATCGAGGATAATGGAATAAGCACTTATGTGCTTTTTTTCCCAGGTCAGGTCAGAGACTCCCTCTGCTACTGGTAACCATGTAACCCAGTACCACCTGCCACATGTGGGGAGTAAACCCAAACAAAAAATCCGACCTGGAGAGGGATGGGCTCCGCCAGGTTTGATTTGCCCAAGACACACCCATGAAAACAGAACAGAGAGAGGAATGGAGGGAACTGGTTGTTGAGTCTTTGAGGGTGCCCCCACGGTCGTCAGACTACGGGAC
>CM054160.1:33560142-33580142 GCA_028751875.1 Rapana venosa | reverse complement strand
CCAATAAATTATTGAGAGAGAGAGAGAGAGAGAGAGAGAGAGAGAGAGAGAGAGAGAGAGAGAGAGAGAGAGAGAGAGAGAGAGAGAGAGAGAGAGAGATTTTGGAGGTTAGTAGGAAAGAGAGAGGGGTTCATTATTTTATAAGCTATTTGACAAGGGGACAGATAGAAGACCTATTCCAATAACGACATAAGTTATAAATTATAGCCTGCATTTTCTTCAGGGTATGGCGTTTATACCGTGGTTTTAAAAGTTGTATTGAATCTGTCATAATATGCGTTATAATAGAGTTGCATAACCTGCCGATTACAAGACCTTTTTTGTGCACTATGTTCAGCCAGTAACAAAGTCAGTTATGCATCAGTCAGTTATGCATCATTCAATTGTATATCAGTCAAGTTTGCACCAGTCAATTGTACATCAGACATTAATTTTTATGCATTGGTCAGTTATACATTGCGTAGTTATACATCAGGAACTTGTACATCAGTTATACACAAGTCGGTTGTACATCAGTCAGTTGTACATCAGTCAGCTATAAATCAGTCAATCATACGTCAGTTAGTTATACATCAGTCAGTTATACATCAGCCAGTATTGCATCAGCCAGTTACACATCAGTCAGTTATACATCAGTCAGTTATGCATCAGCCAGTTATGCATCAGCCAGTCATGCATCAGTCAGTTATACATCAGATAGTTATACATCAGTTAGTTATACATCAGCCAGTTATACATCAGTCAGTTATATATCAGCCTGTTATACATCAGTCAGTTACACATCAGTCAGCTATACATCAATCATTCATCAGTCAAGGCACATTTCTACAGTAATAGCCTTTCTGTTTCAAATCTCGCTACTCTCCCCCCCCCCCCCCCATCCCTCTCTCTCTCTCTCTCTCTCTCTCTCTCTCTCTCTCTCTTCTCTTTCTCTCTCTCCCTCTCCCTCTCTCTCTCCCTCTCTCTCTGTATTCTCAGCAGGTTTGTTTGTAAAAACAAGTGGAACTTGTTTGTCATGAAAGAAAAGAAAAGAATGGAGAGAAAACAAGACTTTAAAAAATCGACAAAAAAGAAAAACATGTAGAAAAGATCTGAAACGGAACAAAAGAAGAGAAATGGAAAGTAGAAAACGTAAAGGTGAAAAATACAAATAACAGCAAAGTTTGTTGTTGTTTTTTAAAGGAAGAAAGAAAAAAAGAAAAGAAACGAAGACAAAGAAAGAATTCAAGAGAGAATTTGTTGCCAGAAATATCGGAAGAAAGATTTTAAGTTTGGAACAAAGGGGGGAAAAATGAAGACCGACAGAAAGAAGAAACAGAAGAAACAGAAAAGAGAGAAGGCAATGAAAACAGTGCATTTGGAATCGGACAACATACTTTTTGCTTTAAAAAAAAAAAGTGACCCTCCCCCGCAAAATGAATCGCATTGCACCTGAGGTCAATTGTTCACCATAAACATTCTATCAATCTGTGATGTAAAAAACAAAAGGTATTTGGTTTTTTAAAAAAGCTAAACAAGCAACAGCAAAAAACCAGAATGAAAATCTGACAATTGTATAATATGTTATGACAAATTGATAAACCAGATTCCATGAAGAAATAGAAGAAATTGACGAATTTTGCATCATTACATGGGGGCAGGATGAAGAGTTGGGTGTCTTTAAACGCGTTTTTAAAGCACAAAATAAAATACATTTCTGCCTTTATACTTCAGTTCAAGGTTAAAAAAAGCTTATAGTTTTGATCAAAATCGACAACCTGACCCCCACCTGCCTTAAGTCACTCCCAGCAATAAAAGTGGGTTAAGTGTCATGCGACTCATTTCTTCAGAGAGAGTCACCAAAACCGCATGTCTTTCTTTATATTGCTGATCTATTTGGCCCGTGTGTCTGTTGAATTTATTTTTCAGAGAAGGGATGTCTGGAAAGTCTCTTTCTGTCAATTGTCACTAAAATGCTCTGTTTATTTTCCAGTTGCTGATGTTTTTTTTCTGTCTTGTCAACAATTGAACCAGAATTTAGGGAGGAAAACCAAATAAACCCCCAAACAATTTTTTTTATGCTAACATTATTTTAGTTTTCAATCCAGGCTACTCAACTGCCCACATGTATAAAACCAGTGAGCCCAAGCAGTGTCTGTGTACTTCTTACATATTGACCAATAACAACAACAAACGAGGCGATTAATCTCAATGCTAATCTCAATGCTCTTTCTCTGTTTCTGGCCCATCCACCTGGAATGACCTCCCTATTTCACTTCGCCAAAAGCCTTCACTTGATACCTTCAAATCCAGCCTCAAAACGCACTTATTTCCTACCTGACACTTTCCCCTCATATGTGTTCCTACTTTTCAACAGCATCCTTCATCTCCCTCATCACCACCTAAAAGTGTGTGTGGGGGGTGGGGGGGATGCGTGTGTGTGTGTGTGTGTGTGTGTGTATGTGTGGGTGTGTGTTGTGTGTGTGTGTGTGTGTGTGTGTGTGTGTGTGTGTGTATGTTTGTGTACATAAATTTGAAATATCTTATGTGATTTGAAAAAAGTTGCATGCGTGTAAATGATTTGAGTGCAAGCGCTTTGATTTGTTTTACAAGATTCATCGCTATATAAATTCCATCTATTATTATTATTATTATTATTATTATTATTATTATTATTATTATTATTATTATTATTATTATTATTATTATAATCATCATCATCATCATCATCATCATCATTATCATCATCATTATTGTTGTTGTTGTTGTTGTTGTTATTATTATTATTATTTATCACATTTGCTTTGGCTTTAGCAACTTTAACCTAAAAGTATTTCATAGTCTGCAGTGAGCATGTATTGTACTTTGACTACTAATCACATTTGCTTTAGTTTTGTAAATGTAATCTTAAAAAAGTATTTCATAATCAGCAGACATCGCACTTTGTACTACGGGCTGATTGTTCCAAAGCAGAAAGTACGTGTGCACCATGGACTGCAGATGCCAGAAGGGTTCACAGGGTGTGGTTGTACTTGATAGAGGGCTAGGTGTGTTGTGTGTGTTGGTGTGTGTGTGTGTGTGAGTGACGGGGGGGGGGGGGGGGGGGGGATGTGTTGTATGTGTGTTTGTTTGTGTGGGTGGGTGGATGTGTGTATGTGGGTGTGTGTTTGTGTGTGTGTGTGCGTTTATTTTATTCTCTTTTTTTGGATTTATTCTTATCTTTCGAAGATAATGGAATAAGGAACTCGTTTGTTGGGTTGGGTTTTTTTTTACACCCAGTCCCCATCTGTGTACAGTTTTGTATATTTTGTCATTCGTTCCCACCGGCACACAACGGCCTACTCTTCCGAAAAGTGGAACGGGTTTTACCGTGTGCGCAGGATGTTCTGCGTGCGTTCGCACACGGGGCCTCGGTTTATAGTCTCCTCCGAAGGACTCTGGGGGAGAGTGGAGTCTGCACTGATGTTAACTCCAGGGAAAATATCCCCTTGAACGCGATCACTCTAACTACCACACTATCCCGTGTGTGTGTGTGTGTGTGTGTGTGTGTGTGTGTGTGTGTGTGTGTGTGTGTGTGGTGTGTGTGTGTGTTTGTGTGTGTGTGTTTGTGTGTGTGTGTGAGAGATAGAGAGAGGAACAGGCAGGTGAATACAAAGGTGCTAACAGAGAAGTGAACAATGACAGTGATCAAGTCAGAAAATGGTGTAACTGTTTTCTGACTTAAAAGGGAAGGGGGGAAGAGAGAGAGAGAGAGAGAGAGAGAGAGAGAGAAGGGGGGGGGGGGGGGGAGAGAGAGGGGGGGGGGGGGAGGAGAGAGAGAGAGGGCAGGCAAGCAGGCAGGCAGACAAAGATAGAGAGGGGAGACAAAGAGAGACAGACAGACAGATAAACAAAGAGAGAGGGAGACAGAAACACGCGGAAATAGAGGGAAAGAGAAAAAGACAGACAGACAGAGGGAAAGACATAGATAGACAGACAGACGGAGGTAAAGAGACAGACAGACAGACAGGCCGACAGAGGAAAAAGGATAGAGGGAAAGAGAGACAAACAGAGGGAAAGAGAGACCAGACAGACCGACAGAGGGAAAGAGAGAGGGAAAGAGAGATAGACAAACAGAGGGAAAGAGATAGAGGCAGACAGACAGACAGAAAAAAAGGACAGATAAACGAAATAAAACCTATCTAGACGCAACTAAACAACTCAACGGGCGATAAACAAGATTAAAACTCTCTCTCTTCTCCTCTCTCTCTCTCTCTCCTCTCTCTCTCTCTCTCTACTCTCTCTCTCTCTCTCTCCTCTCTCTCCTCTCTCTCTCTCTCTCTCTCTCTCCACACACACACACAAACAAACAAACAAACACAAAAAACCGACCACCACCACCACCACCCAAAAAAAACCACCCACAAACAAGTACATATTGCCGGCCATACATACATTTTTGCTTCATCAGCAACTTCATTCGTTTGATCAGAGACTCCATCAACAAGTCAATCAACGCCATCAGTTTGTGTGGAAAATATCCAGTCCGTGATGACGTCTTGCCGCTTCCTTTTCCGCCGTGAACCGGAAGTGGGCGTTTCGGGAAGCGATGCAATAACCAGTCAGAATTTGATTGGAGTCCATCTTTTTTATCCTTTGCCTCTCCCCCCCCCCTCCCTTCACCTCCCCTTCTGCTCTCTTTGTCTCTCTCTTTATCTATCTATCTATCTATCTATCTATCTATCTATCTATCTATCTATCTATCTATCTATCTATCTATCTATCTATCTATCTATCATCTCCTCTCTCTCTCTGTGTCTCTCTCTCTGTCTGTCTGTCTGTCTGTGTCTGTGTCTGTCTGTCTGTCTGTCTGTCTCTCTCTCTCTCTCTCTCTCTCTCTCTCTCTCTCTCTCTCTCTCTCTCTCTCTCTCTCTCTCTCCCTCTCTCTCTCTTCCTTTCTCCCGTTCAAGGGGATATTTTAACTTGGAGTTAACATCAGTGCAGACTCCACTCTCCCCAAAAGTCCTTCGAATGAGACTATAAACATAGGACCCGTGTGCGAACGCACGCGAACATCTTGCGCACACGTTAAATCCTGTTCCGCTTTTGGTAAGAGTAGGCCATTGTGTGCCGGTGGGAACAAATGACAGAATTCACAAAACCGCATACACACGGGGACTGGATGTAAAAAAGCACATAAGTGCTCATTCCATTATCCTCGATATAAAATAATAATAATTAAAAAAATCTCTCCTTCTGTCTGTCTGTCTGTCTATCTGTCTGTCTGTCTGTCTCTCTCTCTCTCTCTCTCTATCTCTCTTCTCATTCTCTCTCTTCTTCTTCTTCTCTCTCTTCTCTCTCTCTTCTCTCTCTCTTCTCTTCTCTCTCTCTCTCTTCTTCTCTCTCTCTCTCTCTCTCTCTTTTCTTTCTTTCTATTCTTCTTCTTCTATCATAATCATCATCATTTTCTTTTTTCTTTCTTTCTTCTTCTTCTTCTTCTTCTTCTCTCTTCTTCTTCTTCTTCTTCTTCTTCTTCTTCTTCTTCTTCTTTTGTCTTGTTCTTTTTTCATTGTCACTATCATCGTCATCTCATCCTCTCTTCTATTTCACTCTCATCATCACTCACTCATCATCTCATCACCTCTCTTCTTCTTCTCTCTTCCTCCTTTTCTCTTTTCTCCATCCCTATCTCTTTTTCTCCCCCCCTTGTCGCTCTCTCTCCCTCCCCTCCACCCTCCCTCTTTTCCCTCCTCCTTTTCCTCCTTCTTCTCCCTCCTCCTCCTTTTCCTCCTTCCTTCTTCTCCTCCTTCTCTTCTTCTCTTTCTTCTCTTCTTCTCCTTCTTCTCCTCCTCCTCTCCTCTTCTTCTCCTTCTTCTCTTCTTCCTCCTCCTCCTCCTCCTCCTCCTCTTCTTCTTCTTCTTCTTCTTCTTCTTCTTCTCTTCTTTCTTCTTCTTCTTCTTCTTCTTCTTCTTCTTCTTCTTCTTCTTCCTCCTCCTCCTCCTCCTCTCCTCCTCCATCCTCCTCCTCCTTCTCCTCCTCCTCCTCCCCCTCCTCCTCCTTCTTCTTCTTCTTATCATCTAAGCAGCTGAAGGGCTCTTGCTGAACAGTCCAGTCTGTGGTTTTTTTCCCCCTTTAATTTTTTCCTTGACTGCATTTTAAAACCTTCTGTGGCGTTTCTGTGTGGAGACTGTACAGGGTTTTTCTTTTCTTTTAGAGTTGTTATTTTCTGAAACTCTGTTCGTGCTTTTCTTTCTTTATGCGAGTTCCAGAGTTGTTGTTTGTGTTCAAAACTTGTTCCTGCTGTCTGTCTTTGTTCCCTGTTTATCGATCTGCCTGTCGCCTTCTGTCTTCTGTCTTTGTGTGTGTGTGTGTGTGTGTGTGTGTGTGTGTGTGTGTGTGTGTGTGTGGTGTGTGTGTGTGTGTGTGTGTGTGTGTGTGTCTGTCTGTCTGTCTGTCTGTCTGTCTGTCTTGTTTGTCTCTCTCCTCTCTCTCTCTCTATCTGTCTCTCTGTCTCTGTCTGTCTGTCTGTCTCTCCCTCTCTAAAACATTCGAGTTCTCTCTCTCTCTCTCTCTCTCTCTCTCTCTCTCTCTCCTCTCTCTCTCTCTCTCTCTCTCTCTCTCTCTCTCTCTCTGTATGTCTGTTTCTGTCGTTCCCTCTCTCTGTCTGTCTCTGTCTGTCTGTCACCCTCTCTGTCTCTGTCTATCTGTCTGTCTCACTCTCTGTCTTTGTCTGTCTATCTGTCTCCCTCTCTGTTTCTGTCTGTCCGTTTCTCTCTGTCTCTCTGTCTGTGTCTCTCTGTCTCTGTCTTTCTGTGTATTTGCCTCTCTCTTTCACACACACACACACACGCGCACACACTACACACCACACACACACACACACAACACACACACACACACACACACACACACACACACACACACACACGCACACACCACTCACACACAAACACACACAGAGTAGGCTGTTGCAGACCTGTAGGACCCGATAAAATGGAGTAAACCGCATACACATCATATACCCGCCATGGGGATGCCAGGAGCTCTTTCAGTATAAATAAAATCCCCACTTTCTGGAAATGTTGCTAGAAATGTCCCCTTTTTTATTATCACTTTGTTTCTGTTTTTGTTTTTATGTTAACCGTTGATATCTTTTGCTTATTCTCATCCATCCCCAGTCCATTTATTCGAGCAGACCTTGAAAATGTTTTTGTTTCATACAATACATAACGGTTTTTCCTTTACCGTTTTGTTTTTGGTAACAGGTTAGGGATATTGTCAATACTGGAATGGACCCAGGATGTCTCCATTCCGCAAGTGCTTATTTGCCCATATGGCGTTTCTCTTGTGTACGCTTAGTTATCAGTGATCTTTTCTTCAACGCTTTTTTTGTAAGCTGAGGACGACAAATAAATTAAGCGGAATGGCTGGCGTCTTCAACTCGGCCTGGTTTTTATGGAGAGAAAATGATCTAGGTTGTTTGTCATTTAATGTTGGGTGTCTTTCTTTTTCTTCTTCAGCTTAACAGTGTTGGATGTTTGTGAAAGGGGTGAGATGGCGTTGATGTTGCACTTAACATGACTTACCGGAGTTGGCGAAATTGATATAACGTGACAGCTTTGATATCATGACCTCTGCGGTTGGCGGGGCTATAAACAAGATGATTGGATTGGTGGTCGTTTTGTGCTATTTATAGACCCCGTGAAACGCATGCGCACAGGTGTCATGTTCAGGCATGTTTCCTGAAGTTGGCAGGCGTGGGCAAACGGTTGTGCAGGCAAACTCCTGCCACTGGCGAAGCTTGGAGATTTAACCCGGGAACCAAAGTTAATCATCTTCTTCATTTGACGCTGTGAAAAGCCAGTTGTGTTCCCTCAGGTTAAGGAGGGGGTGGTGGGGGGGGGGGAGGGGGGATGCTGCATCGCTGATGACGTCTTGTCGCTTATTTATCTCTCTCTTGTTTGTTTGTTTGTTTGTTTTAACAGGAAGTAGGCGTTTCGCGAAGCAATTTATGGCTGGAAAAAAACTGCTTCCCCCCTGCTCCTCCTCGTTCCTTCTTCTTTTTTTTTTTTTTCTTCTTCTTCTTCTTCTTCTTCTTCTTCTTCTTCTTCTTCTTCTTCTCCTTCTTCTCTTCTTTTTTCACATCTTTTTCTTCTTCTCTTTTCTTTTTCACTTTCTTTCTTATTCTTTCTCTTCTTTTTTCTTCTTTTCTTCTTTTCCTCTTCTTCTTTTCTTCTTCTTCTTCTTCTTCTCTTCTTCTTCTTCTTCTTCCTTCTTCTTCTTCTTCTTCTCTCTCTTCTTTTCTTCTTCTTCTTCTTCTTCTTCTTTCTTCTTCTTCTTTTTTCAATCTTTTTCTTCTTCTTTTTTTCACATCTTTTTCTTCTTCTTCTTTGACTTCTTTTTCTTTTCCCTCTTCGTGTTTTCTCTTCTTCCTCTCTTTCTTCTTTTTCGCTCTCTTTTTTCGTCTTCTTTCTTCTTTTTTCTTTTTTTTTCATCGTCCCGTTTCATTCTTTTCATTTTCTTCCTCCACCTCTTCTTCACTTTTTCTCATCTTCTAGCGGCTAAAAGGTCCTGTCCATGAATTTTTCCTCGCCATTTTGTTTACCTGACTGCACTTTGGTGCTGTGGCATTTCTGTTCAAAGGCTGCAAGTCTGTTTAGCTGTCATTCTGGGGGGTCTTCTCTTGTTTTCTTTTTCTTTTCCGGAGTTCCAAACTCGGGTTGTTGTTTGTGTTAAAACTGACGTGTATTCCTTCCTGTCTGCCTGTGTGGTTGTGAATCTTTTCTGTCTGTTTGGGCTGTTTTGAATAGCTTTTCATAGAAAAAAATGATGACTTGCTGCAGTGTTTTATCTGTCCAACTTAATTTTGGCCATCTTTCAACATAGTTTTGTCATTTACTATAGATCCACGTTCTATGTTCATGTCATTTGGAACTCAAAATAGCTTATGACTTTTGTACGTCTCGGAAATGCAAGAAACAAGCCCCCCCCCCCCCCCCCCCCCCCCCCCCCCCCCAAAAGGGTGAAAAACGAAAAAGACACGCAAGAAACGGTTTGCGTCAAGACGGGAGTCTTGCATGGCATTATGTTTGCCTGTCAGGCATTTCCAGTTTGTTGTCTAATGATTTATACAGTAACACTAGGAGGTACTCGTTTTGGATTGATAGGTGGTTCAATGTGTGTGTGTGTGTGTGTGTGTGTGTGTGTGGTGTGTGTGTGTGTGTGTGTGTGTGTGTTGTGTGTGTGTGTGTGTGTGTGTGTGTGTGTGAGTGAGTAAAGTGGCTGTGTGTGAGCGTTTAGTATATGTGTGTGAGGGTGGTGGTGGTGGGGGGGGGGGTAGGGAGCGAGTGCATTTCTGTGTGTGATCGAGGAAATGGGGAGGGTTACAGTGTATATATGTGTGTGTATAGTGTGTGCGCGCGCACTCGCAAGCGCGTGCGCGCATAAATGTGTGTCTGCTTGAATGTCTGCGTGTATACGCGCTTTGTTGTATTCAATTGAGTTCAGCTGTGTTGTCTTGTGTTTGAGTGTGTGCACACCCATACACACACACCAATATATGAACACAGTTTTATCACACATACACACACACACACACACACACACACACACACACACACACACACACACACACACACACACACACACACACACACACACACACACACGTGCACCCGCGCACCAAAATGACCATTGTCTAGTAAAGACATAAACACACACACACACAATTTAGAAATCCGGACTTTTCTCACACGGGAGGCTTGGTTTTCTAGTCTCATTCTAAGGACTTTCTGTTGGAGGTGAAGTCAGCGCTGATGTTAACTCCAGGGGAAGATGCTGTCGATGGGCTGGTGGTGGTTTGATTAAACCAGGCTGTTGGATGGTCAGCGCAATGCTCTGACTCTGACTGATGATCTCCTTCCTGGACCCTCTTGTGTTCATTTTGTTTAAATTCGGGGGGAGGTTAAGGGAGCTTGCTTATAGGGATTTGTGTGTGATTTGAGTGATTTTGTTTTGTTTTTGTTCTCCCCGTCTCTGTCTCTTGACTGTCTGTCTTTATGTCTATCTGTATGTCTGGCTGTCTCTCTCTCTGTTTCTCTCTCTGTTTCTCTCTCTCTCTCTCTCTCTCACTCTCTCTCTCCCTCTCTCTCTCTCTCTCTCCCCTCTCTCTCTCCCCTCTCTCTCTCTCTCTCTCTCTCTCTGTTTCTCTCTCTCAAAGTCAAAGTCAAAGTTTTATTTTCAGATGGTACATTGAATAAGCAGTGCATTTGCTTTTTTTCATCAAGCCATCTATCTAAAGGAAAGAGAGAGAGAGAGAGAGAGAGAGAGAGAGAGAGAGAGGAGAAGAGAGAGAGAGAGAGAGAGTGTGTGTGTGTGTGTGCGTGCATGCGTGTATGTGTGTGTGTTATGTACTGCATTATATCGTGATGCTTCCCAAATCTTTGAATTGTATTGCGGCCCAAGGCCGATGTGCAATTAAACCATTTAAGAGTTCAGAGTTCTCTCTCTCCCTCCCTCCCTCCCTCCCCCTTTCTCTCTCTCTCTCTCTCTCTCTTCTCTCTCTCTCTCTCTCTCTCTCTCTCTCTCTCTCTCTCTCTCTCCTCTCTCTCTCTCTCTCTCTCTCTCTCTCTCTCTCTCTCTCTCTCTCTCTCTCTCTCTCTCTCTCTCTCTCTCTCTCCCTCTCTGACAAAATGAAGTGCCAGCATCTCTTAGCACTTCTCATTCACAACAGATGTTTAGCAAACTTGCCTGTATTTTGTTTAAGATATCGATGGATAATGTTTTCGTTAAAATAATAATAGAAAAAACTGGAAACCGAGAAATCAAACACGGATTTAAGTTTAAAGGCGAGAAAAGAAAGGCAAGAAAAACCAGAAAAATACAGAAGGGAAGAAGAATTTTTAAAAAAGCATAGATAATTAAACAAATCAATAACAATGTTGTATGGCATTATATTAAAAAAAAGAGAACACAAGAGAAAGACACCAGTCAATCAGGAAAGGGAGAAAGGGAAGCCAAGAAAGAAAGCAACGTAAAGTGAAAGAAAAGAAGAAATGAAGGACGATAAAGAAAAGAAAACAATCAATTAGTCAAGCAGTTAGTGCACATTATTATATGACGGTATAGAAAAAAAATTGAAACAAAGAAATCTTGTAAGAAAATGTAGCTGGAGAGAAAAAGAAAAGGAAGAAAAACAGAAAGGAAGAAAGTAATTAAGAAAGAAGAAGAGAAGAAGAAGAAATACGGCTAGAAAGAAAGAAGAGAAGAAAGAAAGAAAGGAAAGAAAAGAAAGAAAGAAAGAAAGAAAAGAGAAAGAAAGAACAGAAAGAAAGACAGATAGAAAGACGAAAAGAAGAAATACGACTAGACAGAAAGAAAGAAAGAAAAATCAATCAGCATTATTCTATGACAGTATATAAAGAATATCGAAACCCCAATAAAGCCCACACCAATAAAGGAGGGAAGAAAAAGAAGCAAGAAAAACATAAAGAAAGGAAGAAAGTAAGAAAAAAAGCAAGAAAATGAGAAAGAGAAAAATAAATAAATAAAACAGTACAAAGGAAAAGGACGGAAGGAAGTAAAGAAAGAAAGAATGAAAAAGAAAAGAAAAAGAAAGAAAGAAAAGAAAAAAGAAAGAAAGGGAAGGAAGGAAGGAAAGAAGAAGGAAAGAAAAAAAAGGAAAGAAAGAAAGGAAAGCACAGTGGAAATACGTTGTGTTTTTTTTAAAAGAAAATACAAATAGGGGAAAGAAAGAAAGAAATGGAAACAGAAAGAAAAGGAAAGAAGGAAGAAAGAAAGGAAGGAAAGTACAAAGAAAAGAAATAAAAAAGAGACAGAACGAAAGTACTAAGAACGAAATAAAAGAAGAAAAACTGGTAAAATAAAAGGAAAAGAATTTAAGAAAGAAAACAAGGAAGAAAGAAAGAAAAAAAAAGAACTAAAGAAAGAAAGAGAATGAAAAGAAAGAAACAAACAAAGGAAAATACAAATTAAAAACAAAAAAAAAACAGGAAATTTCAAAGAAAGAAAGAAAGAAAAGAAAGAATTTCCAAGAAAAAAAGAAAGACAGAAAAAGAAAGAGAAGAAAAAAGAAAGAGAAGAAAAGAAGCAAGATAAATAGCCATGTCAAGCAGCAGACACAGCTGTAAGAAGTGCAGTATCTGCACTTCTCTTTGCAACATCAGCACTTCGTATTGCAGGCATTAGCACTTCTCGTTACAGCCATCAGCACTTCTCTATACAGGCATCAGTACTTCTCTATACAGCCTTCAGCTCAAACAGGCATCAGCACTTCTCATTACAGGCATCAGCACTGCTCTATCAGCCAACATCTCAATACAGGCATCAGCACTTCTCAATACAGCTCAGCTTCTCAATACAGGCATCAGCACTCTCAATACAGGTTGCAGCACTTTCATTACAGCCACTTCTCATACAGGCATTCAGCACTTCTCATTACAGTTTGAGCATTCTCTTACATGCATCAGCACTTCTCAATTACATGCATCAGCACTTTCTAAGTACAGGCATCAGCACTTCTCAATACAGGCATCGGCACTTCTCAATACAGGCATCGGCACTTCTCATTACAGGCTTTAGCACTTCTCAATACAGGCATCAGCACTTCTCAATACAGGCAGCAGCACTTCTCATTACAGGCATCAGCACTTCTCATTACAGGCATCAGCACTTCTCATTACATGCATCAGCACTTCTCATTACAGGCATCAGCACTTCTCAATACAGGCATCGGCACTTCTCAATACAGGCATCGGCACTTCTCATTACAGGCTTTAGCACTTCTCATTACATGCATCAGCACTTCTCATTACATGCATCAGCACTTCTCATTACAGGCATCAGCACTTCTCGTTACAGGCATCAGCACTTCTCATTACAGGCATCAGCACTTCTCATTACAGGCATCAGCACTTTTTAATACAGACATCAGCACTTCTCACTGCATTTGCAGGCATAGCTGACCATCAGGACTGCAAATCCTGCAACAGTTTGCCAATCAAACCGGACAGTCTGCCAAACCGCACACAGTGTGCCAAAGCGAACACAGTGTGCCAAACTGGACACAGTCTGCCAAACTGGACACAGTCTGCCAAACTGGACACAGTCTGCCAATACAAAGCGGACACAGTGTGCCAAAGCGAACACAGTCTGCCAAAGCGGACACAGTGTGCCAATACAAAGCGGACACAGTGTGCCAAAGCGGACACAGTGTGCCAATACAAAGCGGACACTGTGTGCCAATACAAAGCGGACACAGTGTGCCAATACAAAGCGGACACAGTGTGCCAATACAAAGCGGACACAGTGTGCCAATACAAAGCGGACACAGTGTGCCAATACAAAGCGGACACAGTCTGCCAATACAAAGCGGACACAGTGTGCCAATACAAAGCGGACACAACTGGCCGGCAAAATATCGGGTTCTGCTGTGGAAATGCTCACACCTCGGAGAATGCGGATGTCAGGACACCTTCCTCCCGCCACTGTTGGCAATTCGCCTAGTCTGCTATCGTCACTTTGCTTTGCTCTTATGCTTGAAGCATTCCAGGAACACACTAGGTTTTGGAAGAGCAGAGAGGAGAGGGACAGTCTGAATGAAGAAGAGACGGAGACAGTTGCAAAGACAAAGAGGGAATGGCCGGAAGAATAGGGACTGACTGTGGGAGGAGGAGGGAGAGATGGGTGTATAGAGCAACTGCCAGCTGTTGGATGGCCTGCAGGTGCTAGGAGACAGGAGGGGAGAGAGAGAGGGGGAGAGAGAGGGGAAGAGTGAGAGAGACAGAGGGGAGAGAGAGAGAAGGAGAGAGAGAGGGGGGAGAGTGAGAGAGACAGAGGAGAGAGAGAGAGAAGAGGGAGAGAGAGAGGGAGAAAGAGAGAGAGGCAGAGAGAGAGGGAGAGAGAGGAGAGAGAGAGAGGGAGGGAGAGAGAGAGAGAGAGAGAGGAGAGAGAGGGGAAGAGTGAGAGAGAAGAGAGGAGAGAGAGAGAGAGGGGCAGAGAGAGAGAGAGGAGGAGAGAGAGAAGAAGGGAGAGTGAGGGAGAGAGAGATAGAATACTCTTATGCTTTCTGACCAAAGAAAATATTTTATTGGTATCTCTTGTTGAAGATAGGATTCTGCGAAATTTGTTATTGGAAGAAGCATAGTTAAGAAGATTCAGTTATCAACAGATTAGTTTATGGACATGTGTACAAGCAAGTGCTAAACAACCCTGTGTGAGTGTGAGTGTGTGTGTGTGTGTGTGTGTGTGTGTGTGTGTGTGTGTGTGTGTGTGTGTGTGTGTGTGTGTGTGTGTGTGTGTGTGTGTGTATGTATGTATGTATGTCACACGCACAGATTCCATAATCAGCTACATATGCCACACGCACAGATTCCATAATAAGCTACATATGCCACACGCACAGATTCCATAATAGTCTACATATGGCACACGCACAGATTTCATAATAGGCTACATATGGCACACGCACAGATTCCATAATAAGCTACATATGGCACACGCACAGATTCCATAATAAACTACATACGCCACACGCACAGATTCCATAATAAGCTACATACGCCACACGCACAGATTCCATAATCAGTTATATGCGGAAATCTATACTAATCTGTCACTCGGCAGTTGGGGGCGGGGAGGAAGCTGCTTAAACATCGAGCATTCATCCCTTAATGCACAAAGTGCACCCTAAACGAGAGATAACTCATAGTTGTCCATGTTGGTACCTCCATTACGCAAATGGTGACCCGCTGATGACCCACTGGTAGACAGACAAAAGACAGACTAACGGATATATGGATGGATAGATAGATAGAAAGATAGATAGATAGATAGATAGATAGATGGATGGATGGATGGATGGATGGATGGATGGATGGATAGATCGGACGGACGCACGGAGGGATGGGTGGATGGATGGATGGAGGGATAGATGGATGGATAGGCGGATAGATAGATAGACAGACAGACTGACAGATAGATGATAGACGGATAGATAAACAGACAGACAGACAAACAAACAGATGTATGAACGGAATGGCGAAGAGACAGACAGACAGACAGATAGATGGATGAATGGATGGGTGGAAAGGTAGATCGGTAGATAGATAGATAGACAGACAGACAGACAGACGGACTGACAGATAGATGATAGGCGGATAGATAAACAGACAGACAGACAAACAAACAGATGTATGGACGGAAAGACGGACAGACAGACAGACAGACAGATAGATGGATGAATGGATGAATGGATGTCAAAAAGGGACAACAACGTCTGTATTTTCTGAGGAAACTGAACTCATTTTTTGTAGACAAAAAGATCCTTTCCTTGTTTTACAAGTCTTACATAGAGAGTGTTCTAAGTTTTGCTTTCATTTGTTGGTACAATAACCTTAGTGTTAAAAACAAGAATGGCCTGCAGAGAATTGTAAGAATCTGCTCAAAAATAATTGGAAAAGAACAAAGAGATCTCATGTCGTTCTGCAATCAGCAGCTTGTACGCAAAGCCACAGCCATTTTGGCTGATCCTTCTCATGCTTTGTTTCCAGAATTTCAAATGTTGCCTTCGGAACGCCGTTTTCAGTGTCCCATCAGCAAAACCAACAGAAAAAGAAATTCTTTTGTGCCAGTAAGCATTCGACTTCTGAATTCACAATGATGTTGACTACCTAGTTCTTACATTTCTCTGAATTATCTGCCTGATTGTCATTGTTACGAGTGTAGTCAATACATAATTGTGTGTGTGTGTGTGTGTGTGTGTGTGTGGGTGCGTGGGTGTGTGAAATAAGTCTGTGTTCTAGTCAACTGTCTTAAAACATTGAATTCATATATTGGTGTATGGTGTGGGTGTGCGTGGGCGTGTTCGCGCACACACGTACGTGCGTGTGTACGTGCTGCGTATATGCGTGCGTAAAAATAAGTTTTTATGTCTTCTAGTCAATGGGTTTAAAATTGTGTTCACAATTGATGTGTGTGCGCATGCGCGCGTGTGTGGTGTGTGTGTGTGTGTGTGTGTGTGTCGTGACATTTTATTTGAAAACCAATATGAAATATACCTTTTGTGTCTTTGATATATTTGATGAGTATCAATCTGCCTGTCAGTATTGTAATTGCCCTTCATGGGATGATTAAAGTGTTTTTGACTTTGACTTGACTTTGACTTTGACTTTGGATGGGTAGAAAGGTAGGTAGGTAGGTAGATAGATAGACAGACAGACAGATAGATAGATATATAGATAGACAGATAGATAGATAGATAGATAGATAGATAGATAGATAGATAAATAGATAAATAGATAGATAGACACACAGACAGACAGACAGACAGACAGACAGACTGACTGACAGATAGATGATAGGCGGATAGATATACAGACAGACAGACAAACAAACAGATGTATGGACGGAAAGACGGACAGACAGACAGACGAATAGATGGATGGATGGATGAATGAATGGATGGGTAGAAGGGTAGGTATGTAGGTAGATAGAGAGACAGACAGACAGACAGACAGACAGACAGATAGATAGATAGATAGATAGATAGATAGATAGACAGTCGGATAGACAGGCGGATAGACAGGCGGATAGATAGGATAGCTGGACAGGAAGATAGACATGAGATAAACATACACACGAAAATAGAGAAAGACAGATAGACAAACAGACAGGCAGGCAGGCAGATAGACACAGACAGACAGACAAGAAGATAGATAAACAGACAGACGGTCAAAGCAGACAGACCGACAGACAGGTAGATCGATAGACGCACAGAGAATGGGAGGAGGGGAGGTGGGGAGGTGGGAGCAAACTGAGAGAACAGACAGTGGTGTAACAAGGGGGGGGGGGGGGCGGAGAGTGGTAGATATATATTCCTCCTTACCGGATCGTGTTACACAATTGGCCACTTGCCCGACAGAGAGCAGTGGGCAGTGTGTTGTCTGCCCTCCTTTCTCCAGCCAAAAGACGTTAAAGGAAGGAAAGAAGGAAGCAATGAAAGGGTAGAACGAAGACAACGGGAAGAAGGATAAAAGCAATGGCATGCTGAACAAAACAAAGAAAAGGGAAAGGCTAAAGCGATGAAGGGAAGCAGAAACGAGGAAGAAGGAAAGCCAGAACATTGAAAGGGAAGAGTAAAGAAAGCAGGCAGAATGACAAAGAGTAAAGAAAGCAGGCAGAATGACAAAGAGTAAAGAAAGCAGGCAGAATGACAAAGAGTAAAGAAAGCAGACAGAATGACAAAGAGTAAAGAAAGGAGACACAATGACAAAGAGTAAAGAAAGCAGGCAGAATGACAAAGAGTAAAGAAAGCAGGCAGAATGACAAAGAGTAAAGAAAGGAGACACAATGACAAAGAGTAAAGAAAGCAGACACAATGACAGAGTAAAGAAAGGAGACACAATGACAAAGAGTAAAGAAAGGAGACACAATGACAGAGTAAAGAAAGGAGACACAATGACAGAGTAAAGAAAGGAGACACAATGACAAAGAGTAAAGAAAGGAGACACAATGACAGAGTAAAGAAAGGAGACACAATGACAAAGAGTAAAGAAAGCAGACACAATGACAAAGAGTAAAGAAAGCAGACACAATGACAAAGAGTAAAGAAAGCAGACACAATGACAAAGAGTAAAGAAAGCAGGCAGAATGACAAAGAGTAAAGAAAGTAGACACAGTGACAAAGAGTAAAGAAAGCAGACAGAATGACAAAGAGTAAAGAAAGCAGACACAATGACAAAGAGTAAAGAGTAAAGAAAGCAGGCAGAATGACAAAGAGTAAAGAAAGCAGACACAATGACAAAGAGTAAAGAAAGCAGGCAGAATGACAAAGAGTAAAGGAAGCAGACACAATGACAAAGAGTAAAGAAAGCTGGCAGAATGACAAAGAGTAAAGAAAGCAGACACAATGACAAAGAGTAAAGAAAGCAGACACAATGACAAAGAGTAAAGAAAGCAGACACAATGACAAAGAGTAAAGAAGGCAGACACAATGACAAAGAAACAACAGAAAAGAACAAAGAAAAGGAAGAAAGCCCAAAGCAACGAAAGAGAAGAACAAACAAAGAAGAAAACCTAACAGAGAAGAACAAAGAAATAGCACAAAGGCTAAAGCAATGAAAGAGAAAAACAAATAGAACAGAAAGACTAAAGCAGTCAAAGAGAAAAACAAATAGAACAGAAAGACTAAAGCAATGAAGAGGAAGAACAAATAGAACAGAAAGACTAAAGCAATAAAATAGAAGAACAATAGAACAGAAAGACTAAAGTAATGAAAGAGAAGAACAATAGAACAGAAAGACTAAAGAAATGAAAGAGGAAGAGCAAATAGAACAGAAATACTAAAGCAATGAAAGAGAAGAACAAATAGAACAGAAAGACTAAAGCAATGAAAGAGAAGAACAAACAGAACAGCAAGACTAAAGCAATGAAAGAGAAGGACAATTAGAACAGAAAGACTAAAGCAATGAAAGAGAAGAATAGATAGAACAGAAAGACTAAACAAATGAAAGAGAAGAACAAATAGAACAGGAGGAGGAAGAACAAACAAAACAATGCAGCAATGAAAAGGAAAGACAAAGAGAACCACAAAAAAATCACACAGAAAAAAAAGACTTAAGCAACGACAGGGGGGAAAAAATCAGAAAGCAAGACAAAAGCAAACGAGAAGGAAAAACAACGAAACACGAAAGCAAAACTAAAACAACAAAAAAAGAAAAGGAATAAAAACATAGGAGGAAAGACTAGCAGCAGTGAATAGGAAGAACAAAGAATAAAGAAAGACCAAACACAAAATAATCCACACAGTGACTGGAGAGAACGACACAAAAGAAAGAAGGAAAGACAGACAAAAGCAGTGAACAGAGAGCGAGGAGGGAAGAAAGACTGCCAGCTCCGAGGGAACAGAAAGAGGGCTGTGTTTCCATTCGTTCCCCCTGGTTTTGGAAGGCAGGGAGACACTGGATGCAGGCAGAGATGAGTTTAGGGGGCCGGTATAAGCCGTGTGAATTGCTGCACTTCTTTTTGTATTTTGGGTTTTGTTTTGTTTTTGTTTTGTTGTGTTTGTTGTGTTGTGTTTTTGTTTTTTGTGTTTTGTTTGTTTGTGGTTTTTTTGTGTGGTTGTGATTTTTTTGTTTCTGTTTTTGTTGTGTTGTGTTTTGTTTGTGTTGTGTTGTGTTTTTGTGTTGTGTTGTGTTGTGTTTTGTTGTGTTGTGTTGTGTTGTGAGGGAGGAAGTGGGTTCCCAAAGCAGAGAAAGGGGAAAAAATGAATGGCGGGTGTTTGGTCAGTTCTTGTAATGTTGTCTTGATTTCGTGTGCCTGTTTTGTCCTCTACACGTCAGCTCTTGTGACTTTTCATGATTTCGTGTACCTGTTTGTAGGTCAGCTTTTTAATGTTGTCTTTATTTCATGTGCCTGTTTGTAGGTCAGTTCTTGTAATGTGTGTTTATTTCGTGTGCCTGTTTGTAGGTCAGCTCTTAGGACGTGTATTCATTTCGTGTGCCTGTTTGTAGGTCAGCTCTTAGGATGTGTATTTATTTCACGTGCCTGCTTACATTTGTAGGTCAGCTCTTGCAGTGTGTCTTGATTTCGTGTGCCTGTTTGTTTCTTTAGGCCAGCTCATGTACTATTGCTGCATTCGACTTTGGGAATAACTGGGTATTCTAACCACTAGGCGCCCATCCTGTTTCCTTTTGGCTACACACCGGTATTAATTTGGGGGTCATGTAGTATCTTCTATAGAGTGCAAGTGTAAAAAAAATGTTGGTGATTTTCACAGACTTTTTAATCATGAAAAAATGGACTGTGCACTTGTTTTGGGGATTGAGGACATAGAGCAATAACAGGTAGTCACGAGAAAGTTGGAAATAACCATCAAATGAGGTTTGCATGTATTCCTACAGCGTTGACCCCGCGCATGCATATTGCGGTAAGGAAGCTAGCAGACGACAAAGGACTGAGGGGGTACAGTGTTTACTGAAAAATTAAAAAAATTCAAACCTACCAAATTTGTTCAAAATCACATG
>CM054160.1:33547642-33552642 GCA_028751875.1 Rapana venosa | reverse complement strand
TTATCTTTTTGACTTATTAAATTGGGTGGTTGTTTTTTTTCTTTGGTTTTGTTGTTGTTGTTGTTGTTGTTTGTTTTCCCCCCTTTTTTTTTTTTTTTCCTTCTTTTGTTGATTTGGTTTTCTTTCCCTCGTTTTTTTTGGTTGGGGTTTTTGCCGGGGGGGGGGGTGGGGGGGGGCTTTTAGGGGTGGTTTTTTTTGGGGGTTTTTTTTTTTTTTTTTTTTTTGTTTGGTTTTTTTTTTTGTTTGGGGGGGGGGGTTTTTTAAAAGGTTTTTTTCCCCCCTTTTTTTTTATGTGAGAGTGTAAAAGCGTTGGGGTTTTTATTAAGATGAATCCCATCGGGACTATTTTAAAAAACACATGAGTTGCTTATTCTTTTATCCCCCCCCGAAAAAAAAAAAGCATTTTCTTCCTTTCCTCCTCTTCCTCCCCTCTCTCTCTCCCCTTCTCCTCTCCCCCCTCTCTCCTCCTCTCCTCTCCTCTCCTCCCCTCTCTCATCTCATTTCACGTCCTAATTAATTTCCCCTATCTGTGCTTTATCTCCAACTTCCAATTCCCCTCCCCCCCCCTCTCCCTCTCCCCCCCCTCCCTCCCTCCCCCTTATTTTTTTATGATTTATGTATTTCAAATATCCCCTGGACGTAGCTAATGTATTTAAAATTATTATTAAATTTTTTATGTATTTTTTTTTTAAATCTTTCATCTTTCTATCTCTCTCCTTTCTCCCTCCCCCCTCCCCTCTCTCTCTTCTCTCCCACCCCCTCTTCCCCTAATTCTTTTTTTTTCTTTCCCGCTTAAATGATATTTTTTTATACTTTCTTTTTCCCCACTTTCATTCAAGAGTTCTTTTTCCCCCCCTTTTTTCCGTTCCCCCTTTTTTCCCCTAAGGGTTTTAAGTTTTTTTTCTCGTCCCTTCCCCTCTCTCCCCCCCCTTCTCTTTATCTTTTTTTTGTCCCTTTTTTTGGTGTGTTATATATGTTGGTGTGGTTGTTTCTCCTTTCTCCCTTTTCCCCTTCCCCACTTCCCCCTTTTCTCTTTCCCCTTATCACCCTTCTCGTCTCTCTCTTCTTTCTCTCATGTTGTTGGGGGGGGGGGGGGGGGGGGGGAAGAACGTAGCAAAAACACTTCATGCATAATTGCAGAAGCACTACAGTGAGAGTGTCATTTCTATCATGTTGACTGTGCATTTCTTTGTCCTGTCTTTGTTTTTGCCGCTTGTCTTTTCATGCCTCAGCAGCAGAGGGGGCAGAAAGAGAGGTGTGTGTGTGTGAGCGAGAGACAGAGACAGAGAGACAGAGAGAACTGAACGCTGAACTCTGAAATGGTTTAATGTACATCGGCCTTAGGCCACAATACACTCTGAGGGACAAAAAATGAAAGAGGCAAAATAATGACGTGTAACTTGTCGGTCAGAGAGACAGACAGACAGACAGACAGACAGACAGACAGACAGATAGATTGATAGACAGATAGATAGACCAACAGACAGACTGACTGTGAGTGGATTGGACCAATTGCAAAGATGGGGTAAGTGTGTGAATAGGATGGAGGAGAGAGGAAATCATACACGCCACACTACACTACTAACTGGACCATTTTTTAATCGATTCGCTATTCACCCTTGTTAGTCTTGCAGCCTTCTTCTTCTCCTTCTCCTTCTCCTTCTTCATCATCTTCTTCTTCTTTCTTCTTCTTCTTCTTCTTCTTCTCTTCTTCTTCTTCTTCTTCTTCTTCTTCTTCTTCTTCTTCTTCGTCATCTTCATCTTCTTCATCATCATCATCATCTTCTCTTCTTCTTCTTCTTCTTCTCCTTCTCTTCTTCCTTCTTCTCTCTTCTCTTCTTCTTCTTCTTCTTCTTCTTCTTCTTCTTCTTCTTCTTCTTCTTCTTTCTTCTTCTTCTTCTTCTTCTTCTCTCCTTCTTCTTCTTCATCATCATCATCATCATCATTTCTTCTTCTTCTTCTTCTTCTTCTTCTTCTTCTTCTTCTTCTTCTTCTTCTTCTTCTTCTCTTCTTTCTTCTGTCTTCTTCTTCGTCGTCGTCGTCGTCGTCGGCTTATTCTTCATCATCATCATCTTCTTCTTCTTCATCTCATCATCTTTTTCTTCTTCTTCATCTCATCATTATCTTCTTCTCCTTCATCATCATCATCATCATCTTCTTCTTCTTTTCTATTCTTTTTCATCATTATCTTCATCATCATCTTCTTCTTCTTCATCATCATCATCCTCTTCTTTTCTTTTCTCATCTTCGTCATCATCATCATCATCTTCTTCTTCTTTTTCTTCTTCTTCATCGTCATCATCTTTTCTCATTCATCATCATCATCATCTTTATTATTATTATTATAATTATTAGTATTATTATTATTTTATTATTATTATTATTATTATTATTATTATATTATTATATAATGATCATCATAATTTTCTTCTTCTTCCTCTTCATCATCATCTTCTTCTTCTTCTTCTTCTTCTTCTTCTCTTCTTCTTCTTCTTCTTCTTCTTCTTCTTCTTCTTCCTCTTCTTCATCATCGTCTCCATCATCTTCATCTTCAACTTCTTCTTCGTCGTCGTCTTCTTCTGGCCTTGATCTGCAACCAGAAAAGTACACAGGAAGATAGACAGGGAAGCAGGAAGCAAAGGAAGGAAGGACGGAAGGAAGGGAGGGAAGCCAGAAGAAAGGACAGCCACACAAGAAGCACTCAGAAAAAATGTCCGGTGTCCTTTTTCACAGGGGTTCATTCGGAGAAGGGTGTGAGACTTTGGGTGCGTGCGAACGATGAAGCACACGGAAGACTCGAGCTATAAAAACATACTGGGTGTTTTATACACACACGCGCGTGCACACACGCGAGCACGCACGCACGCACGTACGCTAGCACGCTAGCACGCACACATGCATGCATACATACATACATACATACATACATACATACATACATACATACATACATACATACATACATATATACTACATACATACATACATACATAAATGCATGCATGCATGTACATACATACATACGCACATATATACATACATACATACGTACCTACGTACGTACGTACGTACGTACATACATACATACATACATACACGCATACATGCATGCATACATACATACATACACATACATACACATACACACACAACACACAAACACACACACACACCACACACACACACACACACACACTCACACACATACACACACAACAGACGTGATTCTTTTAAACCCGTTTTGATGTGTGGATGATTACAAAACATATTTCACAGAAGAATGACAAAGTTTAGCAGTGATTGATTTTACAGTAATTATCAGAATCAACATAGTAACACTCAACATAATCAACATAAACTAAGTAACAAGTTATCAGCATGGAAGGAGCAGCTGTAGTAAAATAATCAGTTCAAGTCGAGTCAAAAACACTTTAATCATCCCATGAAGGGCATCAAGTCAAGTCAAGTCAAAAACACTTTAATCATCCCATGAAGAGCAATTACAATACTGATTAAAAAAAAACAATTTAAAAAAGTGCAGGGTATTTAAAAGAAAAATTACAACCAGTGTTTAAAAAAATAAGCGAGTGAAAGCTCAGGGGAAAATATATATTCAGTTGTGAAAGAAAACCAATAATTATTACATTTCCATCACACACACACACACACACACACACACCACACACACACACACACACACACACACAACACATACCACAGACAAAACACACACACACACACACACACACACACACACACACTCACGGACACAAAACACACACACACCCCACACACACACACACACAACACACACACACACACACACACCCCACACTCACGACACAAAACACACACACACAAAACACACACACAAACACACACCACACACACACCACACACACACACAACACACACGTGCGCACGCATGCACAGAGAGAGGGGGAGAGAGAGAGAGCGAGAGAGAGAGAGAGAGAGAGAGAGAGAGAGAAAAGAGAGAGAGAGAGAGAGATGTGTATTCAACAAACACATAATCCCCAATGACCTGAAACATCAATGTCAAAGCTGATACATGGATTATAATTATTTTAAGAAAAAAGATAAATATGTGTTTAAGAAACACATAATCCCCAAATGACTCAAGCATTAATATCAAAACAGATGCATTAATTACAGTTAAGTAAATAAGGGTAAAATTGAGGAAAGACAGCAAGGAGAGAGAGAGAGAGAGAGAGAGAGAGAGAGAGAGAGAGAGAGAGAGAAGTATTGTAAGAGAGAGAGTGAGTGGGGGGTAATATTGTGAGAGAGAAGAGTATTGTAAGAGAGAGAGAGAGAGAGAGAGGAGAGAGAGAGACAGAGACAGACAGACAGACAGACAAACAGACAGACAGGCAGATACAGAGAGTATCTTCAGATTCCATCAGTATTCAAACAAACCAAAAAGCGAAATATGACAAAACAGCCACACTAAAATCTTGTTTAAAACAATACTATCAAGTCACAACATGCCAAAGAGCCTATCAATAATAAAACAATGTTTAACAAACTCACCAGCACGGCATCAAAATAACAATTGTTAAACAAACCAGCTCAAACTCTCTCAATGCATTTCCCCAAACAGCTTAATGTATTGACTGAAGAAGGAAAACAACATTGTATGTATTTTAGGACGACGATAAACAACGCATCAATATAAAAAAAAAATAATAAACCCAATATTCATATAAGTAATAGGTTTCATGTATAAGGGAAATGCAGAGAGAGAGTAGAGAGAGAGAGAGAGAGAGGGGGGGGGGGGGGGAAGAGAGAGTGTGTGTTTTAAATTTTTATTCTTTTATATCGAGGATAATGGAATAAGCACTTATGTGCTTTTTTACATCCAGTCCCCAAATTCTGTCATCTGTTCCTACCAGAGAGAGAGAGAGAGAAAGAAAAGAGAGAGGAGAGAGAGAGAGAGGAGAAGAGAGAGAGAAGAGAGAGGAAAAGAGAGAGAGAGAGGTACA
>CM054160.1:33535142-33542642 GCA_028751875.1 Rapana venosa | reverse complement strand
TCTTCCCCCTCTCTCTCTCTCTTTCTCTCTCTCTCTTTCTCTCTCTCTCTTACTCTCTCTCTCTCTCTCTCTCTCCCCTCTCCCTCCCTCCCTCCCTCCCCTTTCTCTCTGTCTCTCCCCCACCTCTCTCTCTCTCTCCTCTCCCTCCCTCCCTTTCCTCCCCCTTTCTCTCTGTCTCTCTCCCTCTCTCTCTCTCTCTTTGTCTCTCTCTCTCTCTCTCTCTCTCTCTCCTCTCTCTCCCCTCCCTCCCTCCCTCCTCCCTCCCCCTCCCTCCCGCGGGGATACCGGGGGCCTTTCAGTATAAGTAGTACCTTCATCTTCTGGAAGTTCTGGGCTAGAAATGTCCTCTTTTCTGTCCCTCTCTTTGCCTCTGCTCTGCTTCTTCTTATTTTGTGTGCCTGTTATTTCCTTCTCCTCTATTAATCTCAGATTTGAAGGGTTTGACGAGGTGACAGCTAGCCCTGATATGGCCCCTGTGGTCGGCGGGACTATAAACGACAGGATTGGATTGGATCGGTTTGTCTGACTCTCTCTGTCTCTCTCTGTTTCTGTGTCTGTCTCTCTCTCTGCGTTTGTCTCTCTCTGTCTTACCGTCTCTGTCCCTCTGTCTCTGTCTGCCTGTCTGTCTGTCTCTGTCTCTCTGTTTGTGTGTTTGTTTGTATATGTGCGTGTGCACGCTCGTGTGTGTGTGTGTGTGTGTGTGTGTGTGTGTGTGTGTGTGTGTGTGTGTGTGTGTGTGTGTTGTGTTGTCTTTCTCTGTCTGTCTGTCTCTCTCTCTCTCTTCTCTCCCTCTCTCTCTCTCTCTCCCTCCCTCCCTCTCGCCCTCTTGCCCCCTCTCTCTCTCTATCCCTTTTCTCTCCCTTTCCCTCCCCTCCCTCTCTCTCTCTCCCTCTCTCTCTCACCCTCTCTCTCTATGTCTCTCTCTCTCTCTCCCTCTCTACCTCTCTCTCCCTCTCTCTCTCACCCTTTCTCTCTCCCTCTCCCTCTCACCCTCTATCTCTCCCTCTTTCTCTCTCTCCCTCTCCCTCTCGCCCTCTCTCTCTCTTTCTCTGTCCATTCCTTCAGAGACTAGAACAAGGAAGGAAGAGAGCATCGCCAGGCTTTATTTTATGTTTGACTTTGTGTCAGGCTAAAGGGAGGACAGTTATTTTCGTTCCAGCAGCAGCAGCAGAAATATCCTACAGAGCCTGTGTGGATAAAGTAGTAGTAGACGAGAAAGAAGGAAGTTGTATGGAGTGTGTGTGTGTGTGTGTGAGTGGGTGGGGGAGGGGGAGAGGATCGGGGATGGGTGTGTGGTGTGTGTGTGTGGTGGTGGGTGGGTGGGTGGGTGGGGGAGAGGGGTAGGATAGGAAGAAGGAGGGATGGATGTGGTGTGTGTGTGTGGGTGGGTGGTGTGTGTGGGGGGGGGGGGGGGGCTGGAGAGTATGGGGGATGGGTGTGTGGTGTGTTTGTTGTGTGAGTGTGTGGGGGGGGGGGGGGGGGGGGTGCGTATGTTTGTGTGTCTTGTGTGTGTATATGTTGTGTTGTGTGTGAGTTTGTGGGGGGGGGGGGGGGGGGAGGAAGTGGATATGTTGTGTTGGGTGTGTGGTGTGTGAGGGCTTGGGGTTGGGGGTGGTGGTGGAGTGTATTTATTTATTTATTTTATTTTATTCTTTTATATTGAGGATAATGAAATAAGCACTTATGTGCTTCTTTACATTCTGTCCCCGTGTGTATGCAGTTTTGTGAATTCTATCATGTGTTCCCACCGGCACACAATGGCCTACTCTTACGAAAAGCGGAACAGGATTTAACGTGTGCGCAAGATGTTCTGCGTGCGTTCGCACACGGGGCCTCGGTTTTAAGTCTCATCCGAAGGACGAGTGTGTGTGTGTGTGTGTGTGTGTGTGTGTGTGTGTGTGTGTGTGTGTGTGTGTGTGTGTGGTGTGTGGTGTGTGTGTGTGTGTGTGTGTGTGTGTGTGTAGGGGGGTTGATGTATGCGTGTGTCTGGTGTGTATATGTGTTGTGTTTCGTGTGTGTCTGGTGTGTGTATGTGGGGGAGGGTGTGTGTGGGAAGGGGGGAGGAAGTGTGTGTGTTGGGGGTGGGGTGGGGGGGGGGGGGACGGGGTGGGGGTGGTGTGTATGTTTGTGTGGGGGGTGGGGTCAGGGGTGGAATGTGTGTTTATGTGTGTGTGTGTGGTGTGTTGTTGTTGTTGTGTAGTTTTGTGTATGTGTTTTGTGTGGGGGATGTGTGTGCAGGTGTGTGTTTGAGCGTGTGTATGAGCGCGTTGTTTCAAAAGTGTTAAACAGAAGAGATCAATAGTAGAAGTATCTTGTTCGTTCTTTCGCATCTCCTACTGCTTTATACGTATAACATAATTTGCTTCTCCTTTTTTATTTTCTTCTCTTTCAGTGCATAGTCTGGCTTTGTTCACAGCTTGCAGTGCATAGTATGGGTTTGGTTTAATCTTTGCAATATATAGTGTGGGTTTTGCTCAATCTTTGGAATGCATAGTGTGGGGTTTGTTTAACTCTTGCAATACATAGTGTAGGTTTTCTTTAATCTTTGCATAACACAGTATGGGTTTTGTTTAATCTTTGCATAACACAGTATGGGTTTTTATTTATTTATTTATTTATATCACTTTAAGTCACGTCAGATTTCTCTGCGTGAAATTCGGGCTGCTCTCCCCGGGAAGAGCACGTCGCCACAGAGCAGCGCCACCTTTTTTTTCTGTCTACAACTGCATTTGTTTCCCTATCAGAGTGGCTTTTTTCTACAGAATTTTGCCAGGGACAACCCTCCTGTTGCCGTGGGTTTTTTTTTACGTGCGCTAAATAATTTTTGTGTAACACACGGGACCTTGGTTTATCGTCTCATCCGAAAGACTAGCGCCCAGACCACCACTCAAGGTCTAGTGGATGGGGAAAAATGTTCGGGTCCAAACGGGATTTGAACCACCGCCCACTTCCGACCCGGACTTTTCGCTTTCTAGACAGGCGCGTTACCTCTAGACCACCGATCCACCTTGTTTAATCTTTGCATAACACAGTATGGGTTTTGTTTAATCTTTGCAATAGATAGTGTGGGTTTTGTTTAATCTTTGCAATATATAGTGTAAGTTTAGTTTAATCTTTGCATAACACAGTATGGATTTTGTTTAATCTTTGCATAACACAGTATGGGTTTTGTTTAATCTTTGCTATATATATTGTGTGGGTTTTGTTTGGTCTTTGCAATAGATAGTGTGGGTTTTGTTTAGTCTTTGCAATATATAGTGTGGGTTTTGTTTAATCTTTGCAATAGATAGTGTGGGTTTTGTTTAATCTTAGCAATAGATAGTGTAGGGTTTGTTTAATTCTTGCAATGCATAGTGTGGGGTTTGTATATTTTACGTCGTAGTATTGATATACAAAATTGTAGTTATTACTAAATGTAAGTCTAAAACTGTTGAAAATAGCTATTGCTACATTGTGATATTCTTACAAATTAATAGTTTTGTCGCTGCTAGTAATCTGTTGGGTTTTTGGGGTGTGTTTTTTACCTAGCTGGATCTTTTCTTTTTACTTCAAAGATAAAGGAATAGCACTCATGCACTTTTTTTTTTACATCCAATCCTTGTGTGTATGCGTCTTTGTAAATTTTGTCATTCGTTCCCGCTGACACACAGGGGCTTTACTCTTCTAAAAAGCGGAACAGATTTTGAAGTGTGGGCAAAATGTCCTGCGTGTGCAGAGCCAATGGACACAAAACAGATACGTCCTTTCCATCTCACAGGGTTTTTTAAGGCAGTGAGCTGAGACGCTTAGTGCATACAGAGATGTATTGAGCAGAGGACGTGAACAGTCTCAAGCCTCTGTGTGCTGTGCGCCTGTTGTTTATTTTTTCTATATGTTCTGTTCCTTTCTCTTCACACAGTAGGCTCTCTCCCTGTAGGGTGTGTGTGTGGGGAAAGATGGATGGTGAATGACTGGTGGCTGCTTTTGTTCAGTATTTTTCTCTTTCTTCTTCTTCATTCTGTCTGTGTGTCTGGATCTCTGTTTGCTTCCTTTCCGCCCACAGGCTTACTGGGTTTATTTTCTGTCTATAATCTTCTGGTTCTTTTTGAAGATCGGGGTTGCGTTTGCTGAATGTAATCATTAAGGAAAAAAAGTCGTGCTGCATTCATATTTGCAAAGTAGACATCCACGTGTTCTTGTGTGTGTTCACATGCTTACCTCACTATCTCTGTCTCTCGCTCTCTCTTTCTGGATGGATGGATGGATGGATGGATGGATGGATGGATGGATGGATGGATAGATGGATGGATAGATAGGTAGGTAGGTAGGTAGGTAGGTAGATAGATAGATAGATAGATAGAGAGATAGATAGATAGATAGATAGGTAGGTAGGTAGGTAGGTACGTACGTACGTACAGACACACATACACACATACATACATATATATAGAGAGACAGAGAGACAGACAGACAGTCAGACAGACAGACAGACAGACAGTGACAGATCGAGAGATAGACGCACAGACAGACAGACAGACAGACAGAGATAAATAGATAGACATAAAGATAAATAGATGGATAAACAGACATACAGACACAGACAGACAGACAAGACAGACAGACAGAAACAGACACAGAAAGACAGACAGACGTATGATCGCACACATACCCGTGTGCTCATGTACGCCTTTATGAAACATTAACAGGCACACACCTAATCACAGTGCTCCCGCCAAAAAACAACAATAATAATAACAACAACAAACAACCCCCCCCCCCCTCCCCAACACAACAACACACAGAACAGGGAAAAAAGACAATAAAAATAAAATACTACAAGAAAACAAAGAGAAAACAATGAATGCACGTGAGCACGCCACTGCTCACTAAACCAGACAGACATCACGCAGTGACCTTCTGGCGCTTCCAAAATGCAAATGGTCTGTGTGTGTGCGTGCGTGCGTGCGCGCGCGCGCGCGCGTGTGTGTATGTGTGTGTGTGCGTGCGTGCGTGCGTGTGTGTGTGCGTGCGTGCGTGCGTGCGTATTCTTTTTTCTTTTTATATCGAGGATAATGGAATAAGCACTCATGTGCTTTTTTACATCCAGTCCCTGTGTGTATGCGGTTTTGTAAATTCTGTTATCTGTTCCCACCGGTACACAATGGCCTACTCTTACGAAAAGCGGAACAGGATTTAACATATGCGCAAGATGTTCTGCGTGCGTTCGCAAACGAGGATATGTGTGGAGAGGTGTATGTGTGTGTGTGTGTGTGTGTGTGTGTGTGTGTGTGTGTGTGTGTGTGTGTGTGTGTGTGTGTGTGTGTGTGTGTGTGTGTGTTTGTGTGTGTGTGAGGGGGAGAGAAAGAGAGAGATTGGAGTGATGAGGAGGGAGGGAGGGAGGGGAGCAAGAGGCTATTTCCAAAGACGTTTTGTATTTATGTTGTGTTGTTTTGTATTGTGTTGTGTTGCAATGTGTTGTACTATGTTGTATAGTACTTTCAGTTATGGTACATTTCTCTGCGTGAAATTTAGGCTGCTCTTCCTAGGTACTCGCTTTCCCCCAGCCAAGTTAAGCAGCGTCGAGCGTGGTTACCAGTTGGATGGGTGACCATTTGCACGCCTTGGCTTCAGTACAGTTCCCCCAGTTCACCCAGCTGTAAATAGGTACCTGTCCTCTTTAGGGTCAGGGAAGGTAAAGCAGCGAGGGAGAGGAGATGGGCGCCGCCCTCACTATGCTGGCCCTAGAGAAGTGAGGTCTCTGACGCCTCGCTCCCCTACAACCTTATAGGTTATGGGACTCCTTTACCTTTTACCTTTACCTTCCTAGGTAGAGGGCGTTGCCACAAGTGCAGCGCCACTCAAAGTTTGGTTGTTTTTTAAAGTTTTTCTGTCTGTATGTGTACTTGTTTCCCTACGAGAGTGGCGGCTTTTTTCTACAGAATTTTCCCCTAGACAACTCTCTGCCGTGGGTTTGTTTTACGTACTCCAAATGTATGTTGCGCGCGAAACCCCAGTTTTAGTGTCTCACCCGAAAGACTAGCATCCAGACCACAACTCAAGGTTTAAATAAATTGGGGGAAAAGTTGTGGGTACAAGTGAGGATTGAACACGCGCTTCTGGCTTTTTTTTTTTTATAGTTTTTTAATTCTTTTATTTCGAGGATAATGAATAAGCACTCGTATGCGCTTTTTTCATCTAGTCCCGGTGTGTATGCAGTTTTTTCAATTTTGTCATCCTTTCCCACTAACATACAATGGCCTACTCTTTCGAAAAACGGAACAGGATTTAACGTGTGCGCAAGATGTTCTGCGTGCATTCGCACACGGGACATCGGTTTATAGTCTCATCCGAAGGACTTTTTGGGGGTAGTGGAGTCGGCACTGATGTTAACTCCAGAGGAAAAATCCTCTTGAACGAGAATCCAACCCCGGGTCAGCAGATCACGAATACATCACCGTAACCGCCAGGCTATCCCGTGCCCCTTTCTAGGCAGGTGCTTTACCTGCAAACCACCCATCCACACACACCTTGAGCCCCCCCCCCCCCCCCCCCCTCCTCACTCCCTCACTGTCACTGGTACACATTTTTTGTTCTGCTTGCTGTGGGAAACCTAAGCACTAAGCAGTCACCCCCCCCCCCCTCCCCCGAGAACTCGAACTGGAAAGATTTATTCACAAAAAGGCCATTGGCCCATACATGAAGGGGGGTTGCCGAGCTGCTTAGTATTTTAGTGAGAAAAATAAGTAACACAAAAAAACAAAATGTTAATGTATACCCACAACTACCACAATAAAAAATCAGTTCCCAAAAATATTACTTAAGAAACCAAGATATCTCTTATTCTAAAGGCTTTACACAAATATAAAGCAAGGATGTGCACAATTTCAAGGTGACTAGATGCCGTGAGTAGACAGAATCTAAACAAATTAGGCTGTCTACTATACTTTTTCCGGAATGTAATTCTGTTTTACATCTTCTAATACTGGACAGCACAGCACAAAATGAAATTCATCTTCCACTGTTTGCTTACATAATGGGCATAGCAACCTGAGGTCATCAAAGAGAGAAACGAAGAAAGGAGATATGTAGAAGAGGAGGAAAGGGAGGGGAGGGGGGAGACATAGAGGAAGAAAGAGAAACAATACCCAAGGAGAGAAGAAGAAGAAAGAATATCATGCTGTTATTTCTATGTCACAGGTTTTGGAAGAGGGGTGTGTGTGTGTGTGTGTGTGTGTGTGTGGTGTGTGGTGTGTGTGTGTGTGTGTGTGTGTGTGTGTTGTGTGTGTGTGTGCGCGTGTGTGTGTGTGTGTGGTGTGTGTGTGTGTGTGGTGTGTGTGTGTGTGTGTGTGTATGTGACGTTTTGGTGCTGGAAGAGATGCAATGAGGGAAGAAAGAGATTCCGTTAGAATCTCTGGATGTCTTGTCTGTCTGTGTATACGTCTGTCTGTCTGTACGTCTGTTTCTCTCTCTCTCTCTCTCTCTCTCTCTCTCTCTCTCTCTCTCTCTCTCTCTCTCTCTCTC
>CM054160.1:33525142-33532642 GCA_028751875.1 Rapana venosa | reverse complement strand
TGAAATTTGTTGTTTCCCTTGTTCATTTGTCTCGCCTGTTGTTGTTGTTGTTGTTGTTGTTGTTTGTGTTGTTGTTAAGGAGGAGGAGGAGGGGGTTGGTTTTGGGAGGAGAGGGATGTTGATGTTCTCGTTTAATCGTGCAGGGTTGATTTTGTTGGTGTGTTTGTCTTTGGTTTGCTTTTTGTTGTGGTGTGGTTTTTTTGTTTTTGTTTGTTTAGTTGGTTGTTTGGCTGGTTGGTGTGTGTGTTTGTGTGTGTCTGTGAGTGAGAGATTGTGAGTGTGTGTGTTGGTGTTACTGTGTGTGTGTGAGTGAATGTGTGTGTGAGTGTGTGTGTGTTGGTGTGAGTGTGTAAGTGTGTTGGTGTGTGTGTGAGTGTGTGTGTGTTTGTGTGTTGGTGTGTGTGTGTGTGTTGGTGTGTGTATGAGTGTGTGAGTGTGTTGGTGTGTGTGTGTGAGTGTGTGTGTGTTGGTGTGTGTGTGTTGGTGTGTGGTGTGGGTTGGTGTGTGTGTGTGGTGTGTGTGTGTTGGTGTGTGTGTGTTGGTGTGTGTGTGTGTGTGTGTGTTGTGTGTGTGTGTGTGTGTGTGTGTGTGTGTGTGTGTGTGTGTGTGTGTGTGTGTGTGTGTGTGTGTGTGTGTGTGTTGTGTGTGAGTTTGTGTGAGTGTGTGTGTGTGAATGTGTTGGTGTGTGTGTGTGTGTGGATGAGAGAGAGAGGATGTGTGTGTTGGTGTGTGTGTAGTGTGGTGAGGAGTGTGCGTGAGTGTGTTTGTGTGAGTGTGTGTGAATGTGTGTGAGTGTGTGCGTTGGTGCGTGTGTGAGTGAGTGTGTGTGTGTGTGATTCAGATTCAGAATATGTTATTGCCATTTAAGTCAAGTAAACTTATTTGACACAACAACAAAACAAGCAAAACATCAGTTATAATCATCTCTTTGGCTCAAATCGATGTACACTAAAGTATGTTGCAGTTAACTTCTCATTTTCTCCTTTTCTTAAAACATTCATACACACATATTTGATGATATCTGCTTGATAGATATATATCAACCGTGATTATGTCACTTAATTTATCTATACAAATGCTACGGGTTTTTTTTTGTCTTTGGTTGTAATTTTTGATAACAAATTGTTTCTGAGTTCATCATATGAGATACATGTGTGTGTGAGTGTGTGTTGCACGGGGGGGGGGGGGGGGGGGGGGGGGGAGGGAGGGGGGTGGCGGTTGCATACACAACAATCTCACCATTGGTGAACCTCGGAGCTCTAGCCGAAGGAACGACAAAACCAAAACTAGGTAGTCATCGTGTCTGACGTGTCAAGCCAGACAGACACAGGTAGCCTGGTTCAGGCCGCAAGCTGTGTCAGTTTATTGCTGTAACTTAAGCCCAAGTGCCAAGTGCTGCTGCGTTATTCACAGGGTGTTGTGAGGTCAAAGTGTTATTGTTGTTTACGTTGCTTTCCATGCCATGACACGCGCTTAGCATAACAACCCGTGCACTTTTCCTTTTAAAATAATAATAAAAGAAGAAGAAAAAAGTCATCTGAAGTCGGAGTATGGCTGCCTATTCGGGCGAGGTGTTTATAAAGATCCATACACGCAAACTTCAGTGCGCACTGTCAGTTTCACAGTGATCCCCAGGTAGGATGAGTGAGATATTTAAAAAAATGATGAGTTACTTTGACAATGACAAATTCTTTTATTTCGAAGATAATGAATAAGCACCCATGTGCTTTTTTACATCCAGTCCCCGCCCTTAGGGATATATATATGAGAGAGAGATAGAGAGAGAGATAGAGAGAGAGAGATAGTGTGTGTGTGTGTGTGTTGGGGTGGAATTGAACCTAAGACTGTTCATGTTTTTTGTCCACAGTGTATTTTCTCAATGGTTCCTCGGTGTGTTAAGCTAAAATAAATCACAAGTTATAGATACAGAAGTGAAAACTCTACAGAAAATAGTTAAATGCAGTTCACTGTGAAATGAATTGCTATATATGACAAGAATAGGCTGTACGTGAATAACTTAGATAATTTTATCATTCGTTATCTGTCTCGTTATCGTTGGATAAATGCGAGCTCAGTTAAAAGGTCATTTGATAATCTTAGAGAGTGATGGGAGGAGAGGGAGAAGAGAGAGAGAGAGAGAGAGAGAGAGAGAGAGAGAGAGAGAGAGAGTGTGTGTGTGTTGTTGTGTGTGTGTGTGTGTGTGTGTGTGTGTGTGTGTGTGTGTGTGTGGTGTGTGTGTGGTGTGTGTGTGTGTGTGTGTGTGAAAGTCAACGTCAAACTTTTATTTTCAGATTGTACATTGAATAAGCAGTGCATTTGCTTTTTTTTTTTTATCAAGCCATCTGTGTGTGCATGTGTGGTGTGTGTGTGTGTGTGTGTGTGTGTGTGTGTGTGTGTGTGTGTGTGTGTGTGTGTGTGTGTGTGTGTGTGTGCTGTGTATGTGTGTGTGTGTGTGTGTGTGGTGTGTGCGTGTGTGGTGTGTTTATTGAAGATATTTGGATGTGCCAGTGGCCAGAGAGAGAGAGAGGAGAGAGAGAGAGAGAGGAGAGAGGAGAGAGAGAGAGATGGGGAGAGAGAGACAGAGAGAGAGAATTTATTGAGGTTTATTTGGATAAGCCAGTGGCCAAAGAGAGATAGAGAGAAGGAGAGAAAGAGAGATAGAGAGAGGGAGAGAAAGAGAGAGAGAGAAAGAGAGAGAGAGAGAGAGTTTATTGAGGGTATTTGGATAAGCCAGTGGCCACAGCGAGAAAGAGACAGACAGAGACAAAAACAGACAGACAGACAGAGACAAGAACAGACAGAGACAGACACACAGTCAGACAGAAGACAGACAGACAGAACAATAACCCCCCAAAAAGCATGACAGAAACAGACAGAAAGGGGTGAGGGGATAACGATATTTCAACTTCCATGCTTTTTTTAAGTTTACAAAAAAAAAAGAAGAGAAGAACACAAGTTTTCGTTTTTCTTCTGAGCAGGAAAAAAAACCCACACAAGCCCCTCGGACACATCATTTCAGTTTCAGTGATTTCTGAAGGACACAAGATGCCTCCAGTACAGGGATGGAAAAGCATTGAACGGGAAGGGGAAAGGGAAGGGAAAAAGGCTGCGTATAACCCTCGCCAGTATTATGTTGGGGTTGTTTTGTGTTGTGGTGTGTGTGTGTGTGTGTGGGGTGTGTGTTTTGTGTGGTGTGTGTTTGTGTGGTGTGTGTGTGTGGTGTGTGTGTGTGTGTTGTGTGTGTGGGGGTGTGTGTGTGGTTGTTTGGTTGTCGCTTGTTGTTTGTTTGTTTGTGTGGCGGTCTGTGTCAGCCTCGTTTTGTTTTGTTTTTGCCGTTTTGCTTTCTTTGTTTGTGCCATTGCCTTTTTTTTTTTACAAGTCTGGTGGTTGTTTTTTGTTTGTTTGTTTGTTTGTTTGTGGTGTTCTGTGCCAACCTCGTTTCTGTTTTCTTTGCCAGTTTGCTTCCTATGTTCGTGCCATTGCCATTTAAAAAAAAAATCTGGTGGTTGTATTTTCTTTGATTCCTTGTTTGTTTTATTTGTTTGTTTGTTTGTTTGTGTGGTGGTCTGTGCCAACCTCATTTTGTTTTGTTTTTTTACCGTATTGCTTTCTTTCTTTGTGCCATTGCCATTTTTTACAAAAAATCTGTGGTTGTATTTTCTTTGATTCCTTGTTTGTTTTTTGTTTGTGCGGTGGTCTGTGCCAACCTCATTTGTTTTGTTTTCTTGCCGTTTTGCTTTCTATGTTTGTGCCATTGCCTTTTTTTTTTAATCATGTGGTTCTTTTTTCTTTGATTCCTTGTTTGTTTGTCTACGTTATCATTACTTCATTTCTTACTGTTCTTTTTTTTATCTGTGTTTGTATGTTTGTCTGTGTGTGCTATCATTATTTTGTTTTTATTTACTGTTCTTTTTCTTTTGTTTTTGATTGATTGTTTTTGCTTTATCTGTATGTGCCATCATTGATCTTTTTTTTTTCTTGCTGCTGTCTTTTCTTTGTTTGTTGTCGTCATCATTTTGTTTTCTTACCGCTTTGTCTGAAGGTAGCCGCATTCTGACGGGATCTTTAACGTGCATATTTGATCTTCTGCATGTGTATGTATACACGAAAAAAATTAAGGCTCTGGCAGGTCTGCAGTTAAAGTGTTGGTCTTCTCTGGGAGATTGTAAAAAAAAATTCCCACTCTTGATTCACCAGACGCACCGAGATTCGAACCCACGACTTCATGGACCATGGGATTGAAGTCGAGCGATCTTAACCACTCGGCTATATAGCGTTCTTGTTTTTTGCCAATAGATTTACACACTGAACTAGAAGAAGAAGAAGAAGAAGAAGAAGAAGAGAAGGAAGAGAAGAAATGGAATTATATAGCGCTATATCTTGCAAAACAAATCAAAGCGCTTGCATTCATACTACTCTTAACACAAGCGGCAACAAGTTACAATTAGTAGTTTTTACAAATTCAAATGTATACACACGCGCGCGCGCCACGCACACCACACACACACAACACACACACACACACACACACACCACACACACACACAACACACACACACACACACACACACACAACACACACAGGTTGTGCACTTTGGCAGGGTGATGGGGGTTTTGGCTGTTGAGGGCAAGGACAGAAATGAGATGAGACAAGAGGGGAAAGTTTTAGGTTTGAATAATAATGATAATAATCATCATCATCATCATCATCATCATCATCTATGGAATTTATATAGCTCTGAATCTTGTAAAGCAACAAATCAAAGCGCTCAGATGGCTTTTTTTTAAGTATTATTATTTTTTATATTTTATATCGAGGATAATGGAATAAGCACCCATGTGCCTTTTTTACATCCAGTCCCCGTGTGTATGCGGTTTTGTAAATTTTGTCATCTGTTCCCACCGGCACACAATGGCCTACTCTTTCGAAAAGCGGAACAGGATTTAACGTGTGCGCAAGATGTTCTGCATGTGTTCGCACACGGGGCCTCGGTTTATAATCTCATCCTAAGGCTTTGACATTCAGTTCGATTTTTTTGAGTCAAACTGGGAAGAAAGGGCGAGGCTGGGAATCGAACCCAGAACCTCACGGTTAACTTGTTGGCAGGCAAACATCTTAACCACCCTGCCACCTTCCTTCCAATAACAAATAAACGACCTCACTTTCGCTTGATTATGCATGGACAAAACACTGCGGGGCTCGGATGACTGACACGAGTGAAAGACTTATCGATGTCCCGCATACGTTTAGACGCTAAGGGAAGCGTGGCACAAGCCGGTCTGCACAAACTTCGACCTGGGAAGGATCGTAAACATTTCTGCCTCTCAAAACGTCCCGGCGCTGACAAACACGCAAATACGTACGTGAGTTAGGATGGGTGGTCTAAAGGTAAGACACATCCACGTAGAAAATGAAAAGTAAGGGTTCAATTTCCGGTTTGTGTCCCCTCCCCCCTTCCCTCCCCTCCTCCCTCCCCTCACCTCCCCCCCCCTCCACCCCACTCAGTATACTAGACCTTGAGTCGGTGGTCTGCGTGCTAGACTTTTAGATGAGACGACGAATAGAGGTTTCGTGAGCAACATGCATTGGTCGCACGAGGAAAAAAACAAAACAACCCACAGCAACAAAGAGACAAAATGTTGTGGGGAAAAAAGCCATTGTGATAAGACACAATACACATGCAAACAGGGACTTTTTTTTTTTATAGCGTGTTGATGGTGTGTTGTTGTTCTTTTATATCGAGGAGAATGGAATGAGCTTTGATGTGCTTTTGTTTACATCCAGTCCCAGTGTGTATGCGGTTTTGTAAATGTTGTCATCAGTTCCCACCGGCACTCAATGGCCTACTCTTACGAAAAGCGGAACAGGATTTCACGCGTGCGCAAGATGTTCTGCGTGCGTGCGTTCGCACACGGGGCCTCGGTTTATAAGTCTTATCCGAAGGACTTTTGGGGGAGAGTGGGGAGTCTTGCACTGATGTTAACTCTAGAGGGAAAATATCCCCCTTGAACGGGAATCGAACCCGGGTGGTCAGATTGCGAGCGCAATGTTCTAACCACTAGGCTATCCCGTGGGTGCTGTGGCGACGAGCAGTTCCCTGGGTATGTAGCCCCAACTTCACGATTTGAAATCCACCCTGACGGAAAGTAGGATACACTACAACGAGTAAGGTGAACACTTCGTGGCGCTTTGAGGTGTTGCTTTACTATGTTCAACGCTTCGTAAATTGCATACAGTATCAGTAGGTGGACGGGATAGCTCAGTGGTCGGAGCACTCGCTTTCCCCCAGCCAAGTTAAGCAGCGTCGAGCGTGGTTACCAGTTGGATGGGTGACCGTTTGCGAGCCTTGGCTTCAGTACAGTTCCCCCAGTTCACCCAGCTGTAAATGGGTACCTGCCCTCTTTAGGGTCAGGGAAGGTAAAGCAGCGAGGGAGAGGAGATGGGCGCCGCCCTCAATATGCTGGCCCTAGAGAAGTGAGGTCTCTGACGCCTCGCTCCCCTACGACCTTATAGGTTATGGGACTCCTTTACCTTTACCTTATCAGTAGGTGGTAGTGGTAGGAGCAGTAGTAGTAGTAGTAGTAGTAGTAGTCGTGGTAGTAGTCGTGGTAGTAGTCGTGGTAGTAGTCGTAGTAGTAGTAGTAGTAGTAGTAGTAGTAGTAGTAGTAGTAGTAGTAGTAGTAGTAGTAGTAGTAGTAGTAGTAGTAGTAGTAGTAGTAGTAGTAGTAGTAGCAGCAGCAGCAGCAGTAGTTGCAGTAGCAGTAGAAGAAGAAATAGTAGTAGTAGTAGTAGTAGTAGTAGTAGTAGTAATAGTAGTAGAAGTAGTAGTGGTAGTGGTAGAAGTAGTAGTAATAGTAGTAGTAATAGTAGTAGTAGTAGTAGTAGCAGCAGCAGCAGCAGTAGTAGCAGTAGCAGCACCAGCAGTAGTAGCAGCAGCAGTAGCAGTAGTAGCAGTAGTAGAAGTAGCAGCAGTAGTAGAAGTAGCAGCAGTAGCAGTAGTAGCAGCAGCAGTAGTAGCAGTAGGAGCAGTAGCAGTAGTAGCCTACTCGACTCACCTGTCGGAAAATGTGCTGGAGTTCAAACACTATGACTGGACAACAATGGGGGAAAAGAATCGGGTGTGCTTGCTTATTGTCAATGCAGGTATTAGGCTGGTTCCTTCCCCGAAGCTTGATTGCGGCTACCTTACTGCTGGGTTAAAACAGTCGAGGGTACGCGACATCCCCTCATTGGTGAACCTCAAGAGCTCTGATTGAAGGAATACAAGGGTAAGATTAGAAAAAAAAAGTGGACGTGTGTATTTCTTCACACTGCGTGGGTTTCTGACCAAACATGTCAGCAGGTGAAAAGTAACCAGATACCCCAAGGTTGTAAGCCACGTCTCTCTTTGTATGGATTGTTCAACCACCACCACCACCACCGCCGCAATCAATGTTCAGAGGGAGTGTATACATGCAGTGAAGTTTAAAATAATATAGGGAGCAGCTGACTCCCATTGT
>CM054160.1:33515142-33517642 GCA_028751875.1 Rapana venosa | reverse complement strand
CACCGGCACACAATGGCCTGATCTTCCAAAATGCGGAACACGTTTTAACGTGTGCGCAGTATGTTCTGCGTGTGTTCGCACACGGGACCTCGGAAGGGAGAAGGGGGGGAGGGGGTGCGGAGTTTAAAAAAAAACAATCAATTTGATGGAGGGGGAACGAGAGGATTTTTTTTCCACACGGAAATCAATTCAGGAGACTGTGTGGGGTTGTTGATGTTGTTGTTGTTGGTGATGGTTGTGTTGTTGGTGATGTGTTGTTGTTGTTGTTTTTCACAAAAATCAATTCAGGAGACTGTGTGGTGTTTTTTATGTTGTTGGTGGTGATAGTGTTGTTGTTGGTGGTGGTTAGTAGTGGTGTTGTTGTTTTCACACAGAAATCAATTCAGGAGACTGTGGGGGGGTTTGATGTTGTTGTTGGTGATGTGGTGTTGGTGTTTGTTGTTGTTGTTTTCACACAGAAATCAATTCAGGAGACTTTGGGGGTTGTTGATGTTGTTGTTGGTGATGGTGGTGGGGGGTGGTGGTGGTGGTGTTTTTCGCACAGAAATCAATTCAAGAGACTGTGTGGGTTTTTTATGTTGTTCGTGATGGTGGTGTTGGTGGTGTTGTTGTTGTTGTTGTTGTTGTTGTTTTCACACAGAAATCAATCCAGGAGACTGTGTGGGTTTTTATGTTGTTGTTGTGATGGTGGTGTTGGTGGTGGTGGTGTTGGTGTTGTCGTTGTTGTTTTCACACAGAAATCAATTCAGGAGACTGTGTGGGTTTTTATGTTGTTGTTCGTGATGGTGTTGTTGTTGTTGTTGTTTTCACACAGAAATCAATTCAGGTGACTGTGTAAGTTTTTTATGTTGTTGTTGGTGTTGTTACTTTAATTTTATTGATGAAGAGACCAATTACTTGTTACACACCAATCATGTTAATGGAGGGGAGAACGATGGAGTTTATGTATTTATTTATACCACTTTAAGTCACGGCAAATTTCTCTGCGTGAAATTCGGGCTACTCTACCCGGGAAGAGCGCGTCGCCACAAGAGCAGCGCTACCTTTTCTTTCTTTTTTTTTTCCTGTCTACAACAGTATTTGTTTCCCTATCAGAGTGGCTTTTTCTACAAATTTTGCCAGGGACAACTCTCTTGTTGTCGTGGGTTCTTTTACGTGCGCTAAATAATTTTGTGTAACACGCGGGACTACGGTTTATCGTCTCATCCGAAAGACTAGCGCCTAGACCACCACTCATGATCTAATGGATGGGGGAAAAGTTTCGGGTCCAAACGGGATTCGAACCACCGCACACTTCCGACCCGGACTTTTCGCTTTCTAGACAGGCGCGTTACATCTAGACCACCGATCCACTGTTGTTGGTGGTGGTGGTTTTTGCACACACAAATCCGTTGGCTACAGAGGAGTCCAACATTTTCTTTCACACGCAAGCTAGTCAGTGATGAGGAAACCCTGCTTTAAACAAGTAATTCAGTTAAAGGGACGGGATGGCTCAGTGGTCAGAGCACTAGCTTTTCCTAAGCCAAAGTTAAGCAACATCGAGCATGGTTACCAAGTGAATGGGTGACCGTTTGTGCGCCTTGGTACAGTTCCCCCATTTCTTCCAGCTGTAAATGGGTACCTTGCTTTTTTAGGGTCGAGGAAGGTAAAGCAGCGAGGGAGAGGAAGATGGGCGCCGCCCTCAACATGCTAGCCCCTGGAGAAGGTTCTGATGCCTCGCTCCCCTATGACCACATAGGTTATGGGCATACCTTTACCTATTCAGTTAAACCGAGAGGAGACCAAGACTTTTGAAAAATAAAAACACAAATGAATCAAAAGGATAGGTGACCAAGCGCTTTTTGCCGACAACACAAACAACAAGGAAAGGGAAAAAAGGTCTGCAATGTCATGTGCTTTACTGATTTACAGACAAGTAGTTAAATCCTTTTGCTGCTTAAATGAGAAAAAAAATTGCTGTTGAACAGATTACAAGCACCATAGTTGTGAATCCAGTAACTCGAGTACATAGCAGGTGCAGTGATTAAATACTTTATGTTCTGTTTGCCTTTGAAGTTAATTCCTTTAAAGGATTTCATCTTTCTGATGTTTAAAGGATTTCATCTTTCTGATGTTTAAAGGATTTCATCCTTCTGGTGTTTAAAGGATTTCATCTTTCTGATGGAAAATGCCCAATGTTGTCAGCTGGGGCAGGGGGTAGGGGAGAAGGGTTCCCCCTTCGTCATGTAGAGTTCCAAGGTTCACCAATGACGCGTATGCAAGCATGTTTACCCACCATTAAGGTAGCCGCATTCCGAGTACGGGGATGGTGTGTGTGTCAAAAAGCTGATGGTGACAATGTGTGGGTTTCATCCCCGCTGTCTTTAAGTCAGGGTGTAGGTGTGGCTGTACCAAATGTTGGCCAGTGCCCTCAACACATAACAGTGCAAAACAAAACAAAACAAAACATGACAAAACAAGACAAGATAAGCAGGCCGAAGGCCGAGAGTTAACGAGGGAT
>CM054160.1:33492642-33495142 GCA_028751875.1 Rapana venosa | reverse complement strand
CAGAAAATTTGACCAGCTGAAAACCATGATCATTGATTAGACCAGGGCAACAACAGGCTCCTGCATAGGTGACGAGTGATTATTCCATTATCGTCGAAATGAAATAAAATTAAAAAATGAAGTGAAAGGACCCGACACCCAACGACTGGAGCTGAACCACGACTGAGCAGCACTGGAACGACGAGTTCTCAGCTGCCAAGCTTCTGGCACCAGATCCACCCATGCTGCAGCCAGACCCATCCGCCTATAGATGCTGAACCAACCCAAATCCATCCACGTATGCTGACACCAGATCCTCCTATGTTGAAGCCAGATCCACCCCTACTGAAGCCAGATCCACCATGCTGAAGCCAGATCCACCCATGCTGAAGCCAGATCCACCCCTACTGAAGCCAGATCCACCCATGCTGAAGCCAGATCCACCCATACTAAAGCTAGATCCACCCATGCTGAAGCCAGATCCACCCATACTAAAGCTAGATCCACCCAACTGAAGTCAGATCCACCCATACTAAAGCCAGATCCACCCATACTAAAGCCAGATCCACCTACTATGTTGAAGCCAGATCCACCTACTATGTTGAAGCCAGATCCACCCATACTAAAGCCAAATCCACCCATACTAAAGCCAGATCCACCTACTATGTTGAAGCCAGATCCACCTACTATGTTGAAGCCAGTTCCACCTACTAGGTTGAAGCCAGATCCACCTACTATGTTGAAGCCAGTTCCACCTATGTTGAAGCCAGTTCCACCTATGTTGAAGCCAGTTCCACCTACTAGGTTGAAGCCAGATCCACCTACTATGTTGAAGCCAGATCCACCTATGTTGAAGCCAGTTCCACCTATGTTGAAGCCAGTTCCACCTACTAGGTTGAAGCCAGATCCACCTACTATGTTGAAGCCAGATCCACCTATGTTGAAGCCAGATCCACCTATGTTGAAGCCAGTTCCACCTACTAGGTTGAAGCCAGATCCACCTACTATGTTGAAGCCAGTTCCACCTATGTTGAAGCCAGATCCACCTACTATGTTGAAGCCAGATCCACCTGCTATGCTGAAGCCAGATCCACCCATACTAAAGCCAGACCCACCCATACCAAAGCCAGATCCACCCATGATGTAGCTAGATCCACCCATACTAAAGCCAAATCCACCCATACCAAAGCCAGATCTACCTATGCTATCATTTTTTCAGTTTAGTCACTTATTTAACGTGTGTCTTTTATTTCTTTGCTGGGATGGGCGTAAAATAACGTTCTGGTCTTTTATTTTTCACGACACAGAAAGGGATTCATCTCGTGCAACCTCTCAACACACCACTACCCCTCTCTTCTCTCCCCTCTCCTCTCCTCCTCTCCTCTCCTCTCCACTCCTTCTCTCTTACTCCACAGACATGAGCCAGCAAACAAACTATGACCACACACAAGATGGGCCGAGGCTTGTTCTGCTTTTAGCGAGGACGTGGGCAGAGAAGGAAGAAGAGGAAGCAAGCAGGCCTGGCCATGTTTGTGAGGAGAAAACAGGTGTAATTGCAAACAGCGGCCGCCATTTGGCTATCAAGGGCACAGCACTCTCCATTTTCTTCCAGCCAACAGCAGTTGCTATTCTTGAGCTTTTGCATCGCCTCTCATCTTGCCGTTGAAGGCACTTGCTTTTCTTTCTTTCTTTCTTTCTTTCTTCTTCTTTCTTCTCTTTTCCTTTCTGTTTTAATTCGGGGTTTTTTTGTTGTCTTTCTGTTGGTCGCTTTTATTGTTCGTATTTTGTGTTTGTTTGTTTTGTCTTTTTTCTGCGCTATCTCTTTATCTTTCTCTCTCTCTCTCTCTCTCTCTCTCTCTCTCTCTCTCTCTCTCTCCTCTCTCTTCTCTTCTCTCTTCTCTCTCTCTCTCTCTCTCTCTCTCTCTCTCTCTCTCACGGATAGTCTGGTGGTTACAATCATGTGTTCGTGATCTGCTGACCCGAGTTTGATTCTCGTTCAAGAGGAGTTTTCCTCTGGAGTTAACATCAGTGCTGAGTCCATTCTCCCCAAAAGTCCTTCGGATTAATCTATAAACCGAGGTCCCGTGTGCGAACGCGTGCAGAACATCTTACGCACAAGTTAAAACCCGTTCTGCTTTTCGGAAGAGTAGGTCATTGTGTGCCGGTGGGAACGGATGACAAAATTGACAAAACTGCATACACACGGGGACTGGATGAAAAAAGCACATGAGTGCTTATTCCATTCTCTAAATAAAATAAAATAAAATAAAATAACCTCTCCTCTCTCTCTCTCTCTCTCTCTCTCTCTCTCTCTCTCTCTCTCTCTCTCTCTCTTCTCTCTCTCTCTCTCTCTCTCTCTATCTCTCCCTCTCTATCTCTCTCACTCTCGCTATTAATTCGGGCGTTTGTTGGTAATTTTTGGTGTATGCTTCTAAATTTGTGGACCTTTAAAACTCGGCCTTAACACCCTTTGGTTACATACCTACCAGCGAAGCAGACTTACATTTTGATCTGCCCAAGC
>CM054160.1:33480142-33485142 GCA_028751875.1 Rapana venosa | reverse complement strand
TGGAAACACCTGACTCTCATGCCAGAATATTGTTCGCTGACTTTAGTTCAGCTTTCAATACAATGCAGCCTCACGTTCTGGTTAACAAAATAATTTCAAAATTTGACGTAGACAATCAACTTGTTCGTTGGCTGATTGAATTTTTAACCAACAGACCACAGCGTGTTTTGGCCAACAAAATATCTTCTTCGGTTAGATTTACCTGCACTGGTTCTCCGCAGGGTTGCGTCCTCTCACCACTTCTGTACATTCTATACACAGATGATTGCAGAAGCAACTATGGAAATTCCTTTCTGGTAAAGTTCGCAGACGATAGTGCTCTGTTATCCCTCTTATCCGGATCAGTCTTAGACCATGGTCCAGCCCTCACCGAGTTCGTACACTGGTGTGACGAGGCCTATCTGGAGCTAAATGTTTCTAAAACTAAAGACCTGCCTATCGACTTCAGAAGATCAGGGCATACTCCTAAGAATATTATTATCCATAATCAAGAGGTTGAAAACGTTTTGAACTATAAGTATCTGGGAACTGTTTTTGACCACAAGTTAAACTGGGACGTTAACACTGACGCTATTGTCAAAAAGGGACAACAACGTCTGTATTTTCTGAGGAAACTGAACTCATTTTTTGTAGACAAAAAGATCCTTTCCTTGTTTTACAAGTCTTACATAGAGAGTGTTCTAAGTTTTGCTTTCATTTGTTGGTACAATAACCTTAGTGTTAAAAACAAGAATGGCCTGCAGAGAATTGTAAGAATCTGCTCAAAAATAATTGGAAAAGAACAAAGAGATCTCATGTCGTTCTGCAATCAGCAGCTTGTACGCAAAGCCACAGCCATTTTGGCTGATCCTTCTCATGCTTTGTTTCCAGAATTTCAAATGTTGCCTTCGGAACGCCGTTTTCAGTGTCCCATCAGCAAAACCAACAGAAAAAGAAATTCTTTTGTGCCAGTAAGCATTCGACTTCTGAATTCACAATGATGTTGACTACCTAGTTCTTACATTTCTCTGAATTATCTGCCTGATTGTCATTGTTACGAGTGTAGTCAATACATAATTGTGTGTGTGTGGGGGTGGGTGCGTGGGTGTGTGAAATAAGTCTGTGTTCTAGTCAACTGTCTTAAAACATTGAATTCATATATTGGTGTATGGTGTGGGTGTGCGTGGGCGTATTCGCACACACACGTACGTGCGTGTGTACGTGCTGCGTATATGCGTGCGTAAAAATAAGTTTTTATGTCTTCTAGTCAATGGGTTTAAAATTGTGTTCACAATTGATGTTTGTGCGCATGCGCGCGTGTGTGTGGTGTGTGTGTGTGTGTGTGTGTGGTGACATTTTATTTGAAAACCAATATGAAATATAGCTTTTGTGTCTTTGATATATTTGATGAGTATCAATCTGCCTGTCAGTATTGTAATTGCCCTTCATGGGATGATTAAAGTGTTTTTGACTTTTGACTTTGACTTTGACTTGACTACTACTACTACTACTACTTCTACTACTACTTCTACTACTACTACTACTTCTACTACTACTACCACTACTAAGACCCAGGCTTCATTCCCTGTGAACCCAAAGTTTTACCAACAAGGTTTCCTTCCGTTAACGTAGCATCAACTAACAAGACGCTAATAAATTCCATACATTATTATTATTATTATTTATTTATTTATTTTTTGGGGGTTGCAGACTGGCGGAGAAGCATACCCTGCAACATCACCACCATCAGCATCATCACCAGCATCATCAGCAGCATTAGCAGCGGCAGCAGCAGCGGCCCGTGCGGTTGGGCCTGAGCGGCCTCAGCCCGTGCATGGGGCTGTAGAGAAGCATGGACCACAGGCGGAGGGGGCTGCCCTTCATCCAGCCTTCCAGCGGCAAAGGAACCTTCATCGGTAACCTCCCGTCCACCCTCCTCACCACCCCCTCCCCGTCCACCCCACCCTCTCCACCCCCGCCGGGCCGAGCCATGCCCAGTCAAGGCCGAGGAGGAGGAGGAGGAGGAAGAGGAGGAGGAAGCGGAGGAGGAGGAGGACCAGGAGGAGGAGGGGGTCCCAACGGTACGGACATTCATCTTCAACCGGGCGGCCTGCCTTACTCTCCTCGCGAGGACCCGTTTTACCCCGGATTCCGGGACAGTGGTGGTAGCGGTAGTGGTGGTGGTGGTGGTGGGGGTGGTAGGGGAGGGGGGATGGGGGACAGTCTCTCGGCCACAGCCTCCTCCGTGCTCGCGCAGGACTTGTGGGGAGGAGGGGTAGGAGGAGGAGGAGGAGGAGGAGGAGGCAACGTCACCTTGCCTCCTTTCGACACGCTGTGTGACGAGGAGCGCGATCCCTTCTGCATGTTCGCCAACTTCACCTTAGACGGCAACGAGTCGGACCTGGGATTGGCTGCCGCGGGCAACTTCAGCTCTGGGCTGGGCCCGGGCATGAACGGGACCCTGGGTCCGGGCCCGGGTCCGGGTTCGGGTCTGGAGCCCAAGTACTGGACCATCGTGCTGGTGATGTTCCCGGTCTTCACCGTCTTCGGCAACGTGCTGGTGGTGATGTCGGTGGTGCGCGAGAAGAGCCTGAAGACGGTGACCAACTACTTCATCTGCTCCCTGGCCGTGGCCGACATCATGGTGGCCGTCGTCGTCATGCCTTTCGCCGTGTACGTGGAGGTGAGTTTGATTGAGGAAGGGGAGGGTGGGGGGTGGGTGGGTTGGGGTGGGTGGGGGTGGTGTGGGGGTGGGGTGGGAGGTGGTGTGGAGGTGGGGGGGAGGGTGTGGGGGTGGGGGTGGGGGGGTGGTGGAGGGGGGGGTGGGTGTGGGAGGTGGGGTGGTGGAGGGTGGAGGTGGGCGGGTGGGGTGGGGGGGTTGGGAGGATGGAGGATGGTTGGTTGGTGGTTAGTGGTGGTGATGGTGATGTTTGTCTGTTCTGGAGGATGGTTGGAGGTGGTGGTGATGGTGGTGGTGGTGAGTTGTAGTGGGGGTTAGTGGGTGGTGGTGAGTAGGGGGAAGGGGTGGGTTGAGTGGTGGTGGTGGTGGTGGTAGTGCTGCCAATGGTGGGTGGTAGTAGTGTCTGGAGTAGATGGTGGTGTTCAGTGGGTGGGTGTATGCGTGAGTGGTAGTGGATGGTGGGGGGGGGGGTAATGGTGGCTGTGGGTAGATGGTGGTGGTTGTGATGTATGTGGGTAGATGGTGGTGGTAGTGATGTCATTTACTTGGTGGTGGTGGTGTATATGGGTAGATGGTGGTGATGATGTCATTTTGTTGGTGGCGATGGTGATGTCATTTGTTGGTGATGGTGGTGATGGTGATGTCATTTATGGGTAGATGGTGGTGGTGATGGTGATGTTTGTCTCTGCCTGTTTTGTTCATTTCGCCGTCAATGGCATGCAAGTTGAGTGTGTTCGCTCATCTTTTATCCCAAAGTTTGCTTGAAGTATTCTTTGCTCTCGGTTTTAGTGAAGGAGGAGTTTAAGAGTGTGTGTGTGTGTGTGTGTGTGTGTGTGTGTGTGTGTGTGTGTGTGTGTGTGTGTGTGTGTGTGTGTGTGTGTGTGTGTGTGTGTGTGTGCGCGCGCTTGTGCATGTTGTTAGAGTGTTTTTTCTTTTTAAACATTTCTTTCTGCTGCTATAACAGTCAGTGCTTAATAATTCTTTACCTATCCATAATTCTATACCTACCTTTGAAAGTACCATGCTTAACCTTTCATTGAAAGCATATATGTCATGTCTGTTTTTGAAAACATGATTTGTGGCCTATCTTTGAAAGCCTAATTATTCACGTGATTTTGAAAGTATATATAATGTTTTATATCTATCTTTGAAAGCATCATTCTCGACCTGTCTTTGAAAGCATGATTATTTATCTATTATTGAAAGCATAATTCTTGACCTATCCCTGAAAATATTATTCTTACCTATCTCTGAAAACATCATTCTTGACGTATCCCTGAAATCATAATTCTTTACCTATCTCTGAAAACATTTCTTGACCCATCTCTGAAAACATAATTATTGACCTATCTATGAAAACATCATTCTTGACCCATCTCTGAAAACATAATTCGTGACCTATCTCTGCAAACATAATTCTTGACCTATCCCTGAAAACATTTCTTGACCTATCTCTGAAAACATAATTCTTGACCTATCCCTGAAAGCATAATTCTTGAACTATCCCAGAAAACATAATTCTTGACCTATCTCTGAAAACATTATTCTTGACCTATCTCTGAAAACATAATTCCTGACCTATCTCTGAAAACATAATTCTTGACCTATCTCTGCAAACATAATTCTTGACCTATCTCTGAAAACATAATTCTTGACCTATCTCTGAAAACATCATTCTTGACCTATCCCTAAAAACATAATTCTTGTCCTATCCCTGAAAACATAATTCTTGACCTATCTCTGAAAACATCATTCTTGACCTATCCCTGAAAACATAATTCTTTACCTATCCCTGAACACATAATTCTTGTACTATCTTTCAAAACATAGATCTTTACCTGTCATTAAAAGCATAATTCTTTACCTAATGTGGAAAACAGAATTCTTGACCGATCTTTGAAAGCGTAATACCTTCCCTTATTTTTGAAAAGCGTAATTCTTTTACTCGTTATCCCTCCGTTGTTGTCGTGGTTTTTTAAAGAGTATTAAACTTCACAGTGTTGGTAGGCATTTTGGATTTTGTTTTCAAAGCAGTGGTGAGTAAGATGACTTTAAACGGGCTCGGCATGAACGATCTTTGGCTGTAAAATGTTTGGTTTTTGGCCACAGAAAATGCTTTAGGAGGTCCTTTGACAATATATATATTATATATATATATATATATATATATATATATATATATATTATATATTATATATATATTTAATATATATATATATATATATATATATATATATATATATAAGTTTTCTTAGTTCCTTGACTAGCAGTGCGAGGTTTACCATTAGTCAGATTTTTGCGTATGCTACCATTTACCCTCCATTAAGGTAGCCACATTCCG
>CM054160.1:33457642-33467642 GCA_028751875.1 Rapana venosa | reverse complement strand
GCTGTCTTTTAGACTGTGTCCTTCTTTCAGAATGTGTAGTTGTCTGTCTGTGTGTCTGTGGAATGAATCGTTGTTTTTCTGATCGACTGTCTGATTGTCCGTCTGTGTTTCTGTCTGTGTCCCGTCGTCTCTGTCTGCCTTGCTGCGTCTTTGTCTCTATCTGTTTGTATCTTCAATCTGTATCGTTAATCTAACTTCTTTTCACGGTAAGAGCAATCAGAAAAACAAACGTCCCTGTGTGTGTCTGTATTCTGCCCTTCCATCTGTGTGTCTGTCTGTCTAGATGTCTCTCTCTCTCTCTCTCTCTCTCTCTCTCTCTCTCTCTCTCTCTCTCTCTCTCTCTCTCTCTCTCTCTTCTGTCTGTCTGTCTGTCTGCCTCACTCTCTCTGTCGTTGTGTTTATTTTCATGATACATCCCTGATAAGGGCGGGGACTGGATGTAAACTAGCACATTGTGTGCGTATACATTATCTTCGAAATAAAAGAATTTGATTGACTGATTGTATGGCTGCCCTTCCATCTGTCCGTATAACTTTGTTTTTAACAGCTTGAGCGTCCACGTTGAGTATGAATTATCTTTATCTCTTGAAAATATAGCTTTCAAATGATGGTCACGTTGTTATTAATATAACTGTTCTGCTGCATTATTCTTTATGTGGCTACTATAATGAACGCGCGTGTGTGTGTGTGTGTATGTGTGTGCGCGCGCGCGCGTGTGTGTGTATGTGTTTGAAAAGTATGTACGTTGGTTTCGAGGTTTTAAGCATATAATAGAATAAAATAAAATTTAAAAGTATTTGTCTGTGTGTGTCTGTCTGTCTCTCTGTGTCTCTGTCTGTGTCTCTGTCTCTCTGTCTCTGTCTCTCTGCCTTTCTGTGTCTTTGTCTATGTCTGTTTGTATCTTTAATCTTTTGTTTTTAATCTAGAGTTGGTTTTGGTGTTTGTTTTACTTTGAGAGGTATCAGCAAAAATAAGCGTACCTGTTTGCCTCTGTCAGTCTCTGTATGTCCGTCCTTCCATCTTGCCTGTCTGTCTGCTGGTCTTGTCTGTCTGTCTGCCTCTGCCTGTCTGTCTGTTTGTCTGCCTCTCTCTCTCTCTCTCTCTCTCTCTCTCTCTCTCTCTCTCTCTCTCTCTCTCTCTCTCTCTCTCTGCACTCTCTATTCTAGGAAATGCTCCAGAGTTGCATGCTGCTAGTATTGACATCTTCTTTTCAAACAGATTTTTCTTCTGACAGGAAGTCTTCTTCCTCTCTCTCTCGCTCTCTCTCTCTCTCTCTCTCTTCTCTCTCTCTCTCTCTCTCTCTCTCTCCTTCTCTCTCTCTCTCTCTCTCTCTCTCTCTCTTCCCTCTCTACCCCTCCATCCCTCCTCCCTCTCTCCCTCTTCTTCTCTCTATCTCCCCCCTCTCTCCCCACTCTCTATTCCTCTCGCTCTACTCTCTCTGTCTGTCTCTCCCCCCTCTCTACCCCTTCATCCCATCTCCTCCCTCACTCTCTCTCCCTCCCCTCTCGCTCTCTCGCTATCTCCCCTCTCTCCCCTCTCTCTACTCCTCTATCATTGTTCTCTCTCCCCCCCTCCCCCTCTCTCTCACACTCTCCCTTCCTCCCCCCCCCCCTCCCACTCTCTCTCTCTCTCTCATTCTCTTCGCTCTGTCCTCTCTCCTCGTTCTCCCTCTCTTTCTCAAACATCACCTCAACCTCCCCCTCCCCCTCTTTCTCTCTCTCTCTCTCTGCCTCTCTCTCTCTCTGTGCCACTCTCTCTCTATCTATGTATCTATCTATCTCTCCCCTCTAACCTTCCATCCCTAAACACACACTCTCTCTCTCTCTCTCTCTCTCTCTCTCTCTCTCCCTCCTCTCTCTCTCTCTCTTGTCTCCTCTCTCTCTCTCTCTACGTTCTCTTACCGGATGGGGTGTGTAGTGCCAGGTCTTTCTTCTCCTGTGCTGGTCATTTTGCAGGAGGTCTGTCTGCTAGTCTCAGCCGACACATCACGAATTCAGAGCAGCTCGTTTTCATTGTACAGGCTGCATGCTGGGTATGTTCCGCGTTTCCAATAACCTGTCGTACGTACTTTGACATGAACTACGGGATATTAGCGTGCACAGTTGATTGATCTTATTTTATTTTATTTTATTTATTTATTCTTTTATATCGAGGATAATGGAATAAGCACTTATGTGCCTTTTTTTAAAATCCAATCCCCGTGTGTATGCGGATTTGTCAATTCTGTCATCTGTTCCCACCGGCACACAATGTCCTACTCTTACGAAAAGCGGAACAGGATTTAACGAACAGGATCTTTCGCGCACGCGCGCGTGTGTGTGTGTGTGTTTATGTGTGTGTGTGTGTGTGTGTGTGTGTGTGTGTGTGTGTGTGTGTGTGTGTGTGTGTGTGTGTGTGTGTGAGTGTGTGTGTGTGTGTGTGTGTGTGTGTGTGTGTGTGTGACACACACGAAGGGAATTAAGGCACTGGCAGGTCCACAGTTAAGGTTTCACCTGGAAGATTGTAAAAAAAATCCCCGCCCTTAATTCTCCAGATGCAGACGCCGGGATAAGAAACCCAGGCCTTGAAGGATCCACGAGCTGGAAGTCGAGCAGTCTGAATCCTTTATAAGTATATCCTAATAATCTGTATAGTCTTAGTCCTTCGGATGAGACTATAAACCGAGGCCCCGTGTGCGAACGCACGCAGAACATCTTGCGCACACGTTAAATCCTGTTGCGCTTTTCGTAAGAGTAAACCGCATACACACGGGGACTGGATGTAAAAAAAACAACAACACGTAAGTGCTTATTCCATTATCCTCGATATAAAAGAATATAAAGTGAATAAATGAATAAATAAATAAAAATCGCTCATCTATAGCGTCCATCGCATGTGTACTGGATAAATCACATTTGCGCCAAACTGTTTCAATATTGCAGTACGGATACCAGGCAGCAAGGGGAAAACATAGACAGTCAGAGAAGAGAAAATATAGATAGACAGAGAAGAGAAAATATAGATAGACAGAGAGACAGGGAAAATATAGATAGACAGAGAGACAGGGAAAATATAGATAGACAGAGAAGAGAAAATATAGATAGACAGAGAGGGAAAAATATAGATAGACAGAGAGACAGGGAAATATAGATAGACAGAGAGAAAGGGAAAATATAGATAGACAGAGAGGGAAAATATAGATAGACAGAGAGGGAAATCATAGACAGTCAGAGAGGGAAACTATAGACAGAGAGGGAAAATATAGACAGAGGGGAAAATATAACAGAGGGGGAAAATATAGACAGAGAGGGAAAATATAGACAAAGAGGGAAAATATAGACAAAGAGGGAAAACATAGACAAAGAGGGAAAACATAGACAGACAGAGAAGGAAAATATAGACAGTCAGAGAGGAAAAATATAGACAGAGATGGAAAATATAGACAGAGAGGGAAAATATAGACAGAGAGGTAAAAAATAGGTAGACAGGGAAAATATAGACAGAGAGACAGGGAAAATAAAGACAGCCAAGGGGGAAAACATAGACATTCAGGGATAAATGTAGCAGAAAATGTGCTTTTCGATCGAAGGCAGAGAGAGAGGCCAGAGGATGGCATACAAGGAGTTGGCAGCCACAGGTGGTATCAGCTGCAGTGTGGAGAAAGACAGACACAGAGAGACCGAGAGTGGGGGGGGGGGGGGGGGGGGGGGAGGGAGAGGGAAGAGAGATAGGGAGGGAGAGAGGGGGGGAGAGGGGGGACAACTTTCAGTCTGCTGAGCAAACATGTTTGAAAAGAAGATGTCAATATTCGCAGCATGAAACTCTGCAATATTTCCTAGAATAGAAGATTGGAGAGAGAGAGGGGCGAAGGGGGGGGGGGGGGGGGGGGGGGGAGAGAAAGGAGAGAGAGAAGGGAGGGAGACAGACAGACAGGCAGACAGACAAACAGAGAGACAGAGACGCACATACACACCCACCCACACCCCAACATCCCGCCACACACACACACGCGCGCGCGCGCGCGCGCACACGCACACACATGTCCTGTGTATCTTCTCTACCTCTACCGTTCGCGTTAAAACCTGTTCCGCTTTTCGGAAGAGTAGGGCATTGTGGGAACGGATGACAAAATTTATACAACTGCATATGTACGGGGACTGAATGTAAAAGAGCACACGAGTCGTTATTCCATCATCCTCGAAATAAAAGGACAAAATAAAATAAAACAATTAAGTAAAAAATAAACACACAGTCACACACACACACATACACGCGCGCGTGCGCGCGCACACACACACACACACCCAACACACACACACGCACGCACCCACGCACGCACCCACGCACGCGCGCGCGCGGATATTCTGTATACCTTTTCTACAGCAGCAGTTTAATTTTATTTATTTTTATTATCTTTATTTTATTCTATTATTTCGAGGATAATGGAATAAGCACTCATGTGCTTTTTTTACACCCAGTCCCCGTATGTGTGCAGTTTTGTCCATTTTCTCATCCGTTTCCACCGGCACACAATCATCATCATCATCCTCATCGATGCCTTTGTGCCTTATTGGCACGTAGGGCAGCAACAAATGTTCTCCACTCCTGTCTGTCCTGGGCCAGCTTCTGAATGGTTCCCCAGGTATGTTGGAAGGTCTTCAGCTCTGCTTCGACAGTCCGACGCCAAGTGTTCTTGGGTTGTCCTCGTTTGCGTTTTCCCTCTGGCCTACTCTTTTTTCGGAAAAGCGGAACGGGTTTTAAAACGTGCGCACGCGCAAGGTTTTCTGCGTGCCGTTCGCGCACGGGACCTCGGTTTATAGTCTCATCCGAAGGACTTTTGGGGGAGAGTGGAGTCAGCACTGATGTTAAGTTAAAGCAGTTTGTGAGGCCTTCCAGGAGAGAGAGTTGTCTAATCTGATTATGACTGTCCATCCTCCACAAGTTGAAGGGGTTGGGGGAGGGGGGGGGGGGATGTCTCCTCCACACTGCGTGTAGCCTATGCCTGGGAGGAACCTTGTTCACCATCAACATTTTGGATTGCTACCATGTTTGGCTTGTTTCTTATTGTCTTAAATGTGTCTGTAGGTCGGTCGGTCGGTTTTAGTCTCTGTCTGTATGTTTGTATGTCTGTCTGTCTGTTTCTGTCTCTCTTTTTTGTGTTTCTTTGTCTTTCTCTGTCTCTGTCTGTCTGTCTGTCTGTCTGTCTGTCTGTCTGTCTCTCTCTCTCTCTCTCTCTCTCTCTCTCTCTCTCTCTCTCTCTCTCTCTCTCTCTCTCTCTCTCTCTCTCTCTCTCTCTCTCTCTCTCTGGCCCCTTTTGCATAATATAGGGACCGTTTTTGCTCCACCATCAAGGTAGCCATATTCCAACTTCAGGAATGATGTTTAAACACGACACCAGTATGTGTGCATTTTTTTTTTAAAGTCATCCATTCCTTCTGGCACACAGTGGTCTGGAACGGGTTTTAACGTGTGCGCAAGATGTTCTGCGTGCGTTCGAACACGGGATCTCGGTTTATAGTCTCATCCGAAGGACTTTTAGGGGAGAGTGGAGTCTGCACTGATGTTAACTCCAGGGGGAAAAAATCCCCTTGAACGGGCGTCTCTGGGGTGGCTGAAACCTGGGATCAATCCCGGGCCGTCACATCGCGAGCGCAATGTTCTAACCACGGGGACGGGATATCCTAGTGGTTAGAACATTGCGTTCGCAATCTGACGACCCAGGTTCGATTCCAGTTCAAGGGGATATTTTCCCCTAGAGTTAACATCCGTGCAGACTCCACTCTCCCCAAATGTCCTTCGGATGAGACTATAAACCGAGCCCCTGTGTGCGAACGCACGCAGAACATCTTGCGCACACGTTAAATCCCGTTCCGCTTTTTGGAAGAGTAGGCCATTGTGTGCCGGTGGGAACAGATGACAGAATTTACAAAACCGCATACACACGTGGACTGGATGTAAAAAAGCACTTAAGTGCTTATTTCGTTATCCTCGATGTAAAAGAATTTTTTTTTAATTTAAAAGAAAAAGAAAAGAAAAGCTTTCCGGGCCCCATCCCTGACAGAGTGTCATGGCCTCAGGCTCGGCTTGTTCATGGCCTGTTGTGGCATGAGAATATCCTATGGACACAGCATACATTTCACGAGGAGGAAAAGTTTGCAGGAAGAGTGATTCTTCTTCTTCACGAAACAGTATTCCATCCTTATTTTTTAGAATATAGAGCTTGCTGCAAGAATGATGGGATCGGGTGATAAAATTGACAAACACTGTATACACTCTGGGACTAGATGGAAAAAAAACCAAGTAGATGCGCGCTTATTCCATTATCCTCGAAATGAAAAAAAGAACGATAGAATAATCTGACACAAATTCAAGCATCTAAGTGTTCTTCCGTTTTACAGCAGTTGTATTACCACATTCTTTATCTCTTTTACATACTTTCCTTATCCATGACAAAACTTAGAGAAAGCGGCCATTTCCACAGAGGAATGAAGCATTTTTTCTGTATTCTTTTTCTTGGAGGATAGTGGAATAAGCACTCATGTGCTTTTTTACATCTAGTCCCCGCGTGTATGCGGTTTTTGTAAATTCTGTCACCTGTTCCCACCGGCACACAATGGCCTACTCTTCCGAAAAGCGGAACAGGATTTAACGTGTGCGCAAGATGTTCTGCACGCGTTCGCACACGGGGCCTCGGTTTAGAGTCTCATCCGAAGGACTTTGACACTCAGTTCGATTTTTTTTGTCAAACTGGGAAGAAAGGGCGAGGCCTTTCTTTTTTTTGGCAGCATCAGCACAGCCATGTCAAGACCGGGCTTATGTTTGTTGTTGTTGTTGTTCGTTGTTGTATAAGATTTAATACCCTTTGTTTCAAATGTCTCCACAAATCTGCACCTTCTTATCTCTGTGACTGTCTTCACCTGTACACTCCGTCCCGTTCCCTTCGTTCATCTGTAGATACGTTGTGCTTTCGAACACTCAGATTTAAACAAACCACTGTTGGCCGTCGCTCTTTCTCTGTTTCTGGTCCCTCTACATGGAACAACCTTCCTCTTCCGCTTCGCCAAAAGCCTTCATTTGATTCTTTCAATTTTTTTTTTTTTATACCACTTTAAGTCACGAGATTTCTCTGCGTGAAATTCGGGCTGCTCTCCCCGGGAAGAGCGCGTCGCCACATGAGCAGCGCCACCCTTTTTTTTTCTGGTCTGCAACTGTATTTGTTTCCCTATCAGAGTGGCTTTTTTCTAAGAATTTTGCCAGGGACAACTCCCTTGTTGCCGTGGGTTCTTTTGCGTGCGCTGAAAATTTTGTGTAACACACGGGACCTCGGTTTATCGTCTCATCCGAAAGACTAGCGCCCAGACCACCACTCATGGTCTAATGGATGGGGAAAAATTTCGGGCCCAAACGGGGTACGAACCGCGCACACACCTGACCCGGACTTTTCGCATTCTAGACAGGCGCGTTACCTCTAGACCACCGATCCAATCTAGCCTCAAAACGCACTTATACTCTACTTGAGATCTTCCCCTGTTATCTGTTCCTACTTCTCAATAGCTGCCTTCACCTCCACCACCCCCACCTAAGTGTGTTGTGTATATAAATTTGATATATTTTTTAACTTGATATTTATGGATGGTTGCATGCGTGTGAATGATTTGAATGCAAGCGCTTTGATTTGTTTACTTTACAAGATTCAGCGCTATATAAATTCCATACATTATTATTATTATTATTATTATTATTGTTCAGCATCCAGTAGTTGGTCTGTCTGGAAGCTCATTAGGCTGTGTTCACAGCCATGTCCGGTTAATGGAGCTCTTTGCTCATTGCATCTCTTTGTGAAGCAGGCAAGGAGGGCAAAAAAAGTGTTGTGTGGAGAGCTAATCAAGTTCATCAACTGGTGTGTGTGTTGTGTGTGTGTGTGTGTGTGTGTGTGTGTGTGTGTGTGTGTGTGTGTGTGTGTGTGTTGTGTGTGTGTGTGTTGTTTGTATGCGGATTCATGTCGTTTGAGTGTGCTGCCTAACTCTGCCTGATTAAGAATGGACATAGGGAGGAGGAGGAGGAAGAGGAGGAGGAGGAGGAGGATGGTGGTGGTGGTGGTGGTGGTGGTGGTGGTGGTGGTGGTGGTGGTTAGTGGTGGTGGTGGGGATGGAGAAGCTAAAGGTTGAGGAGGTGGTGGTGGTGGTGGTGGGGGTGGTGGTGGTGGTGGTGGTGGTGGTGGTTGGTGGTGGTGGTGGGGATGGAGAAGCTAAAGGTTGTGGAGGTGGTGGTGGTGGTGGTGGGGGTGGTGGTGGTGGGGATGGATAAGGTAAATGTTGTGGAGGTCGTGGTGGTAGTGGTGGTGGTGGGTGGTGGTGGTGGTTGGGTGGTGGTGGTGGGGATGGAGAAGCTAAAGGTTGTGGAGGTGGTGGTGGTGGTGGTGGTTGGTGGTGGTGGTGATGGAGAAGCTAAAGGTTGTGGAGGTGGTGGTGGTGGTTGGTGGTTGGTGGTGGTGGTGATGGAGAAGCTAAAGGTTGTGGAGGTGGTGGTGGTGGTGGTGGGGATGGAGAAGCTAAAGGCTTGAGAAGGGGGGGGGGGGGGGCGGAGGTGGTGTTAAAGTGAGGAGGGGGTGATTTTTGCACACAAAAATTTTGAAACGTGCATCATTCAGAAACTGAGAGTTTGATCTCAAAGGTCACAAGATTAATTTGTGAAGTAATGAGGTTTCTGGAGTTTTCTTGCTCTCTATCGTTAAGATAAAATTCCCGACACAAAAGCAAAACGGACAAAGACTGGAAAACTTGAGTGACAAAGAGATTTTCATCCTGACAGAGAAATAATGAGTGTAGGTATAATTGTGATGACAGTTCCACGTGTTGATAGCTGGGGTTTTGATGTCAGGTCAGTGTCTGATGTGTTTGTGTGTGTGTGTGTGTGTGTGTGTGTGTGTGTGTGTGTGTGTGTGTGTGTGTGTGTGTGTGTGTGTGTGTGTGTGTGTGTGTGTGCGTGTGTTTGTGTCTGTGTGTGTGTATGTATATGTGTGTGTGTTGATGTGTATGTGTGTGTGTATGTGTGTGTTGATGTGTGTGTGTGTGTGTGTATGTATGTGTGTGTGTGTGACAGAAAATGTTTCTAAAACCAAGAACATTTGTTCATGCTGTTTAAGAGATAGATCTTTTCAGTAAAAACCAAATAGTCTCCCTACGGTCCCGTGTGCAAACGCACGCACAACATCTTGCGCAGACGTTAAATCCTGTTCCGCTGTTCGTAAGAGTAGGCCATTGTGTGCCGGTGGAAACAGATGACAGAATTTACAAAACCGCATAAACATGGGGACTGGATGTCAAAAAAAGCACATAAGTGCTTATTCCATTACCCTCGATATAAAAGAATTAAATGAGAATGAAATGAATAAAATATTTTTTCAGAACACATACTCACGCACACACGCACACATACACACGCACACATACACACACACACCCTGTTTTGTTTGTGTGGATTTGGTATTTGTGGGGGCGGGAGGTTGGGTTATGGTTTGTTTCGTTCTTCTTACTTAAATCTTTGATTATCTTTTGGTTTTTTTAACAATGAAAAAGTTGTAACTGGCTACCAGTACTTGTTTTCCTCCAGTTCTTTTTTAGCAATACTTTTCGCTTTTAAGAAATAAAAGTTAAACTACTCGCTGAACTAAAAAAAAAAATACACCACAAGTGTGATGTTATCACAAACGGCCCTCTGCTCTTCCTGCCCCTCCACCCTCCTCCCGAAACTTTGATTTTAGCTTTAAAAAAAAACCTTTTTATTTTCAAGAACTTTGACATGAAGCTCATAGAAACCCAGTGGGAGGGGTGGAGACAGCAGACCCAAGAAGTTGGCAGAGGAAAATTTAGGGGGCAGATAACGACGTTAGGCGGCAGCTTGGTGGTACCTGTGTGTCTGTCTGTCTGTGTACAGTGTGAACCCAGCAGCGAGAAAGAAGGCTGTGAGGTAATGTCCTTAAAGGGGGTTTTTCTCGTCTCTAACTGACTGCAAGACGTTC
>CM054160.1:33447642-33452642 GCA_028751875.1 Rapana venosa | reverse complement strand
TGATTAATGCATGTAGGCGTTGTTTAAAACGTGATTGAATAAACCTAGCAGAGGTAGGTTGTGTACAAACAGGGTACATATAGACAGTAGTCACATCCGCCATAAAATGATTAATGCATGAGGCGATGCCAGATCAGTGAGGTTTTGGGGGGTCAAGAAGAGATATTTGGGAAAAGTGTCGAAGATTTTCCCTTGTTGCAAGAAGTGACAGCTAGCGTGGACATGAAGTACACTCCTTAATCTGTTCCTGCCTTTATCAGTGTAAAGAGGGGCGGGGTAGCCTAGTGGTTTGAGCTCTGCGCTCTCGATTTGACGGCCCGGGATCGAGTCTGGGTTCGAACCTCTACAGAAACACCGGTTTAAGGGGTTGTTGTTTTTTTTAATTTCTCCTGGAGCTAGCATCAGTACTGATTCTACTCCCCCGAAAGCTCCTTTGGATGAGACTGTAATAACTGAGGCCTCGTGTGCGAGCGTAGGCAGAAGAACATATTTTGTGCACGCGTTAAAACCCGTCCTGACTTTTGGAAGAGTAGGCCACTCGTGTTGGTAATAATGGATAACAATAAATACCTAAAACATCGCACGCACGCTGCTATTATGTTTGGAGATCGACCCCGAAGTCAGAATGCGGGTACCTTAAAGGAAGGCCAAAATGACCACACACACAACTAGAATGCAACTTTTTTTTAAATGTACATCACTTTTAGCCAAAATAGATAATAATTGATGTTTTTGTTGTGTCAAATAAGTCTACACGACTTAAATGGCAATAACATATTCTGAATCTGAATCTGAATTACAAACATATTACCATTGGTGAACTTCGGAACTCTACACTAACACACGAAAGAAACAAAAGCATTTTTAAACCTCAGAAACCAGCCTGTGATTGTTTGATGAGTTTTTGTGTCCAACCGTGAAGTATTCGGTAACTACATGAAAACTACAGTGCAGCGACTACTGCAGTTTCCTGTTTTGCACTATTTCCAACAGAAATGATCACTCTCCTCTATTGACGACGAAGACAGAGATTGAATAAAAAGTAAAGGTGTTTCCCATCACCCATGCGGTCGTTGTGGAGCGAAATGTCAGAGACCTCAGCTTCTCTAGGGGCCTGCATTTTAAGGGCAACGCCCGTCTCCTCTCTCTCTCTCTCTCTCTCTCTCTCTCTCTCTCTCCTCTCTCTCTTTTCTCTCTCTCTCTCTCTAGCTGCTTTACCTTCCCTGACCCTAAAGAGGACAGGCACCCATTTACAGCTGGGTGAACTGAGGGACTGTACTAAAGCCAAGGCGCGCAACAAGTCGCCCATCCAAGTGGTAACCGCGCTCAATGCCGCTTAACCTTAGCTTGTAGAGAGCGAGTGCTCTGACCACTGAGCTATCCCGTCCTACCCACAGAGAGAGAGAGAGAGAGAGAGAGAGAGATGAGAGGGAGAGGAAAAGAGAGAGAGAGAGAGAGAGAGAGATGAGAGAGGAGAGAGAGAGAAGAGAGAGAGAGAAAGAATGAAATGACATTAATTTATTGAGTTTGGCAGCTAGCCTCCTTGAAAAGATGACTCGGGGGAGTTAATTTTTTTGGATGGAAAAAAAAACAGTTCCGCCCCCTTTTGTGTTCTAAACAGGCTGTGTGGAGATTTGTCCTGAGAGAGCAAATTGTGTGGAAAAGCTGATTAGCCCTGTGCTTCTGGCTGTTCCTGCCTCCCTGTTTGCCATCAGGCGGGAGGGGGGGGGGATGGGGGAATAAGGGGGAGGGTTGAGGGTGGAGTGGCAGTCCAGTTAATGAAGGGGGATGCTGAGCTCTTAGGCTGGATTGACCTCATTCTTGTGCTGGACATTGTCCTTCTTGGGAAAAGTGGGAGTGAAGTTGGGGGGGGGGGGGGGGGGGGGGGGGCGGAGGGAGATAGTAGCTGAGGGAGGAAGGGAGAGAGAGGGGGGACTCTTGTAAGCCCTTTGACGTGAGGACATATTAGGAGGGCAGTACAAAAGATAACATGACTGACAAATATTTTCATGTATACTATATATATCCATAGAGAAAGAGACAGACAGTCAGACTAGAGAAATAGCAAGAAAGAGAGAGGGTGGGGTGGGGGAAGGGGGTTGATGCATTGAGCAATCTATTGCCAGTGCCTAAGGTAACACACGACTTTCTTTGGTGAGTAAAAACAGTAACAGACAAAAACACCTGACACATTTAATGTTACGGGAAGCAAAGAGCCATCTGTACGTGAATGTCACCAAAAACTCTGGTGTCTAAATGGTTACAAAACTAATTTCAAGAAAAGAACAAAGGGTTAGTTTTTATGCAGGCTGGACTGTCTTCAGCCTCTCGCAGCATCACAGCCATCTTGAAGGAAAAGGACAAATCAAAACTAAAACAAAAAAGAAAGGACAAGGCAGAACGAGTGGAAAAAGAGTCCACAGTTTTCCTTCACGCCCTGTCAGAATCTTTAACCAGCAGACAAGGACTGTCACTCAATCTAACGCCCTCTGACACACCCCCATACAAAAGGCGGGTGGATATTCCGGGCACGTGCAGCACGCTGCTCCCACACCCCTCACTGTCATTGTCCTCAGGCAGGGCAGACAGCAAGAGACACTCGGCCAGCACAAGGCCACCCCAGCAGAAGAGGGGCGTTCTGTGCAGCGTTCCCCTGCCCCCAGTAACAGTCAACACTGCAGGTTTTGGGGAAGTAGGGGGCAACCCTTTTTCATGACCATTGTGGAATGTGATGGACTGGGTGTCAGAGAACTTGCCGCATGTTGCAGACGCCTGTAGAGAAGGACAAAAGGTGTGAGCGGTGTGTGGATCGGTGGTCTAGAGGTAACGCGCCTGTCTAGAAAGCGAAAAGGCCGGGTCGGAAGTGTGCGGTGGTTTGTATCCCGTCTGGGCCCGAAACTTTTCCCCCATCCATTAGACCATGAGTGGTGGTCTGGGCGCTAGTCTTTCTGATGAGACGATAAACCGAGGTCCCGTGTGTTACAGAAAATTATGCAGCGCACGTAAAAGAACCCACGGCAACAAGAGAGTTGTCCCTGGCAAAATTCTTTAAAAAAAGCCACTCTGATAGGGAAAGAAACACAGTTGCAGACCACAAAAAAAGAAGGGTGGCGCTGCTCTTGTGGCGACGTGCTCTCCCCGGGGAGAGCAGCCCGAATTTCACGCAAAGAAATCTCGTGACTTAAAGTGGTATAAATGAAAGCACTGCCCTGCCTCGTGCCTCTGTCTGTCTGTCTGTCTGGTGTTGGCAGCTTGCCTGGTGTCTGGCCACTTCTGTCATTAGCAGGATGGAGACAGCCGTCCTTCTGCACAATGCTCACTTTGTCACTGCATAAAATTCTTCTCTTTATGTTTTAGTATGATTCTGTTGTTTGTTTGTTTGTTTTTACTTGTCTCTTTTTCTGAACACAAAGTCGATGAGATTTGTTCAGTGTTGTCAGTTGACTTTTGTGTGACCTGTAGAGAATAAAACCTCGTTTTCTAGCAGTAAAAAGTCTGCTAAAGCTTCATTTTTTTCTTTTTACTAGTAGTGAGAAAGCAAAGATTATGGTTGATTTGCATAAAGGATTTAAAGGGGTTTCTGTGTGTGTTTTCATATGTGTGATAGATAGATAGATAAATAGATAGATAGATAGATAGATAGATAGATAGATAGATAGATAGATAGATAGATAGATAGATAGATAGATAGATAGATAGATAGATAGATAGATAGATAGATGTGTGAATGAGAGAGAGAGATACTGAATCAAACAGACAGACAGATAGACAGACACCAATCGAGGCACTGCACGCTAGAAGCTGAAACAAAGTCAAGGAAAGAGGTTCGAGATTATTGTAAGAGGCTTTGACTTGTCCCTGTAATAGAAACAGTATTCACCTGGACAAACACACAGGCACATAGGCATGCATTCACAGGTATGCCCACTTGAATGCATACCCCCTCTCTCTCTCTCTCTCTCTCTCTCTCTCTCTCTCTCTCTCTCTCTCTCTCTCTCTCTCTCTCTCTCTCTCTCTCTCTCTCTCTCGATTCATGCATACACCCATGCATGCAAATACTCTTCCCCTCTTTAACCAACCTCCCTCTTAAAGACATCTACAAGTGGAAGCAAAGCAAGAACTGTTGTCAAGTAAGACTTCAAGCAAGCAATCAGTCAATTAATCAACAAGTCACCTATCGAGGCTATCAAGAACTCCATCAGGCAGTTGTAACACATTCCACAGGAAGATTAATTGGCTATTTTAATCAGTAACTTTGGTCGATGGAGGAGGGGGGAGGGATAAAGGACGTGTTGCCAGATGATGCTATTCTCTCCAGACTGATCTGTCTTTCCCCTTTCGCAGCATTAAAGACATTTTAAAGAAAAGGACAAATTAGCCCTACAAGAAAAAAACAAAAAAGAAAACAACACAAGTGGAAAAACAGTCCACGCCATGTCGGAATCTTGAATCAGCAGACAAGGACTGTCACTCACTCTGACGTCCTCTGACACATGCCCCCCCCCCCCCCCCCTCCTATACAAAAGGCGGGTGGATATTCCGGGCACGTGCAGCACGCTGCTCCCACAGCCCTCACTGTCATTGTCCTCAGGCAGGGCAGACAGCAAGAGACACTCGGCCAGCACAAGGCCACCCCAGCAGAAGAGGGGCGTTCTGTGCAGCGTTCCCCTGCCCCCAGTAACAGTCAACACTGCAGGTTTTGGGGAAGTAGGGGGCAAACCTTTTCCACGACCATTGTGGAATGTGATGGACTGGGTGTCAGTGAACTTGCCGCATGTTGCAGACGACTGTAGAGAAGGACAAAAGGTGTGAGCAGTGTGTGACCACCAGCACTGCCCTGCCTCGTGCCTCTGTCTGTCTGTCTGTCTGTCTGGTGTTGGCAGCTTGCCTGGTGTCTGGCCACTGCCGTCATCAGCAGGATGGAGACAGCCGTCCTTCTGCACAATGCTCACTTTGTCACTGCATAAAATTCTTCTCTTTATTTTTTGTATGGTTCTGTT
>CM054160.1:33435142-33440142 GCA_028751875.1 Rapana venosa | reverse complement strand
CTCTACTCTACTCTACTATACTATACTCTACTATGCTATGCTATACTCTACTCTACTCTGCTATACTATACTATGCTATACTCTATTCTACTATACTATACTATACTATGCTGTGCTATGCTATACTCTACTCTACTCTACTATACTATACTATGCTAAGCTATGCTATACTCTACTCTACACTACTATACTATGCTATGCTATGCTATGCTATACTCTACTCTACTCTACTATGCTATGCTATGCAATGCTATTTTTTATTTATTCTTTTATTTCGAGGATAGTGTAATAAGCATTCCTGTGCTTTTTTCATCCATACCCCGTGTGTATGCCGCTTTGTAAATTTTGTCATCCGTTCCCATGCTATGCTCTACTCTACTCTACTCTACTCCACTCTACTCTACTATACTAAACTATACTATACTATCCTATCCTATCCTATCCTATGCTATGCTATACTTTGCTATACTATGCTGGCTGCTCAGCGCATCTGTCGATGATGTTCGTGCAGTGTTTGTCTTGGGTGGTGTAGGGTTAATTCTGGGTGTTTATTTGTAGGGTAGTTATGCGTGTGGGTCAGGTGGGGGAGTGGGAGGGGGGGGGGGGGGTATGGGGGTGTTGTGTGGGGTTGGGGAAGGGATATGTGGGGTGTGGGTGTATGTGTGCGTGGAGTGGGGGTCTTGTGTGTAAGTGAATGTGTGTGCGTGCGTGCGTGCGCGTGTGTGTGTGTTAGTGCTTGCAAGCATGCATGCATGCATACATGAATTCAGATGAGCAAGGAAGCAACAGGGGGGGGGGGGGGGGGGGGGGGGGGGGAGGAGGGCAGCTCCCACACAACTTTGCAGGTGGATATGTAACGTGCAGTATGCCATGTGCGCGCACTTTATTATTTTTTTTTTTATTCTTTTATATCGTGGAAAGTAGAACAAGCACGTATGTGCTTTATTTTACATCCATTCCCCGTGTGCATGCGGTTTTGTAAATGTTGTCATCTTCTGTTCCCACCGGCACACAATGGCCTACTCTTACGAAAAATGGAACAGGATTTAACGTGTGCGCAAGATGTTCATTTTTTTCTGCGTGGGTATGTGCACGTGCACACATGCACATGCTTGGAAAGGTGTAACATCTTTGATTTCATTTATTTCTTTTGGAAAGTAATAAACACACGCACCCGCACACATATTCGTGGACACGCTTTCATACAACCACACACACACACACACATGCGCGCACGCACGCACGCACCAGCACACATATTAATGGACACACTTTCATACAACCACACACACTCACTTACTCACTCACCCACACTCACTCACACAGACACGCGCACGCACGCACACAAACACAAACACTCTCTCAAGCACACACACACACTTACACACACGCGCGCGCGAGCGCGCGTGCATACACACGCACGCACGCACACACACATACACGCGCGTTAGCGCCTGCACCCGCACAGAGAGAGAGAGAGAGGAGAGAGAAGAGAGAGAGGAGAGAGAGAGAGAGAGAGAGAGAGAGAGAGAGAAATAACTCTGAACTCTGAAATGATCTAATTTACATTGGCCTTGGAGTGAGAGAGAGACAGACAGACAGACACATACACACAGATACATAGACAGACAGACGGACAGACAGACAGACACACACACACAGACATACAAACACACACACACACACACACACACACACACACACACACACAACAGACAGTCTCACACAGACAGACACAGACAGACACACACACACACACACAGACAAACACACACAGACAAACACACAAACACACAGACAGACACACAGACACACAGAGAAACAAATACAGAATGTGTTCAAGTTTGTGTGTGTACGTGCGTGCGAGCGCGTGCGCACGCACGAACGCGGGCGCATGCACGTGCGGGCACCTTCAAAATGTCAACGGCTTTAACTGTGATTCAAACGCAGGATTCCTTAATATCTTGCGGGTGGTTTAGCACAATCCCCCAGACAAAAGACTATCGTGATGACCCACACAAAGACTTTTCCATCGTCCGTATGATGGGAGAAGGGAAGGGGGTGGAGAGGGAGAAGGGGGGGGGGAGAGGGAGGTGGGGGGGTGAAGCAGATTTTGTTTTGTTAAAAAAAAAAAGCGAAAGTAAAAAAAGAGCCAAAGCATTGTCTTCTTTCAACGGCAGTGCTTTCAGCAGTTTTGAACAGATGATCCGGGAATGCAGTCTTGCTAATGACTGCAATTACCTGACTGTAGCACGCTGTCAGTGTCAAAGAAAGCCTCCACCTCTTCCTTCCCCCTCCCCCCCCCCCCTGCCTGTCTGTCCACTCTCCTCCCTCCCCCCCCCCCCCCCCCCCCCCCCCCCTGCCTTTCTCCTTACAGGTAATGCTTTAGCCATTATTCTGTTTTATCTTTGCTGTGGTTCACTAAGTGTCGCGTGAAATCCTACGGGTTTAGCGTGGCTGTGGGGATGTTGTTGATGTTCACATGGCAACGGATCAGTGTTGTTGTTGGTGTTGTTTTTAGATTGTGGTTGTTGTTATGGTGGTGGTGTTTTTTTTTCTTTATAAGGTTGAATGTGGTTGTTGTTTGTTGTTATTGGTGTCTAGCGTCTGTGAACGCCGTCGCTACGCCAAATGCTCTGTGTGTGGTGTGTGTGTGTGTGTGGTGGTGTGTGTGTGTGTGTGTGTGGTGTGTGTGTGTGTTGTGTGTGTGTGTGTGTGTGTGTATGTGTGTGTGTGTGCGTGTGTGCGTGTCTTATTGATCTTAATTTGTCGTATCTATCTTATTCTTTTATTTGGAGGATAATGGGAATAGCACTCGTGTGTTGTTGTTTTTTACATCCAGTTTTCTTGTGCATGCGGTTTTGTCAATCCTGTCATCCATTCCCACCTACCGGTACACAGTAGCCTGCTCTTACATAAAAGCGGAACAGGTTTTAACTGTACACACGATGTTCTGCGTGCTTAAAGGATTTTCGGGGGGGAGTGGAGTTGGTTGACTCCAAAGGGGGGGAGGGGGGGGGGGGGGGGGGGGGGGGAATCCCCTTGAAAGGGTGGTTTGAACTCGCCCCATGATTTATTTATTTATACCACTTTAAGTCACGGCAGATTTCTCTGCGTGAAATTCGGGATGCTCTCCCAGGGGAGAACGCGTCGACACAAGAGCAGCGCCACCTTTTTTTTCTTTTTTCCTGTCTGCAACTGTATTTGTTTCCCTATCAGAGTGGGGTTTGGGGGGGTTTAACAGAATTTTGCCAGGGACAACTCTCGTGTTGCCGTGGGTTCTTTTACGTGCGCTAAATAATTATGTGCAACACACGGGACCTCGGTTTATCGTCTCATCCAAAAGACTTGCGCCCAGACCACCACTCATGATCTAAATGATGCGGGGGAAAAATTCGGGTCCGAACGGGATTCGAACCACCGCACACTTCCGACCCGGACTTTTCGCTTTCTAGACAGGCGCGTTACCACTAGGCCACCGATCCACTGACCTCTGATTCTCAGGCGGAGAGCTACACACTCTAACCCCTAGATTGGTGGAGAAGCCTGCACAGTGAGCTGAGAGACTCCAGCCTGACATGGGAAGAGGCCAAGACCCTTGCCAGAGACAGGAGAAGGTGGAGGGACGCTGTTGAGGCCCTATGCTCCGCTAGGAGCTATAAGGACTAAGAAGAAGAAGGTATCGCACCTGCCTAGAAAGCGAAAACTCCGGGTTCCATCCCCGTTTGATCCCAAAACTCTCCCCCCATCCAGTTTACCGTGAGTGGTGGTCTGGGTGCTAGACTTTTGGATGAAACTATAAACCGAGGTCCTGTGTGCAACATGCATTTAGCGCACATTAAAAGAAAACCCACCGCAACAAGAGAGTTGTCCCTGGCAAAATTCTCTAGAAAAATGTCACTCATACGGAAACATACACGCGCAGACAAGGAAAAAAAAGGGTGGCGCTGCTCTTGTGGCGACGTGCTTTCCCTAAGGGAGAGCAGCCCGAATTTGACGTGTTTGTCATGTTTCTCCCAGGGGAGGTTTGACATGATGAGCCTTCTCCATCTCTCTCTATTTTGAGCTTCCTCCTTATTTATGCCCCTTTCTCTAAGATCATCTGCAATACAGGCAGCCCAGGTCTTGCTAGGTCTTCCCTTTGGTCTCTTTCCATCCACTACGAAGTTCGTTGCTCTTTTTATGATGTGGTGGTCTGCTTTCCGTTGAACGTGCCCCAAACCAGCGCAGTCTATTGCAGACTTCAGATCATCAACTCTGCACATTTGCCGTGACTTGAAGTGGTGTACAAATATCCACTAGGCATTTCCAGCCCCCAGACCCTGGTATAGATTACGTTTTAATCTTTCACGCAAAGTAAATATTGATGTTTTTGGAAGACAAAAAAAATCCTGTGTCTTGGGTGTTTTTCTTAGGAGAAGGAAGAGGAGGTTGTGATGCGCATCTGTCAGACAGCTGCCACAGGGAGGGAGGGAGGGAGAGAGGGGCGGGGGGGGAGGGGGGGTGTACAGCAAGTGAACACGCTGATGTAGACGGGAAAAGAACTAAGAGTTATATTTTGCTGTGGCTTTTTTCTGCTTCTCTTCTCATACGGGATAGCTCAGTGGGTCGGAGCACTCGCTTTCCCCCAGCCAAAGTTAAGCAGCAATGAGCGTGGTTACCACATGGATGGGTGATCGTTTGCGCGCCTCGGTTTAAGTACAGTCTCCCAGTTCACCCAGCTGTAAATGGGTACCTGCCCTCTTTAGGGTCAGGGAAGGTAAAGCAGCGAGGGAGAGGAGGTGGGCGCCGCCCTCACTATGCTGGCCCCTAGAGAAGTTGAGGTCTCTGATGCCTCGTTCCCCTACGACCACATAGGTTATGGGACACCTTTACCTTCCTATACAAGCAGACACACACACACACACACACACACACACACACACACACACCACTCACACACACAAAGATCTGATGACGTCAGTTCTCTAAAATAAGGTTGAGGGCAGAAGGAAAAGAGG
>CM054160.1:33370142-33430142 GCA_028751875.1 Rapana venosa | reverse complement strand
AAATGGGTACCTGTCCTCTCTTTAGGGTCAGGGAGGGTAAAGCATGCAGCGAGGGAGAGCGAGATGGGCGCCGCCCTCAACATGCTGGTTTCTAGAGAAGTCGAGGTCTCTGACATCTCGTTCCCCAGCTACCGCATAAGTTATGGGAACACCTTTTACTCTTTATCTTTACCTTTAGGGGGGGGGGGGGGGGGGGGATGGGGAGGGGGGTAGGGAGGAGGGATTCGTTTCTCGGCTAGAGCTCTGAGGTTCCTGTTCGCTAGTTGTGAGAGATGTTGCTGATGCTACTGTTTGTCTCCCATGGTTACCGTGTCCACATTCTGACGTTGGTGATGATATCTAAACAGGCCAGCGAGTCTGCAGAGTTTTTAGCCTTGGTCTCCTCTGGGGGACGGGATAGCTCAGTGGTCGGAGCACTTGCTTTCCCCCAGCCAAGTTAAGCAGCGTCGAGCGTGGTTACCAGTTGGATGGGTGACCGTTTGCGCGCCTTGGCTTCAGTACAGTTCCCCCAGTTCACCCAGCTGTAAATGGGTACCTGCCCTCTTCAGGGTCAGGGAAGGGAAAGCAGCGAGGGAGAGGAGATGGGCGCCGCCCTCAATATGCTGGCCCTAGAGAAGTGAGGTCTCTGACGCCTCGCTCCCCTACGACCTTATAGGTTATGGGACTCCTTTACCCTTTACCCTCCTCTGTTCCTTCAACCACGCAATGGTCTATTCTTTGAAAAGGCGGAACAGGTTTTACCGTAAGTGCAAGCTGGTCTTTTTTAAAAAAAAATCTTATATATCGAGGAAATTAGAAGAAGCACTTATGTGCTTTTTTATATCCAGTCCCCGTGTGTATGCGGATTTGTGAATTCTGTCATATGTTCCCACCGGCACACAATGGCCTACTCTTACGAAAAGCGGAACAGGATTTAACGTGTGCGCAAGATGTTCTGCGTGCGTTCGCACACGGGGCCTCGGTTTATAGTCTCATCCGAAGGACAGTGTGTGTGTGTGTGTGTGTGTGTGTGTGTGTGTGTGTGTGTGTGTGTGTTGTGTGTGTGTGTGTGTGTGTGTGTGTGTGTGTGTGTGTGTGTGTGTGTGTTTGTACAACAGACCACGATTTACAATCTCATCTGAAGTTCTCTTGAGGGAGAGAAGTTGGCACTGGGGTTAACTCAGGAAAAATTCTCTCCAATGAGCACATTCACACTCACATACGCACACAAATACAAACATATGTGGACACACACGCGCTCTCGCGCGCGCGCACAGGCATGCACGCACGCCCACAGCGCCACAAAAAAGAACCCACGGAAACAAAAGTTGTCCCTGGCAAAATTCTGTATGTTAAAAATTCTCGTAGGTAATTAATTACAAATGCAGACAGGAAAAAAAATGGGTGGCGCTGATCTGTGGCGATGCGCTCTCTGTTGTGACTTAAATTGGTATACAAAACACACTCACTCACACACACACACAACACACACACTCTCACTTAACTCACTCACACACACAACGCACACACTAAAACACACACTTAACGGCAATAAGATATTCTGAATTCGAATCACTCACTCACTCACTTACTCACACACAACACACTCACTCACTTACTCACTCACGCACACACAACACACACACTCACCCACTTACTCACTCTCACACAACACACACTCACTTACTCACTCACACACAACACACACTCACTTACTTACTCACACACAACACACACACACACTTACTCACTCACACACAACACACACTCACTTACTTACTCACTCTCACACAACACACACTCACTTACTCACTCACACACAACACACACTCACTTACTTACTCACACACACACACACACACACACACTTACTCACTCACACACAACACTCACTCACTCACTTACTCACTCACACACAACACACACTCACTTACTCACTAACACACACAACACACACACACTCACTCACTCTCCTACTCACACACACAACACGCACACTTGAATACACACACACTACCACACACACACGCACACACACATACATTATATATATATACACTCACTCACCCACTCACTCACTCACACACACTCACAACACACAACACACACACTCACACACACACACCACACACACACACACACACACACACACACACACACACACACACACACAATCTACATCTAACAACTAGGAACTGGGCATCTAACAACTCGACAAGACATAATCAATCCTTGTCGACATTTGTTTTCTTCATTATGCCAAATGTTATGCGGATGAAATTCATCCTGCCTGGGTAGGTTAATAAATCATAGCAATGGCAGACGAAAAAGAAAATAACAATACGTACAAAATACAGAAGCAAAACTGTACTGATGATAAAATTAATTAATAGCAGCTGTCGTAGTGAAAAAAATGCCATTGTGAGGGGGTAAATATGGTAACGATTCAGATGACGACGTTGACAATGATGTTTTGTGTGTGTGTGTGTGTGTGTGTGTGTGTGTGTGTGTGTGTGTGTGTGTGTGTGTGTGTGTGTGTGTGTGTGTGTGTGTGTGTGTGTCTGTGGCTGTGTCTGTGTTTGTGCGTGTGTGTGCGTGTGTGTATGTGTGTGTGTGTGTGTGTGTGTCTGTGTCTGTGTTTGTGTGTGCGTATGTGTATGTGTGTGTGTTGTGTGTGTGTGTGTGTGCGCGTGTGTGTGTTTGTGTGTGTGTGTGTGTGTGTGTGAAAGTCAAAGTCAAACTTTTATTTTCAGATGGTACATTGAATAAGCAGTGCATTTGCTTTTTTTTTTATCAAGCCATCTATCTAAAGAAAGAAAAGAAGAGAGAAAAAGATAAAATATATGCAGACATAGAATAAAAAGCCTAATCAATGATAAAACATACAAATCAAACAAGAAAAGACAATAACATATGCATACATGGAATAAAAAGCAAAACAAAAAACCCTGAACAATATTAAACCATACAATTCAAATAATTCAAAAATCTTGAAAATATATCCATCATAATACAAGCAAAAACGAAAAACCAAACCAAAACAAACAAAGAAGACAACAACAAAAAAGACACACCAACTGCTCCCCCCCCCCCTTCACACACACATACACACAAAAACCTTCAACCATTCAAACAATTGAATAAAACAAACAAAAAAAGATAAACCAACAAGAACAACCACAACAAGCAAATGAACAAACAAACAAACAAACACAAACATACGTACTCAACAACAACAGCGACAATAACTAACATAAGTGTGTGTGTGTGTGTGTGTTTGTGTGTGTGTGTGTGTGCGTGCGTGCGTGTGTTCGTGTGTATGTGTGTGTGAGTGTGTGTGTGCGTGCGTGTGTGTGTGTGTGTGTGTGTGTATGTGCGTGTGTGTGTGTGTGTGTGTGTGTGTGTGTGTGTGTGTGTGTGTGTGTGTGTGTGTGTGTGTGTGTGGTAAATATGGTAACAATTTAGGTGACGACGATGACAATCATGTTGTGTGTGTGTGTGTGTGTGTGTGTGTGTGTGTGTGTGTGCGTGCGTGCGTGCGTGTGTGTGTGTGTGTGTTTGTGTGTGTTTGTGTGTGTGTTTGAGTCTGTGTGTGAGTGCGTGTGTGCGTGCGTGTGTGTGTGTGTGAGTGTGTGTGTGAGTGCGTGTGTGCGTGCGTGTGTGTGTGTGTGTGTGTGTGTGTGTGTGTGTGTGTGTGTGTGTGTGTGTGTGTGTGTGTGTGGCGCGCGCGCCCGCGCGCGCGGAAGCCTATACTTATTACTCCCTTCTCGCTGTCTTTGGGCGCCCCTCTCTTTTTGTTTCAGTCTCTGTCTCTCTCTCTCTGTCTCTGTCTCTCTCTCTCTCCCTCTTTCTCTCTCCAACTCTCTCACTCACCTGCTCTATCTATCTATCTCTCTGTCTTTCTCTCTTCCTCTCTGTCTGTCTGTCTGTCTGCCTGTCTGTCAATTATAATTCACTCTACTTATATTTTGTCTGTTTTCTTTCTTTCTTTCTTTCTTTTCGAGGGCTGGATGTAAAAAATAAAAAAGTCTTGTACTTATTCTATTACCCTCAGAAAATAAAATTTCGTTATCTTTATCGTTATCTCTCTCTCTCTCTCTCTCTCTCTCTTCTCTCTCTCTCTCTCTCTCTCTCTCTCTCTCTCTTTCTTTCTTTCTTTCTTTCTTTCTTTCTTTCTCTCTCTTGTTTCTTTTGCCTGTCTGTTTATCTGTCTCAGTTTCGATTTTCCTCAATAAAAAGAGACACTGTTATGGGTTTGGTTGGTTTTTTGTGGGGGTTTTGTTTTGTTTGGTGGGTTTTTTTTGGTTGGTTTTGTTTGGGCTTGTTCTTCACCAAACCTTTCTGTCTTAAGGAGAAAGAAAAGAGGGATGTCTGTGCTTGTTGTCAGGGAAAATGTCAATCGTGAATATGAAGACTACTTCAGCAAACTAGAGTATTTCCATTTCCATTTTCTTTTCTTTTTTTGTCGTCGTTTTTTTTTACCCTTTCCTTTATTCAGCTTTCTTCCTGGTCTGAGGGTTTTTGAGGGGTTGGGTTTTATTTTTAATTTTTTGTTTGTTTTTTTTCTTTTCAATTTTGTCTAATTCCTTCTGTCTCTTTCTCTCTGTCTGTTTCTTGTTTTGCTTTGTCTGTCTGTCTGTCTGTATCTGATTTGTCTGTGTCTCTGTGTCTTATGTTTCTCTCTTTCTGGCTCTGTCTGTGTCTCTCTTTCTTTCTATAATTATTTCTCTTTCTCTCTCTTTCTGACTGTCTCTTTCCCTTTTTGTCAACTCTATCTGTCTGAGTCTTTTCCTCTTGTCCCTGTCGGTTTCTCTGTCTCTGTCTCTCTCTGTGCCTCTATGTGTCTCTCTCTGTCTCTCTATCTCTGCCTGTCTGTCTGTCTCTGTGTCCCTGTCTGTCTGTCTCTCTGTCTGTCTGTCTGTCTGTCTGTCTGTCTCTTTCTCTCTCTCTCTCTCTCTCTCCCTCTCTCTCTCTCTCTCTCTCTCTCTCTCTCTCTCTCTCTCTCTCTCTCTCTCTCTCTCCCTCCTAGAGCGGATTAATTTTCACTTGAGCACCGTTCTCTGTTATTCATCTCTGTCACGCACATACACACACATGCACACACATGTACGCAGGCCCTTACATTCACACGCACATACACACTCACATACATCACGCAGAAATATGTACACCACACACACACAGGCACACACACACACATACACACATACATTCACACACACACACACACACACACACACACACACACACATACACACGCACATACACACACGCACATACACACATACATTCACCACGCACACACACAAACATACATCACACGACACATAAACACCACGGGCACACACACACACACACCACGCGCGCACGCACGCACACACGCACGCAAGCACTCACGCACGCACACAGACAGACAGACAGACGGGTGGGTGGGTGGGTGGGTGGATGGATGGATGGATGGATGGATGGATGGATGGTTTGATGGATGGATGGATGGGAGGGTGGGTGCGTGGGTGGGTGGATGGGTGGGTTTTGGATGAGTGGATGATTGGATCGATCGATCGATCTAGATTAGATGGATAGATATCGATATATATGTATATATTCTGTAAATATAATATTAAATTGAATCAAGCGCTTTCAAAAAAAACCCAAAAAGCTCAATGCTAACAAATAATCTATTGTACTATTTCTATGAATATAGTTAAAAACATCATCAATGGTACTTTTTGACTTCAAAAATTCCATTTCTCCTCCTCCTCCTCTTCCTCCTCTTCCTCCTCCCCCTCCTCCTCCTTCTTCTTCTCCTTCTCATCATTATCATCATCATTATCGTCATCATTGATTTTATTATCAATATTTCTTTTTGTACTTGCTAAAGTTCTACCAGAATATAGCAGGCTAACTTGATCTTCAGTTGACTAAGCTGTCAAACATTTGACTTAATCTCTCTATCAACTTAAGCCAGGATGTGGTCGGAGGTGTTTTTATTCAACGTAAGAGGCCTCCGATTATGTAAATGTTCCGTTATGGTAAGAAAGTGTCCCGTAACTTAAGCGGTCGTTGGGGAGCGAGATGTCAAAGACCTTACTTCTCTAGGGCCAGCATATTGAGGGAGGCGCCCATCTCCTCTCCCTCGCTGCTTTACCTTCCCTGACCCTAAAGAGGGCAGGTTCCCATTTACAGCTGAATGAACTGGGGGAGTGTACTGAAGCCAAGGCGCAACAAACGGTCACCCATCTACTTGGTAACCATCCTCAATTCTGCTTAACCTTAGCTTGGGGGGGGGGGGGGTGGGTGGGGGGGCAGCGAGTGCTCTGACCACCGAGCTATCCCGTCCCCAAAAGTGTGGGCCTGTGTTCTTTTGGTTTTGGTTGGGAGGAGGGGGGGGGGGACGTAAGAGGACGAGAATGCGTGACTCCAAAGGAACTGAAAGCCCGGGGGACTGTGGGGGAAGGAGAAACAGGTGTGTGTTTGATGTCAGTAAACACTCACACACAGACAAGACACCACTTCAGCATGCCAGCTTGTTGCCACTGGGAGAATCTCCCCGGGGAAAATGCCTCCCAGGTTTCTCTTTCTCCACCACCACCCCTCTCTCTCTCTCTCTCTCTCTCTCTCTCTCTCTCTCTCTCTCTCTTTTCTCTCTCTCTCTCTCTCTCTCTCTCTCTCTCTCACACATTGTCAATCATATGTTTCCATGCGTGAAAACTGTGGTGTTCTCAATCTAGAAGCTTTCCGAAGGCAAGATATTTTTTCTATCTTATCGTCCGATGATGATATTGTGATCAAATCGGTTGCAAAGTTTATTGCTGAAGCACTGAAATTAAGACAATTACAGCTAAGTTCCAATTAGCTTAACATTTGTGACTAAACTAAAGTAACATTTATATTATGTAAACTCCAGCATTTTGTGAAACACATAAAGAAACATTTATAATTACGCTGTAGTCTCCAGCAAGAATATTTTTTGAAAATTTCACATACAATGTCAATGGATGGTCTAATATAGCATTCTAGAATGTTCTTTTCATTATTTTAGTTATTGCTTATTGGTTTTTATTGTTCATCCTTGTTATTACTTTGTGTTCATTTTGAAACTGAGTTTACGTCACAGCTTAAAGTCGTATCCGTTCATAAGAGCTCATTTTTGGTTTTTTGGTTTTCGTTACCTTAAATGCATCATGTGATTTTTCTTGTATTTATTTGTATTTACAAAAGAAAGTTGTGTATAACCCCCCTTGTCAATAGGCCACTTTGGGCAATGACAATAAATTGGTCAAAGCGTCAAAGCGTCAAAGCGTCTCTCTCTCTCTCTCTCTCTTCTCTCTCTCTCTCTCTCTCTCTCTCTCTCTCTCTCTCTCTCTCTCTCTCTCTCTCTCTCCTTCCCTTCCTTCCTCTCTCTCCATCTCCCTCCCTCTCTCTCCCTCCCTCCCTCCCTTTCTCTCCCTCCCTCCTCTCTCTGTCTCCCTCCCTCTCTCCCCCCCCTCTCTCTTTCTCTCTCTCTCTCCCTTTCTCCCTCCCTCCCTCCCTCTCTCTCTTTCTCTCAGTAATAGAATAAACTGTGGCTTAGTAAGCAGTCCTTCGGATGAGACTATAAACCGAGATCCCGGGTGCGAATGCACGCAGAACATCTTGCGCACACGTAAAAACCCGTTCCGCTTTTCGTAAGAGTAGGCCATTGTGTGCCGGTGGGAACGGATGACAAAATTTACAAAATTGCATACACACGGGGACTGGATGTAAATAAAAGCACATGAGTGCTTATTCCATTATCCTCGAAATAAAAGGATAAATAAATAAATTTCTCCCCACCCTCTCTCTCTCTCTTCTCTCTCTCCCTTCCTCCCTCCCTCGCCATCTCTCTGCCTCCCTATCCCTCCCCCCTCTCCCTCCCTCTCTCTCTCCTTCCCTCCCTCTTTTCTCTCTCACCCATCCCTCCCCCTCTCTCTCTTCCTCTCTCTCTGTCTCCCTCTCTCTCCCTCCTCTCTTCCCCATCTCCCTCTCTCCTATCTCCCTCTCTCCCTATGTCCCTCTTTCTCTCTCTCTCCTTACCTCCCTCTCCATGTCTCTCCCTTCGGAAGTCCTTCGGATGAAACTATAAACCGAGGCCCCGTGTGCGAACGCTTGCAGAACATCTTGCGCACACGTTAAATCCTGTTCCGCTTTTCGAAAGAGTAGGCCATTGTGTGCCGATGGGAACAGATGACAAAATTTACAAACCGCATACACACGGGGACTGGGTGTCAAAAAGCACATGAGTGCTTACTATAAGGACCCGAATAACGGTGCAGGCTGGAATAAGAGTGCAGGGTGGAAGTTGTAGTCAAAATTAATAACAGTGCAGGCTGGAATAAGGGTGCAGGGTGGAATTTTTTAGTAAAAAAGAATAAACGTGCAGGCTGGAATAAGAGTGCAGGGTGGACATTCAATCATTAATAAGAAGAGTGCTTGCTCACCACAGAAAACTGAAGCAAAAAAATGAATAAAACAGTATTTTTTCTTATATTTATTTAGTGACACAAATTTAATGTTCCTTATGGGGGCATAGAGTATTCAAGAAAGTATGACAAATCACAATTCCAAGGACACCAAAGTGAAGGTCATCAACCTATTTTGCAATGAAACGTAGGGAACAAAAGTCAGAACTGACTAGAGGCATCAATCATTACAAGTACAAGTATTCAATTTACAACAGGACATCACAATATTATGTTACATAGAAGATCTGTGTGGAAAGCTTACTATTAAATATGAAATTTTTAAAAGACTTTCCTGAACCAGCAGCTGCAATTTCTGGCTCAGGCAACCTTTCCACTATGTCCTCTTGCACGATGTTGCAAACAGGTCCTGGCTCATAAAAGTCCTTGTCCACTCACCATTTTAAAATGGCGGGACTGCCAAGGGCTCTGTTGTAATAACAATGCAGGAGAGACATAGTTGTTGGCATTGTTTTTAAAACATAAGTCCCAATGTCAAAAGCAGTGCCAACAATGTCAGGCTGCGCCTCTTCTTCATCTTCAACTATTTGGGCTGGTGTTTCTTGCTCGGCTGCCTCACTACTTTGACTTTGAGACAAGATTCTTTTCTTTAAGCTTCCCCTAGCTTCAGTTAAGGTATGTTTTATCTGGCAAACATAAGGCAGAAGCAGTCTCGAGGTCTCTGATTTTCGTTCATGAAAACCTTTTTTAGTTCATTGATGAATGATGCGTCCTTTCTGTATGTCTTCATGTTTGTTTTATTGGAATTGGTTCAAGGCAAGCATGAAGCAGTTGGACTTCTTGACTGTGAAGTAGATGATGGACCTGCAATTTGTTTTTCACTTTCTGTTTCTTTTTCCCTCTTCTTCCAAATCATCATTTTCTTTCTTCAGGAATTTCATCTCCTTCACAGTCAAGAAGTTCTCTGCCCTCGTCAAGGGTAAACAGTCACTTGGTTTGAGGTAAAACCCCTTTTAGGGGGTTGTGATTGTCTTAATCAGTTTTTTGAGAGATTTTGGTGGTTTGCTTTTCAAAATGTCTGCCCTAGCTGACTTCACTTCAGCACCAACAAGCTCCATCAATTTGTCAGAGACAGGTAGTCTTTTTGGCCATCAAGGGAATTGAGAATGAAGTTTTGCTTCATTGCCAGGTTGGATCTATGTTTGTCTCTTTCCAAGCTGCTGTCAACATCTTCTCATGTCATCTCGGGATGGTGACGGGACTTTGTTTGGCTCTGCTCTCAGCGTTCATGCATCAGTCACACTCTCTCTGTCTATATTTGGCCTTGAGCTGGTGGTAAAGGGTTTGAGTGTCATTGATCTGCAGATCTCCTGATATACAGACACAAAAGAAAAACAAGATTCAAAATAATAAGATGGTGCGAGTAATGCTTGTGGCATGACAAAATGTTTTCATAACATAAAAACCCAAAACATTGTGTTCATATTTTCTCTTCAAAATATGTACATGTATGTAGCACTCCTTATAAATGATTGAATCAAAAAATTTGTGCTCTTGTTGTATACACATTTTAAATTTAAAAATTCAAGTTGTTTACCCTCCTGGTCTAGTAAGAGAATACATTAATCTCCCAATTATGATGGCCTAAAATGCCAGACCAAAAGTGTAACTGGGAGGTGGTCTTAATTGAAAATAAAACAATTTTGAAAGGGTCTCCATTCGGAATTGTAATTGGTAGAGTTATTGTATCATTTAAATGTTTGTTTTACCTTTGATTCCTCCACCCATTATTACAAGAAAGTACCCTTTGGGCCAGGAGCTTTTTCCTGACTTCTTCCTGGCAGTGCACAGAGTAATCGTCCAAGATGTAGATACCAAAGTCCTTTGGGGGGGAACATGTTGAATCTGTTCTTCAAGTGTTTGATTGTCTCCAGCATGTTTTCAACTCTGAAAATGAAATATGTCATCGGGATAAGTATATGATTCATATACACATTTACATGTACTGTAAATATGTGCACAATTTGTTATAGGCAGGTAAAGTAGATGCCATAAATGCAAGTGAGTGTAATGCACAATATCACATTGTTAAAAATTTCTATTTCTTATAAAAAACTGTAATAATGCCTGTTTATTGCCTGTTTATTAAATTTATATTGGAAATCAATTTTAATGTTTACTTTACTAAACATCAGTTCATTAGTGTTTTATAAAACAAATTAAAAGAAACGCTTACTGACTGTTCATGTGTACCGAACTAAATATATAGATCTATATTTGCAACATGTATTAATTTAAGAATTTGTTTAAAATTTTAAAAAGGAAAAAAAGGGAGGGGTGGGCAACTAGTGCCGGTACACTTACCTGTACGATCCTTTTGGTGCAACTGTGTATGCACACCTTGGGGTGGATCAAGTTGATTTGCCACACCTTTCCCTTTGAATACGAATTCAGGCAAAAAGGGATTTACTCCTTGGTGCAAGAGGGGAGCTGTGTGAAAGACAGTCACCTCTCCCGTGACAACATATATTTTCTTTGACAAAGGACGCTTTGATTCTTTAATGTCATTGTCGGCTGCTTTGCCGATTCCTTTTGGTGAAATGGCATTTGGTCACCATTGATGACAACAGGGCTCTTTCTTAAAGTTTTCAAGAAAGTAGTGGCGAATTCTCATTATGTTCACTATGAATTCTATTATTCTTTTTTTGCGTTGTTCTTGTGGCAAAGCAAACCCCTTGTTTGGTTTTGCCAGACTGACTTTGTATTCTTTCATCCCTCGTTACCCAATGTTTTGGGGTTTTGCGTGGTCTTTCTCTTGGTACCTCTTCCCCTTGTTGTTGTAGCCAGTTTGCATAAGTTGTCGACATTTTTCTTGAAACATTTCAAGGGCAAACGTGCTTTCAGTGCTCCTCTTTTCATCCAAAAACCACTCAAAAGCAGCCCCTCTTACCGGAATGGCCTTTTGTTTGCGTCCTCCACCTTCAGCTCTGAACTTTTTCTTCAACTTGGCCCTGGCTCATCTTCCAACCCTTCACTTTCACCTTTTTTTCCAGCTCTTCTTGCTAAAATTGTAACGCTTTCCGAAAACTTATCATCATCGTGTTTTCAGTCCTTCAGTGAGGGATACATTTCTCGAACAGCTTTGACAGGAACCCTTTTTTCGGCATTGGGTTTTTCAAACTTCTTTCTTTTTGCATTCCATGTTGGCTTAGATGCGCAAAATTTCTTTGTCGTTTTTCCTCCTTATGCTTCTGAATCACTGTATTAATTGTTCCTTTTCATGAAAAGAGTATTTTTCCTGTTTCTTTTCCTTGTTGTCTCATCTGTATCAATCAACATGCATAAGGCGCTAGATCTAGATCTAGATCTCTAGTAGTAGTACTGTATGCTACCGGCTAGCAGCAGACGAAACCAAAACAAAGACCCCCTTCTCTCAATTCTTGGAAAAATCGATAGCAGAGCTCGCTGCCTCTCGCCGTCTAGATAACAGCGCAGAATCGGCCAGGGTTGCGAGATCCGATTGGACCAAAAAGGCCCCAAAATCCTCTACAAAAAAGGCCAAACGAGATTTTAAAAGACCAAATGTAAAGATTCAACTACAAAGCTGTTCCCACAACAAAAACATCAGTTACTTTCAAAAAAGGCCAATGTGGCCTGAAAAAGGCCAATATTGGCAACCCTGGAATCAGCAAAGAGCCTGTAGGCCTAGGCCTATTATTGGCCTGTCACAGTTCTGCGCAGAGCTTGCTGCCTCTCGCCGTCTTGTGTAGCCGTAGGCCGCTTGGCCTAGTTCCAACCAAGACAACGTGACAGCGCAGATGGGCAAAGAAACTGCGTATTGGCCTGCGCAGATCTAGAGATAGGCCTAGATCTAGAATCTAGATCTAGATCTTTTTTTTTTTTTTTTACGGATTTTGTTAGTTTAATCAAGACTTTTGTAGATTTCGACGGACCTCTATTTTTAATAAGCGTGCAGGCCCGAATAAGCTGCGTGCAGGGAGGAAAATCTACTGGAAAAAAATAAGCGTACCGGTACGCTTATTCGGGACCTTATAGTATTCCATTATCCTCGATATACCAAAAAAAAGTCAAAAAGTCCCTCTCTCCCTCTCTCCCTATCTCTCTCTCTCTCTCTCTCTCTCTCTCTCTCTCTCTCTCTCTCTCTCTCTCTCTCTCTCCCTCCCTCTACCTCTCCCTCTCTCCCTCTCTCCCTCTCTCCCTCTCTTTCTCTCTCAGCATTACAATAAACTGTGGTTTAGTTAAGCAGACTGGGAATGTATCAGGCAAAAAGGTGGAGGAAAATCTGATGAGAACAGCTGTGATCAAGTTAGGGGCAGCGAAAACAAACAAAAAACCCAACAAACAAACAAACAAAACAGAAATTGAGAAATGGACCAGTGTACCTCTGTGTGTGTGTGTGTGTGGTGTGTTGTGTGTGTGTGTGTGTTGTGTGTGTGTGTGTGTGTGTGTGTGTGTGTGTGTGTGTGTGTGTGTGTGTGTGTGTGTGTGTGTGTGTGTGTGTGTGTGTGTGTGTGGTGTATGTGCTTGTGTGTGTGTGTGTGTGTGTGGTGTGTTTGGTGTGTGTGTGTGTGTGTGTTGGTGTGTGTCTGTGTGTTGTGTGTGTGTCTGTGTGTGTGTCTGTGTGTGTTGTGTGTGTGTGTATCTGTGTGTGGTGTGTGTGTCTGTGTGTGTGTTGGTGTGTGTGTGTCTGTGTGTAAGTGTCTGTGTGTCTGTGTCTGTGTGTTGTTCTTCAATTTAACGTCTGTTCACATTAAGTGATATTAGACACAAAAAGGCAAACAATTCAAAAAAAAAAGGTTATGGAACTGTCTAACCACTGTAACCATAATATAATGAAAGAAATGAATTTACCTTGTGAATAACTGTATAACTAATTAAACTATAACATATCAAAAACACACGTCATGTATTCCACGCCAAAAGAACACTGTGTGTGTGGGGGGGGGGGGGGGGGGGGATGTGTGTGTGTGTATGTGTGTGTGTGTGGTGTCTGTGTCTGTGTGTGCTTAAAATGATATATAGGATCCTTTGATTAAACAAGTACCCATCATTACACAGAATGATATCGGTTCTGTATCATCGAGTCTATGTTTTATATGTCACATCATGTAGTTGTTGTTCTTGTTACGATTGCCAGAAGGAACAAAACTAATACTGGTCTGTTATTATGTTGGTTTGTATCACTTAACATTTGTCTTTTGATACATGTTGTCATTTGACTTGTGTTAAGATATTGTCAAGTGTTTTACTAGCCCGGATTTGACCGCTGTGGTCGGCGGATCTGTGAACCACGAGACTGGATTGAAAGTGTTTTTTGCTTACATACTATAGTGTTTAGTACGTTGTGGGGTTGCTGTTTGTTATTAGATGCTGTACTCTGTTTTTATGACATTTGATTGTTGTCTGAATATGTCTTGTGGTCATCTGGTGAGTCTCAATATCTGCATTATTCTTTTAAATTAAAAAAAAAGATCTTGCTTCCTGAATGACTGTTTTCTGATTTTCTTTTGTTCTTTCAATACTTTACAGCTTAGTCTTTAGTGATCGACTATGACTCTCCGACTAGGTGGCTTGACTCGCACAGTCCTTATGTGCTGCAGCCCTGGGGGCTGGTTGGCCTTTGGAGAGCATCTCCAACGCTGACTGTCCTTATGCGCACTTGGCCGAGAGAGTGGGGATGTACTGTGGGCAAGGCATCTCCACTATAATCAAATTTCTGCCCAGTTTCCAAAACAGCAGCTGCCTCCTGTGCTGTTTTGGAGGTCATCGTCGGACACGACGGACAAACATACACAAGACTGTGTTGTGTATTTTGTAAAGTTTTTACGATGTACCTTTTATCTAAATGTGAAGTTTGTTTTCCTACGGAACGACGAAAGACGTCTTTTCTTTTAACCTTTGGATACTAATTCTGTGTGTGTGTGTGTGTGTGTGTGTGTGTGTGTGTGTGTGTGTGTGTGTGTGTGTGTGTGTGTGTGTGTGTGTGTTGTGTGTGTGTGTGTTTGTAGTGTGTCTGTTGTGTGTTGTGTGTTGTAGTGTGTGTGTGTGTCTCTGTGTGTTGTTGTGTGTGCGCTGTGTGTGTGTGTCTGTGTGTGTATGTGCTGTGTGTGTGTGTGTGTGTGTGTGTGTGTGTTGTGTGCTGTATCGTGTGTCTGTATGTGTGTCTGTTTGTGTATGTGTGTGTGTGTGTCTGTGTCTGTGTGTGTGCGTGTGTGTGTGTGTGTTGTGTCTGTGTCTGTGTGTGTCTCGTGTAGTGTGTGCTGTTGTGTCTTGTGTGTCGCTGTGTGCCGTGTGTGTCTGTGTGTCTGTGTGTTTTGTGTGTGTGTTGTGTGTGTGTGTGCTGTGTGTGTTGTGTGTGTGTCTGTGTGTGTGTTGTGTGTGTGTGTGTGTTGTTCTGTTTGTATGTTTACGTCTTTTCTTACGTGTCTTGATCTGTGCTGTGTGTCCTGTGTGTGTCTGTGTGTGTGTAGTCTGTCGTGTGGTCTGTGTCTTCTGTGTCTCTCTGTGTCTGTCTGTGTGCCTGTATGTGTGTGTCTGTGTCTATGTGTGTTTCAGGTGGTGGGCGGGTGGTGGCTCAGTGACCTCCTGTGTGACGCCTGGGTAGCCTCTGACGTCATGGCCTGTACGGCGTCCATCTTGAATCTGACAGCCATCAGTGTGGACAGGTAACACGGTGTGAGAGAGCGTACAGACAGGTAACACGGTGTGACAGAGAATACAGACAGGTAACACGGTGTGACAGAGAATACAGACAGGTAACACAGAGAATACAGACAGGTAACACGGTGTGAGAGAGAATACAGACAGGTAACACAGAGAATACAGACAGGTAACACGGTGTGAGAGAGAATACAGACAGGTAACACAGAGAATACAGACAGGTAACACGGTGTGAGAGAGAATACAGACAGGTAACACAGAGAATACAGACAGGTAACACGGTGTGAGAGAGAATACAGACAGGTAACACAGAGAATACAGACAGGTAACACGGTGTGAGAGAGAATACAGACAGGTAACACAGAGAATACAGACAGGTAAGACAGTGTGACAGAGAATACAGACAGGTAATACCGTGTGACGTAGAATACAGACAGGTAACACAGTGTGACGTAGAATACAGACAAGTAACACAGAGAATACAGACAGGTAACACAGAGAATACAGACAGGTAACACGGTGTGACACAGAATACAGACAGGTAACACAGAGAATACAGACAGGTAATACCATGTAACAGAGAATACAGACAGATAACACAGAGAATACAGACAGGTAATACCATGTAACAGAGAATACAGACAGATAACACAGAGAATACAGACAGGTAATACCATGTAACAGAGAATACAGACAGATAACACAGAGAATACAGACAGGTAATACCATGTAACAGAGAATACAGACAGATAACACAGAGAATACAGACAGGTAATACCATGTAACAGAGAATACAGACAGATAACACAGAGAATACAGACAGGTAATACCATGTAACAGAGAATACAGACAGATAACACAGAGAATACAGACAGGTAACACAGTGTGACAGAGAATACAGACAGGTAACACAGAGAATACAGACAGGTAACACAGTGTAACAGAGAATACAGACAGGTAACACAGTGTGACAGAGAATACAGACAGGTAACAGGGTGTGACAGAGAATACAGACAGGTAACACAGAGAATACAGACAGGTAACACAGTGTGACACAGAATACAGACAGGTAACACAGTGTGACAGAGAATACAGACAGGTAACACAGTGTGACACAGAATACAGACAGGTAACACAGTGTGACAGAGAATACAGACAGGTAACACAGTGTGACACAGAATACAGACAGGTAACACAGTGTGACACAGAATACAGACAGGTAACACAGTGTGACAGAGAATACAGACAGCTGGACATAGAATGTACAGACAGGTAACACAGTGTGACACAGAATACAGACAGGTAACACGGTGACACAGAAATACAGACAGGTAACACGTGTGACAAGAATACAGACAGGTAACACAGTGTACAGAGAATACAGACAGGTAACATTAAAGTACAGATACAGGTTATACAGCCTGTAACACAGTATACATACCTGACAGGTCAATTACAGCTGAACACAGGTTATACAGCTGACACAGATACAGCTAACAGTTAACAGCTGACACAGTATACACCTGGACACAGGTAATACAGCCTGAAACAGGTTAACAGAATCTGACATAATAATACTCCGACAGACAGGTAACAGTGTGACAAGAATACAGACCTGACACAGGGTTATACAGCCATGAACAGTGTATACATCCTGACACAGTATACATCCTGACACAGGTTATACATCCTGACACAGGTTATACATCCTGACATAAGTAATACATCCTGACATAAGTAATACATCCTGACATAAGTAATATATCCTGACACAGGTTATACAGCCTGACACAGGTTATACATCCTGACACAGGTTATACAGCCTGACATAAGTAATACATCCTGACACAGGTTATACATCCTGACACAGGTTATACAGCCTGACACAGGTTATACAGCCTGACATAAGTAATACATCCTGACACAGGTATTGATTATCATCCTGACACAGGTTATACATCCTGACACAGGTTATACAGCCTGACACAAGTATACATCACAGTTATACACCTGACATTACAGCCTGACACAGGTTATACATCCTGAACATAAGTAATACACCTGACACAGGTTATACATCCTGACATAAGTAATACATCCAGAACACGGTTATACAGCCTGACACAGGTTATACAGCCTGACACAGGTTATACATCCTGACACAGGTTATACAGCCTGACACAGGTTATACATCCTGACACAGGTTATACAGCCTGACATAAGTAATACATCCTGACACAGGTTATACAGCCTGACACAGGTTATACAGCCTGACACAGGTTATACAGCCTGACACAGGTTATACAGCCTGACACAGGTTATACAGCCTGACACAGGTTATACAGCCTGACACAAGTTATACATCCTGACACAGGTTATACAGCCTGACACAGTTATACAGCCTGACACAGGTTAATACATCCCTGACACAGGTTATACATCCTGACACAGGTTATACAGCCTGACACAGGTTATACAGCCTGACACAGGTTATACATCCTGACACAGGTTATACAGCCTGACACAGGTTATACAGCCTGACACAGGTTATACATCCTGACACAGGTTATACAGCCTGACACAGGTTATACAGCCTGACACAGGTTATACATCCTGACATAGGTAATACATCCTGACACAGGTTATACATCCTGACACAGGTTATACAGCCTGACACAGGTTATACATCCTGACACAGGTTATACAGCCTGACATAAGTAATACATCCTGACACAGGTTATACATCCTGACATAAGTAATACATCCTGACACAGGTTATACATCCTGACACAGGTTATACATCCTGACACAGGTTATACAGCCTGACACAGGTTATACAGCCTGACACAGGTTATACATCCTGACACAGGTTATACAGCCTGACACAAGTTATACATCCTGACACAGGTTATACATCCTGACATAAGTAATACATCCTGACACAGGTTATACATCCTGACACAGGTTATACACCCTGACACAGGTTATACATCCTGACACAGGTTATACAGCCTGACACAGGTTATACACCCTGACACAGGTTATACATCCTGACATAGGTAATACATCCTGACACAGGTTATACATCCTGACACAGGTTATACAGCCTGACACAGGTTATACCTCCTGACACAGGTTATACAGCCTGACATAAGTAATACATCCTGACACAGGTTATACATCCTGACACAGGTTATACATCCTGACACAGGTTATACATCCTGACACAGGTTATACATCCTGACACAGGTTATACAGCCTGACACAGGTTATACAGCCTGACACAGGTTATACATCCTGACACAGGTTATACAGCCTGACACAGGTTATACATCCTGACACAGGTTATACAGCCTGACATAAGTAATACATCCTGACACAGGTTATACAGCCTGACACAGGTTATACATCCTGACACAGGTTATACATCCTGACATAGGTAATACATCCTGACACAGGTTATACAGCCTGACATAAGTAATATATCCTGACATAAGTAATACATCCTGACACAGGTTATACATCCTGACATAGGTAATACATCCTGACACAGGTTATACAGCCTGACATAAGTAATACATCCTGACACAGGTTATACATCCTGACACAGGTTATACAGCCTGGCATAAGTAATACATCCTGACATAAGTAATACATCCTGACACAGGTTATACAGCCTGACACAGGTTATACATCCTGACATAAGTAATACATCGTGACACAGGTTATACAGCCTGACACAGGTTATACAGCCTGAGAAAAGTAATACACCCTGACACAGGTAATACACCCTGACACTGGTAATACACCCTGACACAGGTCAACAAAAGCCAAGCGCGCGAACAGTTGCCCATCCACTTGGTAACCACACTCGATGCTGCTTAACCTTAGCTTGGGGGGAAAGCGAGTGCTGTGACCACTGAGCTGTCCCTTCTCCTGTTCAGGTTAACAAGAGCCCGAGTGCAAAATGGGGAATGGGAGAAGGCAGGGAGGTTGTGGGTGGGTGAATGTGTGTGTGTGTGCGTGTGCGTGTGTGTGTGTATGTATGTGTGTATAATGTACGCATCATCAAGGGCGTGTTGCTGCGCGGGGGGTTTGCTCATAACAACCACACAACCCCCCTCCCAACCCCCCACCCCAACACCCCCACCCCCAACCCCCCTCCACCCCCACCCCAACCACCCCCCCAACCCCCCCCACCCACCCCCCAACCACACCCACCCCACCACACCACCCACACCACACCCACCACCCACCACCACCCTACAGATTCTCAACTCTCTCTTTCTCCTCCCCAAAAGCAACCCTCCACCACGTGGTGACCCCTGTGGGCAGGTTCATCGCGGTGACCCAGCCCATCAAGTACGCCAAGCACCGCAACTCCAAGCGCGTGTACATCATGATCGCCATCACCTGGATCATCTCCGTGGCCATCGCCATGCCCATCTCGCTGGGCGTCAACTACTCCTCGGACCGCGACAAGGGCAACTGCGCCTTCTACAACGCCGACTTCATCATCTACTCCTCCATGGGCTCCTTCTACATCCCCTCGCTCATCATGATCTTCCTCTACTGGAAAATCTACCGCGTCATCCGCCAGCGCGCCCACAAGGCCCACGCGGCCAAGAAGGCCGTCAGCTCGCGCGCTTTGCAGAGCGTGATCGAGAACACCGGAGCCACCAACGCCGGTACTCTTCCCCACGCTGCTGCCGTTGGTGGGGGTGGAGGTGGTGGTGGTGGTGGGGTGGTGGGAATGGGGCGGTGGTGCATATGAACCCGACGGCTACCTCTGCTTCTGCCTCTGCCGCTGCTGTTGCCGCTGCTGAGCCCACGGTGACCACAGGGCTGGCCACCACTATGGACAACGGCCGCGTGACGTCGTACAACACCACCACCACCACCACCTCCACCACCGCCGCCGCTACCACCCGCCACAAGCTGCTGCCTCCAGTGGTGGACGACACCTCCTTCAGTAACGTGCCCTCCGCCTCCGACTCGCGCAACGACGATGACGATGATGATGACGAGGATGAAGAGGAGGAGGAAGAAGAGGAGGAGGAGGAAGATGAGGATGAGGAGAGCCACGTCCCCACCCCTCCCACCCCAGACCACGCCACCCAACTGCTGGCTTGCCGCCACCACCACCCTCACCCCCACCACCCCCACCAACACCACCACCAGCAGCAGAACCTCCTCCAACACCAGCACCACCACCACCAGCAGCAAAAACAACAACACCAACTCCAACAACAACAGCAACTCCACCCGGCAGAAGACGGGGACCTGGGTGCCGAGCTCATCGCTAACCCGGGAGCCGCCGTAGCCGAGCAGAGAGAAGGGAGCGGGAAGGCCGCCACTGCCTCCGGGGGCTCCGGGGAATCGAACGCGGGTTCCCAGGAGGCAGAGACTCCTTTCACCTCGCCCGGTGGCCCCAGTGGCAGTCGCAAGAAGCCGGACAAATCCAAAAACAATTGCACGGCTTCGGCATCCTCCGCTGCCGCTGCTGCCTCTTCCTCCTCCTCCAGGCAGAAGAAAGGAGTGACCAAGTTCAACTTCCACATGCGGACCAGCCGCAAGCGCAAGGAGAAGTCGTCGTCGAGAAAGGAGAAGAAAGCCACCAAGACCCTCGCCATTGTGTTGGGTGAGTTCCCTTCCGAGGGGTGAATGAATGAACGAATGAACGAATTTTATTTGACAAAAGCTACAAGCCCATCAGTCAAAGGGGGGCAATTGTAAATGACATATTAACATAGGAATGAATATGAAAAGGACATGAGTAATAATCCAAAGTCCAGATAAATGCCAACCAATATTTTCAGTTGTTACGTATAGGATCCGTTTCATTCAGAGTCTGCTTACGTTTATCTAGAGCCTGCGTTACACATATATTGCTAAAGATTTAAGCTCGGACATATTATTTGAAGATAGCACCTCTTGTACAAGATTGGTGGGCCTGTTGGTTGGGTTTGTCAAAAAGCAATTTTTGGGCGAATTTCATAAGTTCTACAAGCAAACAAAAAATGAATTTCGTCTTCTTCTTCTTCTTCACATGCTGGACAAGAGTTGCTGTCTGTCTCCGCTGTAATATACCCTTGTTTGCAGTTTAAAAGACCACACAATCTTAGCCTAAATTTTAGTAAATTACTTCGAAGCCTTTTATTAGTTAACGATATCAGATACTGTTCTGGACCAAACGCATCTTTAAAGGAGCTATACCAAGTGTATTTTTCACTAGACATTAACTGTTCGTGCCAGTTTTGATGAAAACATGAAATAAGTCTATCTTTCAATTCTCTAACAAACTGTTCTTCGTAACCCACCCCCTGGCATAGCCAAACAATACCAAATCCATTTATTGTCAAAAGATCTTTTACTTTAGTCGCCCAGTTTACTTTACCATTATTATGTTGTATAAGCAGCATCTCGTATGCTTGTCTGTTTATTCTGACATAGGAAGCCTGATAAGTTTAATCCAGTATTTAATACATTTAGTTATGGTTCTTATATACAAGGGGTATCTACCAGTTTCTCCGTACATAACTTTATTTGATGCATGTAATGAGACACATACGAATTTTTTCATGGCAAAGGTGTGTACTTTTTCAATTTGTGTGGTATCTTCTAGACCCCATACTTCTGCTGCATACGTCAGGGCAGGTTCTATTTGTGTGTCAAACAGTTTCCAAAATAGTGCACTATCAGCAGAAGCTAATCTTCTCATCGATTTGGTAATTTGCATAACTCCATTTTTGGCTTTTTGACACATCATATCAAACATAGAACTAGTATACAACTTTGTTGAAAATGTTACCCCAAGGTACTTATAGTTATTTGTTACTTTAAGTTTTTGGTCCCCATAAGTCCATTTTTCTCTCATTCCCAAGTGGCCTCCCATCCTAAATACCATAACCATCGTTTTCTCTGAATTAACTGTGAGACTCAGACGATCTGCTTCTGATTTTAATGTGTTCAGTTGATTTTGCAGTCCTGTAGGTGTGCTAGACAAAAGAATGACATCATCTTCGAAAAGTAACAGGAATAATTCAACTGCACCTGGGATCATTTGTATTCCATGGTTTCCGGAGTTCGCTACTTCTGTACTTCTGTACTTCTGTACTTCTCTACTCCAGTTCATTTATGAAAATTAAAAACATTAAGGGACTCAACAAACAACCTTGTTTAACGCCTCTGGGACAGTCAAAGCAATCCGTGTAAGAACATCTGTTGCGTACACAAGCCATTACAGATGAATATATACCCTTTATAGCCCTATACAGTTTCCCATCAATTCCTGTTTTATGAAGTTTAACCCATAGTACATTCCTATCTACCGAATCGAAGGCTTTTCTGAAATCTATGAAAGCAACAAACAATTTAGCATGCTTCTGTAAATGTTTCTGTACAAGCCCATAGAGAGTAAAAATATGATCAACTGTGTTATATCCCTTTCTAAAGCCTGCTTGCTCTTCTCTGTTTTTTTTTCATTTGTTTCAACCCAGTCTGAAAGTCTTTTATTTAAAATGGATGTGTATACTTCACTCATTATGCTTGTCAGAGAAACTCCTCGATAGTTGTCTGGCATACTAGTTGCTCCCTTCTTATGTATTGGCACAATTATAGATTTAGACCACTCCTTTCGAGGGGTGGGGAGAGAGAGAGGGGGATAGGGGTGTGGAGAGAGAGGGAGGGGGGTAGAGGGAGAGGGAGGGGGGAGAGAGGGAGGGAGGGAGAGAGAGGGAGGGGGTAGAAAGGGGGGAGGGAGAGAAAGGGAGGGGGGAGAGAGGGGTGGAGAGGGAGGGGGGAGAGGGGGAGAGAGTCGTGAGAGGGAGGGGGGAGAGGGAGGGAGGGGGGCAGAGAGAGAGAGAGGGGGGGGGAGAGAGGGGGGGAGGGAGGGAGAGGGGGAGAGAGAGAGGGGGGGGAGGGAGAGAGAGAGAGAGAGGCTAGCTGGATTCGTCTTGGCGTTCTATAGCTTGTCTATTTCTCTGTTGGTGTCTCTCTCTCTCTCTGTCTCTCACTCTGTCTGTCTGTCTCGCTTACTCTCTGTCTGTCTCTCTGTCTGTGTGTCTGTCTTGTCTCTCTCTTCGGAGTTATCTGTCTTTCTCTGAAAGTTCTCTCTCTCTCGTGAAACCGCAGCACCTAGTGCAAGCCAGTGTATTATAGAGCACAGCCAAAGATGATGACGTAGTCGGCCAAAGATGATGACGTAGTCGGCCAAAGATGATGACATAATCAGCCAAAGATGATGACGTAGTCGGCCAAAGATGATGACATAAGCAGCCGAAACCAAAGATGATGACATAAGCAGCCGCAGATGATGACATAAAGCAGCTGAAGATAACGACATAAGCAGCCGAAAATGATGACATAAGCAGCCGAAAATGATGACATAAGCAGCCGAAAATGATGACATAAACAGCCAAAGATGATGACATAAACAGCCGAAGATGATGACATAAGCAGCCAAAGATGATGACATAAGCAGCCGAAGATGATGACATACTCAGCCGAAGATGATGACGTAAGCAGCCGAAGATGATGACACAATCAGCCAAAGATAATGACATAAGCAGCCAAGGATGATGACATAAGCAGCCGATGATGATGACATAAGCAGCCGAAGATGATGACATAAGCAGCCGAAGATGATGACATAATCAGCCAAAGATGATGACATAAGCAGCCAAAGATGAGCAGCCAAAGATGATGACATAATCAGCCAAAGATGATGACATAAGCAGCCGAAGATGATGACATAAGCAGCCGAAGATGATGACATAAGCAGCCGAAGATGATGACGTAAGCAACCGGAGATAATGACATAAGCAGCCAAAGATGATGACATAAACAGGCACAGATAATGACATAATGTGCCAGTATGGATCGAGCCGCATCTAGTCTGTCAGTAAACCGGTGTGCGCCAAGCATGCGTGATAGAATCTCTCACGCTCAATGCACGGTACGTGGAAATCTCCATAGCCTATAAATCGATCTGAGCAATTGTAGTTAAGTTAAGGATGCTGCTGTCACGGTCTTGTCTGAAGCAAATCTTAGTGGTTTTACAAGGTAAGGGTGTATGAGTGTGTGTGAGAGTGTGTGTGTGTATGTGTTTTTTTTTTTTAATTTTTATTTATTTTATTCTTTTATTTCGAGGATATTGGAATAAGCACTTATGTGCTTTTTACATCCAGTCCCCGTGTGTATGCGGTTTTGTAAATTCTGTCATCTGTTCCCACCGGCACACAATGGCCTACTCTTACGAAAAACGGAACAGAATTTAACGTGAGCGTAAGATGTTCTGCGTGCGTTCGCACACGGGGCCTCGGTTTATAGTCTCATCCGAAGGACTTTTGGGGAGAGTGGAGTCTGCACTGATGTGAACTCCAGGGGGAAATATCCCCTTGAACGGGAATCGATCCCGGGTCGTCAGATTCGAGCGCAAAGTTCTATCTTATTGTTATCCCATACCCCTGTCAAGGAAAGCAAAAGTCCATGGGCTTTTCTATCCAGTTCCCCGTTTGGGAACGAAATTATTTCCCTCATACATTAGACCATGATCAAGGAAAATCGCTTTTTTTAAAACATAAAACCAGCCCAATATGATACACAAACAATTATTTAAAGTTAAAAATAACCACGCAACAAGAGTAGTTACCATGGCAATTAGATTGAAATAAGCACTTCACTAGGAACAAATACAGTCAACAAAAATAAAAAAAAAAAAAATGAGTGGTTCTCAGGTAATCCCGACCGTTTCATAGCCAAAATAGGGAGAGAACAAGCACGAATACACGATAAAAATTATTGCCAAAGACTATAAGGGTCATAAAGCACAAGTTGCAGCCGTTGATTTTATGCTTGAACAGATTCGGTCGCTATGTAAATCCAAACTTTTATGTAATTTGTTACATTAGCCTTCTTGATTCCCAATCTCTCCACCATTTCAAGGTAAAACTGAATCAGAAGATGTGCTAATCTGTGAGCTGTCAGTTCCCTGTGTAGGGTACCATGGATATCGCTCATCCCTAAACTCACCAGTGAACAAGAATACTTTACTTTTTTTAACAATCAAACCAAACCAACAAAAGAGAAAGAAAAAAAAAAAACAAATTTAAAGAGTCCTAAAAGAGAACATCTAACATTGTAAGATAAGATACGCATAGTTGCATTAAGGAAATTGAAATATAACATTCACTAGAAATAAGTAGTCACAAAGTCCGAAATAAAATTGAAAATATAAAATATGAGTGCGTCCTTCATCAGGATACCCAACAACCATAATTTTATAAGCAAACAATAAAAGGAGAGAGATAACAATGATAACGATAACAACGATAACAAACCTTTATTGCCCTTAAGCTGATAAGCTCATACAGCAGCGAAGCGTTGCAGCACAACGTAATTACATGGCATGGAAACCACGGCATTGGTCTTCATAATGTACAGCCAATCACGAAACTCTTTACTGTCCAGATTTGTTATGACATTTCGAGCCTTTCTTGTATCAAGTCTCTGCCACACACTCTGTCATCCAAGGTAAAACTGCAGGAGATCACAAAGAGTCGCTAAATCCAGTGAGGCACGTGCTAAGGTTTCCCTGTGTAGTGTGTCCTGGATTCGCTTTCCTTTCCGCAAACTGGCGAGCCTGACACGTTCCTCTTTTAACATGTCTTTGTCTTGCTGTTTAACAAACCAGTAAACACACTTAAAAGGAGAGAGAGAGAGAGAGAGAGAGAGAGCCTGCAGTTGTGCAGGGGCGAATAAGTATATGTGCTATGATGTTTCATTTGCAGAGGCAACATTTCTAAAAGAAGTATATATATACAACTTCATTCCCATCATAAAAATGATTTTGTCCAAGATTCGAAAAAAAACTTTGAAGGCAGCATTTGGGGAAGAATTGAGTAAGGACCATGCATTTGGCCTGACCTGACTGAGTTTCGGCTCCTGGTTGAGCACTCTTCAGAGGTCCCGGCAGTGTATATATATAAAGGTTATACACTTTGGCAGGGTGATGGGATTTCGGCTGTTTTAGGCAGGGAAAGCAATGAGAGGAAAACAGGTAATAGTAGTAGAAGTAGTATAGTAGTAGTAGTAGCAGTTGTAGTAGCAGAAGTAGTAGAAGCAGTAGTAGAAGTAGTAGTAGTAGTAGCAGTAGAAGTAGTAGTAGTAGTAGCAGTAGTAGTAGAAGTAGTAGCAGTAGTAGTAGAAGTAGTAGTAGAAGTAGTAGTAGTAGTAGTAGTAGCAGTAGTAGTAGAAGTAGTAGCAGTAGCAGTAGTAGCAGTAGTAGTAGTAGTAGAATAGTAATAGTAGTAGTAGTAGTAGTAGAAGTAGTAATAGTAGTAGTATAGTAGTAGTAGTAGTAGTAAGTGTTTGTGTGCATGTGGGCTCTGGCATCATGAACTGCTCAGAGCAGCCTCTGACGATGTCTTTAGGAAGACTAGGAACCAGGCAGATCTCATGACATCGCTGTGAGGAAACTCTGCAGCGTCTTCTTTCATAGACTCAAGCCTGCCTGTTGTTCAGGCACCTGGTATCCAACCCCTGCATTCGTCAAGTCACACCACTCTTGTGGAGTTTCAGGCAGAGCCCATCCTTCCAGACTTTGTCATAGAAGGCCTATCACATATCCATCTTTACTGGCAGTGTGTACTCTGTCCAGGGAATCGTCCTCAATCTTCTGGGCTGTATCAAGCATCTGGACATCAAGAAAGCAACATTACATGAAGCCAGCCTGCTCTGGAGGGATGTTCAAGGTGCTACACTAACACTGGTGTTCGACATTTGCTCCATGAGCTCGCCGGTACCACTGGTTAGGCTGACAGGACGGTAGCTGTCGGATTTTTGTTCCCAGCTTTTTCTTTCCTTGAAACATGCCTTAACCCTCAGGTTTTGTAAAGGAGAGCAATGAGTTTGGATTTTGTTCTGGTGCCAAGCACAGCGCGCAGCTCTAGCATACCTCAGTCCAGGGTCCAGTGCTAAAATCAGCATGCCCCTTCCTTTTGCCAAGTTCGAGTGTGGTCAATTCCTGCTATAATTAGCACCAAGCTGGTCTCAGCTGGGCTGGGATGGGTGGAATTGATAGCAGCTGGGAGTAGGTAGAAGTGTGAGAAACTGACAGCTGTGCAAGGTGTTTCAGCATCTCATCAGCAAGTTTCTTAGACCAGACTTCTTGGGCTTCAAAGTGTTGTGGTGGTCTTCTTCTCATTCTTTTCTGGGGCATGCTGGGAATGTTCATGTGTTGTGGAGAGTCTGTCACACTGACGTCATCATGAACTTGTAGTTTCCTATCTTCAGGTCCCATGATGCTCTGAGCCCTCTGTAAAACAGCGTTGCCATACTCCTCCCTCGGTGTTGTTGTTGTTGTTATGTCCTGGTTACTCTCAGTCATGATGGGAGTTGACTGTGTACACTGGTCATTCATGGCCTTGGTAGGATTCCTGTGCTTGTTCCAGTCTGTGTCGGGGGTTGAACTTTCAGCCTCTTTCCTCCCGCTTGCTGCTGAAGCTTGGGTGTGGCCTTTCCTGCACCTGGGTCAGTGGCTTGGTTTTCCTCTGGTGTTGAGTTGGTCACTTTTGTCTGGGTCTGGCAGTCTCCTCCTCCAGGTTCTGGAGCTCCTCAGTACAGGACAGCTTATTGCTCTTGTTGAAAGAGTTGGCTTCGGAAGATGTCTTCAGGGTGGCTTGGTTGAGATGTTCAGTAACTCTGTTCATGTAATCAGATTGGTTGAGATGTTCAGTGACTCTGTTAATGTAATCAGCTTGGTTGAGATATTCAGTGACTCTGTTAATGTAATCAGCTTGGTTGAGATGTTCAGTGACTCTGTTCATGTAATCAGCTTGGTTGAGATGTTCAGTGACTCTGTTGATGTAATCAGCTTGGTTGAGATGTTCAGTGACTCTGTTAATGTAATCAGCTTGGTTGAGATGTTCAGTGACTCTGTTGATGTAATCATTGACCGTCTCACGTCTCACCATTCTACACAGGAGAGATGACTACCCAGCTGGATCCATGAGGAGGTCCTCACAGAGGTCTTGGCCTTGGCATTACTGTCACCAGCAAGGAAGTTCATCAGCACCAATGGTCATTCCCTGTCCATTGATTTTGTTGGCTATCGAGCTGCTTAAGGAAAAGCTAGATCCTAAGCCTGACCAGAATTTCAGCAACGTTAGGAAGCTAAAGCCAACTCCAAGATGTCTGTGAGCATTATCACCACCAAACTGACGATTTTTAGTTCCCTGTTTAGTGAGACATACTTGTCATACTTGGTCATGAATGCAATGCGGGTTTACAGAAGCCCCGAATAGACAAAACATGTCTCCAGATGACAGTGTTCTCAACAGCAGGATACCTCACACCAACTGGTTCCCATCTTGCTCATGCATGCACCCTGTTCCAATATCCTAATTCTTAGGCTGGGACATGGACACACCCACATCAGGACCGCCATCAAGTAAAGACCGGTGTCCATGTTTATTGGGAATTTTAGGGATGGAGACCACTGCTAGTCCTCGTATCAAATGGAAAGGTTGTGTGTTCACCAGCTTAGCCCAGAATATGTAGTTTGACACACTCATCCCACCTGGAAATCACGGCAAGATATATGCTGAATGAGTAGTTTGTATGTACGAGTATTTTCAAGTACTCATCACATGGGCAGCCATACTCTGACTTCAGAGGATTCTGTCTCCTTCTAAGGAGGGTCCAAAGTATGTGTTTATTTATTTATTCTTTTATTTCGAGGATAATGGAATAAGCATTCACGTGTTTTTACATCCAGTGCCCGTGTATGCAGTTTTTGTAAATTTTGTCATCCGTTCCTACCAGCACACAATGGCCTACTCTTGCAAACGGCGGAACGAGTTTTAACGTGTGTGTAAGATGATCTGCGTGGAATCACTTACGGGACCTCGGTTTATAGACTCATCCGAAAGACTTTTAGGGGGAGTGGACTCGGCACTGATGTTAACTCCAGAGCAAAAAAATTCTCTTCAACGAGATTCGAACCCGGGTTAGCAGATCACGAGCGCATCACTGTAACCACCAGGCTGTCCCGTCCCCCAGGGTTAATGCTGAGAGGCTGTCATGTCTGAAGACAATCTACACTTGACAACGTAAGAACATTTCAGTGCAGGCCTCAGCTCATACCGTACATCAATAACTGACAGTCTTTAGCTTGGGCCTGGCCAATCCACTGGACATGAAGAAGAAGATAGAGGAGATAGCTGAGCTGGGTGGTGGGAGGAAGAAGGGGATTGGAGCTGACTGTAATCCTTTGTGGGGTTCAATGACGGGCTTCCTTGACGGGCTGTGGTGACGGGTGGATGCTCTCAAATGACAGCCCAGGGGGAGCCCCTACCCTATCAAATTGCTGATCTGAATTCCTGTGGTGTGAGACTGTACGGTACAGAGAACAGGACGAAAAGAAGACAAGAAATGGAAACAGACCAAATCTTGCGGTAGCATACAAAGATGAGAACGAGGAGAGTAAAGAGTTTGAAAATTCAACAAAACGAAGAAAATGGTTTACAACGGTAAACAAGAATAATGTCCTCACTATTTTGGTAAAAAGATGATGGTAGATCAAAGTCATGGCTGATTTTGACATAAGGCAGAGTACTCTGAGTATGAATGCTGGAAACCACCATTTGCATTAATTTACAGTACGTCCCCTTAGTGAGAAAGTAGCAAAAAAATAGGATGTGTAAACAAGGCATAAGCATGAGCAAGGTGAGCAGAGGTGTCTTTCCACTGTTGAGTTGATTTTGTTTTAGCCTTTGGGGGTTTCTGTGAACTGGTATCACATTAGTCAGATATGGTCAGTGTGGTGTGGCTATAGTAATGATTTATCACCATCATCATCCTCCACCTCACCAACCACCTCTCTTTCAATTTCCCAAGCACATCTGTAGTAGTAGTTAGTAGTAGTAGTAGTAGTAGTAGTAGTAGTAGTAGTAGTAGTAGTAGTAGTAGTAGTAGTAGTAGTAGTAGTAGTGGTGGTGGTAGTAGTGGTAGTAGTAGTAGTAGTGGTAGTGGTAGTAGTAGTAGTAGTAGTAGTAGTAGTAGTAGTAGTAGTGGTAGTATTGGAGGTGTCTGTGGTGAGTTGATATCAAGGCCTTTGGGGTTGGAGGTTCATAGAGGAAGGTTGCTGGAGGAGCGTTGAGGTGGTCGTTACTCCAGATGGGTGTCTCACTCAGTCTGGCTCCACGACTAATCTATCAGGAGGAGGCTTAGTAAACGAGGTCCAGCATAAATTATGTTGGTTCAGAGCAGGCATCCCTGAACACTAGCAAAGTGACCCAGCAGCAGTGCAGGACCCCTCTGGTGAGTTACCCCCTGGTGGCCCAGCACTAACAAGCTCCCTGAAGGCATCTGACCTGACATCACAAACTTAAGCATGGCTTGGCCAGGGTGAGTCGTGGGGGAGCAGTAGGACGGAAATGTCTCTGAAGATGGGGCAGCAAAAACGTAAAGCTACAGCTGTTAAGTAGCTGGCAGAGAAAATAACCTCTAAATCTACTGTGGGTTTTTTTTAGGAACCATTGAAGTATTACGGGGACGGGATAGCTCAGTGGTCGGAGCACTCGCTTTCCCCCAGCCAATTAAGCAGCGTCGAGCGTGGTTACCACTTGGATGGGTGACCGTTTGCGCGCCTTGGCTTCAGTACAGTTCCCCCAGTTTCCCCAGTTGTAAATGGGTACCTGCCCTCTTTAGGGTCAGGGAAGGTAAAGCAGCGAGGGAGAGGAGATGGGCGCCGCCCTCAATATGCTGGCCCTAGAGAAGTGAGGTCTCTGACGCCTCGCTCCCCTACGACCTTATAGGTTATAGGACTCCTTTACCTTTACCTTATTGAAGTATACAAACGAAAATTACCCCTCTCTCTTTGTCAGGAAGTTATATGCCAACAATCTCTGAAACTGCAGCAATATCTTGGTGATGATAGTGTGCTCATGTTGCATTTTAAATTGCTTAGCCATACAGCTTTGCTCGTTCACCCCAACTTGAACGCCTATACTGTGTGTCTATGTCCTATTCATACTGGCAAGATGACCTGCAAGGACTTAAACCAAAATCTCTTTCTCCCACAATGCGGTGACTATCCTGTTTTGGCGCTTCTGGCTGGTTGACTAGGGGCATTAACACGAGGAATCGCCAGAATGTTGGTTTTAATCATGTGTGTAGAAACACAGTTTTAATCTGAGATTTAAACATGAAACCTTATTTGGTCTGCGTGGTTGTTAGGATCTAAACAATATGATTAAGAGATATAAACAATATGGTTGAGAGATATAACAATATTGATGGAGAGATATAAACAATATTATTGAGAGATATAAACAATATAATTGGTTAGGATTATATCAGTAGTTCTTTGAGGGGCTCCAAACATCTCGTGGTCCACAGATCTCAATGGTAAATCTCCTACATATTTCTACAAACCATTAATGTAGTTCTCTACAACAGTCGGTTTCCCACTGATTCATATGGTATAGGGGCTCTACAATCGTACATCTTCTATAGATTCCTGTGCTGTAAGGGCTCAGCGGCTGTAGGTTTCCTGAAGTGTTGTACGATCTAAGAGAGGGTTTCCTATGGTTCATGGGTTGTCAACTTTTGAGGGGTGGATCTATTGCAGATTGACAGTTCCTCTAAGTTAAGGTTCCAGATTTGTAAACCTCCTATGAGTTCCTGTGATCTAAAGGTTTTACAACAATATGTCTTCCAAGGTTTTGACTATTTAAGACTTCCACGAAGGTAAATTTCCTTAGGTTTCAACGATGCAAGGACTCGTGCTATAAATCATCTCAGATATCCTAAGATCTAATGTTCCACAATGGTTGGTTTCCTAACATTCACAAAATCTATGTGTTCCTATGACCTAGATATTTGAAAAATGGTGGGTCTCTTCGTTACTTTTAAATACTGTTGGGGTCTAGAGGTATTCGAACTCTAGGTCCCCTAAAGGTTTCTTAGCACTTGAAGTTCCACAATCTTACAGACTTGTATGATGTAAGGTCAAATCTACTGCAGGTTTCCATGATCTAACTGGCCCCAAATTATTGAGTTATGTTGGGATTTTGAGTTTTCACAACTGCACATTTTCTATAGATGTCTACGATTAAAGGGTTCTTTATTAGTATAGTCACTGCTGATATGTTCAAAATGTTTCACAGCTGTAGATTTCATCAAAATCCCTCTGATGTTTTTTTTTATACATAAACGAAGAGTGCCAGGACTATTGAAATCTACAGATTCTACACCTAAAGGTTTCTAAGAGGAACAACAGCACATCTAGAAAAAAATGTTATCATATAACTTAAAGGTATCTCCAAAGATTTCCTATAATTGGACAAATACAAAAACAGCTTTCCTAAGGGGTCATCTAATCTCAGAGTTTTACATGCATAGTGCCTTTTCAAAGTTTTCACACTCCTAGTGAAAAGTCAACACCCAATCACTTTGAGCCAAGCCCTTTGTGGGCGTCAATCGATTTAAAAAATGAAACTGGTGAATATAATGATGACATATTAAATGTTAAGTTATATGCGTCTTCAGCCATTAGGACAAACAGTGGTGAGCTGGAACAGAGATTCGGTCGAGAACTGAATGGAGATTCAACATTAGGCTGATAGAGATACCGTTGATAGCTTATCTCTTTCATATCAGAACCTGGTCTAAACTCGTCACTTTCTGAAGGGTGAATGCATGCATGACAGTGATGAAGGCTAGCCCTGTTTTACACATTGGCCTGTTTGTGTTTGCAGGCGGGTTCTTGTTGTGCTGGGTGCCTTTCTTCACCATCAACATGATCACCGCCATCTGCATCCGCTACGAGATCAAGAAGGGCCCCGCTTGCACGTTGGACACCATGTTCTTCTCCATCTCCGTCTGGCTGGGCTACATCAACTCCTTCCTCAACCCCGTCATCTACACCATCTTCAACCCCGAGTTCAGGAAAGCCTTCAAGAAGATCCTCACCGAGCCCTGCTGCAAGACTAACCGAAGATGAGAGTGACCAGTCTGCTTCAGGTGGAAGGATGTGCACATCGACTTCAGGAACGCCTTCATCTGCTGCAGGACCAGCCCATCCAAGACGAGCATTGACCGTGTAGCACCCGGGCCTGCCCACAGCAGTGGGCGGGGGGCGTGTCCATCAGCCCTGGGCCTCCTCGTGTACCTCGCCAGGCACTTCCACAGAGGACGTCGTGGAAATAGTAGCTGTGTCGCTAGCGTTTCAAAATCAGGTCATCTTCCGAACATGCGGTTCCAGCAAAGCTAGTATCTGTAGAGAGAAAGCAAGCGTGTGTTCGGGACAGGTTTTCTGTTGCAATCTTGAGAACCTGGGTATCTGTCTGTCATCGTGCCAGGAAAATGGTAGCTGTGTATATCTTGAGGTTGTGATAGCAGTGACATACTTCAACCATCAGGAGTTTCCCGACCACAGAAAGTGGTGCATTTGTTTTGTCCTTTTAGCTCTGTGCTTGTGATCTGTGCATGCAGCAGTGGTGCGTGCTATGGAAATGGATGCTTTGTACAACCAAGGGAAACTCGTTCTTCTTCCCTGACCAATGAGTACAGAAATAACGGTGTGTTAAAGAACTGTTACGAAAACAGTATTTCGCTTTGAACACAAAGTTTGCTGCTAGCAGTTAGTATCGACATATAGCCACACAAATCGTACTGGATCAGACATTCAGATCTCTCTCTCTCTCTCTCTCTCTCTCTCTCTCTCTCTCTCTCTCTCTCTCTCTCTCTCTCTCTCTCCTCTCTCTCTCTCTCTAATCACAGGCAAGTGGTACACAAATTGCAGTCTGCATGGTCATCCAGATTGCAAGTAGTCAGGATGCAGGCTTCCAGATCACAGAGTTATGTGATGAGTTGCTGCACCATGAGCCCCAAGTCAGAAAAAGAACCTTTGCCATTCTCACTGAAGTTCGAGTTCACGTTCAATCCATCACTAGGGTCAGTTCAGGGATGAACACAGCAGTCTTCACAGTGGTTAGCTCAGAGTGAACATGTCATTTGCCACAGTGCGCAGATGACTTACTCTAGGAGTGAGCATATAGCTGCCATTGTGGTTTGTTCAGGAGTGAATTTGTCAGCTGCTGCAGTGTGAAAACAGTTCAGGAGTGAACATACAGTTACCATTGTGGTAAGTTCAGGAGTGAACATATAGCTGCCATTGTGGTAAGTTCAGGAGTGAACATATAGCTGCCATTGTGGTTAGTTCAGAAGTGAACATATAGCTGCCATTGTGGTTCAGAAGTGAACATATAGCTGCCATTGTGGTTAGTTCAGAGTGAACATACAACTGTCACGGTGTGCAGATACTTCAGAAGTGAACGTATCATCTGCTACAGTGGTCAGTTAGCTCAGGATTGACCAGACAGCTGTCACAGAGGGAAGTTCAAGAATGAAACATGGCTGCTATAATGGTTTGTTCAGGAGTGAACCTACAGCTCACAATGTGCACACACTTCAGGAGTGAACATACAGCTGTTACAATGTGCACACACTTCAGGAGTGAACATACAGCTGTTACAATGTGCACACACTTCAGGAGTGAACATACAGCTGTTACAATGTGCACACACTTCAGGAGTGAACATACAGCTGTTACAATGTTCACACACTTCAGGAGTGAACAGACACAACATGCCACACTCAGAGTGAACGACACGTGCCACACTGTGCACACACTTCAGGAGTGAACATACAGCTGTTACAATGTTCACACACTTCAGGAGTGAACGGACAGCTGCCACATTGTGCGCACACTTCAGGAGTGAACACACATATAGCTGGTTAGCTGATAGCTGAATAAATCGGCTGCAGAAGTGAGTACATTTCAAAAGTGAACATGCCAGCTGCCACAGTGTGCAGTTACTTCAGAAGTGAACATACCAACTGCCATAATGGTTTGCTAACAGGTGAACAAATCAGCTGCGAAAGTGATCATTTCGGAAGTGAACATGTAGCTGCCACAGTCTGCACAAACTTCAGGAGTGAACATATTATAGCTGCCACACCTGTAAGTTCAGGAGTAAACATGTTATAGCTGCCACAGTGTGCATACTTCAGGAGTGAACACATCAGCTTCCATATTGTGCAGTTAGTTCAGGAGTGAACATGGCAGTTGCAAAAGAACATGTCAGTTGCAAATTCAGAAGTGAACGTAAAGCTGCCATTGTGGTTAGTTCAGGAGTGAGCATATAGCTGCCATTGTGGTTCAGGAGTGAACATATAGCTGCCATTGTGGTTCAGAAGTGAACATAAATCTGCCATTGTGGTTAGGTCAGGAGTGAACATACAGCTGCCATTGTGGTTAGGTCAGGAGTGAACATACAGCTGCCATTGTGGTTAGGTCAGGAGTGAACATACAGCTGCCATTGTGGTTAGGTCAGGAGTGAACATATAGCTGCCATTGTGGTCACTTCAGGAGTGAACATACAGCTACCACATTATGCAGACACTTCAGGAGTGAACTTTCTAGGTGCCACACCTGTACACTCAGGAGTGAACATAATATCAGTTGCAACAATGCTAAGCTAAGGGGTGAATATATCAGCTGCAAGTGTGATCAGTTCAGGAGTGAACATGACAGCTGCCACAATATGCAGACACTTCAGGAGTGAATATGGCAGCTGGCCCAGCAAACAGCTCAGCTGTTGGACATGGCAGTCATCAGTGTGTGTGCAGTGCAGTTCACCTGACCCAGTGGATCAAAGTGTTTGGTGAAGGGTTGTAGTATTGACCTTCTCCTGTGGAAACGATACATCATGAGTACCTTCTGTGTCGACTTGTCTTTAGCATTCTTTACGATTCAGATAAGTCCAAATGGCTGTCATACAGTAACATAACATAGAATCTCAAGCGAAATATATTGATAAGTTTGTCTAAATATTCTCTTCACACCTCAACCTGGAAAACTCTGATCTGGTTGCATCTGGTGGTCTGTGTTAGTCTGTACCTGTTAAACAGTGATCATATATTATATACGTGAAGAAAATCTACAGGTGCTGATGATTTTTCCCATGAATTAGTGACCACTCTTATAATCGTGTTGTGTTAGACAAAACATTGTTGCTAACGTCTCCCATGCAGGTGATTGTCATTGGATGAGTAGTTCTGAGTGTCCGCTACTTGCCCAATTTGTTGAGAGCACAGGGGAGAGACAGGTATGACTACTGAGGAATGCCAGCATTGGGTACCCAATACCCATGAAAGTGATCCAGTAAATTGTCAAGTTTCTGTTTATTCTAAAACGCACCATAATTCATGACTAACACTTATCATGCATCCAATATATATATATCGATATATATTGATATTATATATTTTTATAATTATATATAATATATATATATATATCGATATATATTGATATTATATATCTTTGATAAACTTATCATGCATCATATATATATATATATAATTATTATTATTATTATTACTATTATTATATATCCCAAACACGGAATATTCTTTAGATTACAAGGAAATGTATCGTTTATTACTGATGGTACATATTGTGCTAGAAATGAGAAGGTTTATGATTGGGGATTCTGGTTTGTTTCCGTTCCTTCAAAGCACTTTAAAGGGTGGTGAGCTGAGGTTCCATGCATTGTTTGCGAGTCTCAACAAGGCCGTCACTGCCGGTAATTCAATCACACGTTGACGTAGTAATATAGATAAAGCAATTAAGAAGCAACATACCATGGCGAAAAATTCTAAACGAATACTTTTTGAGAGCTGGTGGCTTTTTCTTACCTGCTCGATCTCCCAAAATCTAAGTTTTTAATTCCGAATTCACATGGAAAAAAACAACAACAAACAAGAAATCAGACTATAACAGATGTAAAATCCACACAAAGCCATCACATTCAAACTATTGATTTATTTTAAGATTAGACAACAAACACAACCAGAAAAAGTTGCAGGCATCCCTGTATCCTGTTTGATATTGGATGACACTGTTGAAGTGGTTGGTATGCTGCATGTGTTCTGGTGGCTAAATGAACTGTTCCTAAACTCGGTGAACTTTTTAGTTAGGTCACTCTCTTTCAATTCTGAAGCCAATTTGCTCTACAGACTAATCAGAAGTGGACACGTTTACGCGTGAGAACGAATCAGGTTTGCATGCAAGTCAGGACATTCATAGCGGTGAAGCAGCAAGGTGAGAGACCCTTTCAAGCTCGTGATGATCAGCATGAATCCTCCTCCTCCTCCAGTGTGTGGAAGACGTACATCCTGGATCCTGCTTCTGGCGTGTCAAATAGAGAACACGCTGAAGGGATGGCTTGAGGAACCTAGTCTCCGCAGTGTCAGTCAGTTCTAAGGGGATACATCAGGCAGTTGACGGGAAAGTTCAAACTGCGTCAGAGAGAAAAAAAAACCAATGTTCAGCCTTGACTAAAGTATTGACGACAAGATCAACAAAGGCATAAATGGCTGACCGACTTTTGCTCCATGGTATGGACGTGGTCTGCTGTTTGTGATTAGTTCACAAGTGCGGCCGCTTGCTTGTGGTCCATGGGTACTGGTTGTGTGTGTGTGTGTGTGTGTGTGTGTGTGTGTGCGTGCGTGCGTGCGTGCGTGCGTGCGTGTGTGTGTGTGTGTGTGATGCACTTGCGTGTGGTCCTCTTTCAAAACGCTGATGATCCTTGCCAAGGGGGAAATAATCAGGTGATCATTTGTATTCAAGGAGTGTCACCAAGACAAACGAAACGGATCATTCTATCAAACTGACCACTAACTGTTTTGACCACTGGATTATCATTACTGAGTGGACAGACAAGTGATGCAGAGGAACATCAGTCTGCACAAGTATCAGAGCAAGGAAGCCAGACCGCTAGTGGTCGCAGAAGCCGTTGAGCCAGCAGAATGTCCGAGAAACGTGGAGGAGAATCTGAATTCTGTGATCAGAGCTCCCAGTCACCACCCCACATCGTGAATACTATCAGAGAACTCGTGATTCAAGTCATGATACTAAAATTACGGACTACCTTCTGTGGCGTGGAATCGTTAGAACTGTGATCACGAATAGATGTTCTTAGTGTCTGCTCTGCGCTGACTGATTGTCCCACAGAACTAAGAGACCTGCCATTTTGTTAACAAGGCATTTTTTTCTTTTCGAACCAGTTCTCATCAGCTGCAAGGTACTGAACATACATCATTTTAGAGTGAGATTCTAGGAACATTTAAAATTGGCTTGAAGCGTGTACTTCTTTTGTTGATTACCATGCTGGTATGGTTTATGATGTTTTAACGAGTCATTTAAATCTTCCTTGTAATTAACAACTTCATCAACAAAAAGGAAATACCAGGTTACTATTTCTATCAAAAACTACCAGCCATGTTGAACAATCCAAACCAAAAAGTAGGTATTCTATTTTTTTTAAGATCCATGTGTCTTTTATGAATACATTCTTAATGCTGTTAGCACACATTGAAGTGATTCATACATCACAGATGAGTCAGTCACTTTGAAGTCAATAGTTGGTTATTTTATGATTTAACCACCCACACTATTGTCTGTCGACATTGTTGTGGATATATGTATGGGATTACACTGTAGCAGTGATGTTTTCCAACAGATGTATGATACACAGGAGAACTATGAACAAAACCTAGCTAGCAAACTCATGGGATACCTCGTGCAAGATCACACGAAATAACCCAACTCAGACAAGAGGGTACATTAAGAGTGTATGGTAAACACAAGTTAAATTTCGTCTTTATGCAGTAAAATCTGGAGTGCAAGTGAAATTATGTACGTCAGAAGTTTGATTTCTGAGACGAAATGATCTCCTGCTTTTTAATTTCACGGACTTTCTACATTTTTAGAACTTCATCAACTGATCTGTCGCGTTTTTTCTGTATTGAGCTTTGCAAAGCAAAGGTGAAGACCTCTCTCTCTCTCTCTCTCTCTCTCTCTCTCTCTCTCTCTCTCTCTCTCTCCCTCTCTCTCTCTCTCTCTCTCTCAAGCAAACACTGCTTGCAGTGGTGGAAGTATCGTTTTTATGTATGTATTTATTAAGACATTTATTTATGGACATGGACTATTGCTCTTGATGTTTTGTTGCTGAAGGTATTAACCATGATTGTAGCTATTTGATGCTGTCGTGTGTTGTCGAACACATTTGAAGACGTACAACTTATGTTTAAACAAAATCTTTAAAAAAGGGGAGATTATTGAACATGGCTGACTAGGTAATTTTACAAAATTAATCAGAAAACAAACCAGTAAAGTTCACCAGCAACTATCAGTGGGCTTGAAACGTTGTCAAAAGCCTGCTTCATCTGATAGATACAGACAAGTCTTTTTTCGTCTGGCAAACATTTTGTACGCTAGGACATGATTTGAGCAAGACTGGAAGTTTTCAAATGGAAACCATCTAAATAGATGTTGTATTTGCTGGGGGGTTTCACACATTGCTTCAGCACTGACCAAGGTTACTTTCTCTCGGTCCTTTTTCTGTACATCTTTTGTGATCGTCGTTCTAGCATTCTAGGAAAGGTGTGGGGTGGAGTTCGTAATATCTCTTGTCCTTTATTCAACTAAGGTTACCAAAGCAAGATAGTCATGCCATTTCAAGCTGTGAGGGTCGGGTCAATATTGGATATGATGCAGCAGTTTTAATGCTGCCGAGCAGAGCGTCCGTTTCAATGTTGGCGGAGATACCAAGTTCTGGAACTAGAAGTTTGATTTGCTCTTAGTGGCAACAGAACTCTGTCCGCTACTGACAGTCACCCTGCAAACAAGTCAACATCAGTGTTTCTAGTTCTTTTGGTAAGCCGTTTGTACATAGTGCTACTCTTGTTCTTATAGAAGTGAACACACGTGTCTCCTGTTCAAGACACTGATGCCAGCAGATCTTTCAGGAAAACTAAAGGGGGAACAACTCGTTCTCCTTGGAACAGACTAAAAGGCCTGTGCTGCTTGTTAGACTCTCATACTGTCAATAAGTTTTCTGAACTTTCTCAACAGCGATGGTTTTGTGAACGGGACTTAATTCAGTACTAGTTCCTAGGCGTGTTCAGTACCTAGCAGCAAGGGCTTCATTCACCTGTGTCTTTATCGTAAAAGACTTTCAAGGTGCCGGTGTTTTGTTTATTGAACTGGGAAGCTGACCTTTTGGTTTGAAATCTAGTGAAAAGGCGGTCAGTGTTGATATCAAGCCATGGTTCTGTAGCTGAGTGTCATGGTAGAGACAATATTGAGGGAGAGAACGGTCTGTTTTCAGAGGTTGGAGTAGGCTGCAGTAGTTCACTGATGGTGATCAGGAACTGTAGTTCATTGTTTCCACATATTCTGGTTCGTTATTGTTGTTGTTGTTGTTGGTTTTTGAACCGTTGAAAAGGACTCATCAGGTGACGACACGCCGCGTTTATTCGTTGTTGCGCAAAGACACAGAAACAAGCGTAATCTGCAGGGGAGGGAACACGAATCATGACAATGATCCTGACAACATTGTTGCTGCCGCCAAGTGCAGCTCATGCATTAGCCATGTTTGAATAATACCTCGACACAGCCTACGGAAATGCGTATTCTGTTATGACCACTAAAACAGTTGGAAGATTTATCAAGGGGAGGAGAGGGGTGTAGAGCGGTAGCCCCCCCCCTCCCCGTCTTTTCTGGTACCCATTCTTTCAACTCCATTTTTAATCCTCTTCTTTCTCCTGAAACAAAAGTTGATGTATTAGCCATTACTTTTATCTTGTTTTTTCTAACATTTTGGGTTTCACTCTCATAAATTCACCATAGGGAGTATTCAGCAGAAAAATATTATTCTTTACACGTAATATGAGATTGTGGAGACTTGTCAACTGTATAAAACTCAGCCATTGTCTGATCAAAGATGGTCAGGGAAATAGTGACACGGGGAATCTTTTGAGCAGTATGGACATAAAAACAGTGAAGACCGAATAAAACCCTCAGAAAAATGCTATCCCTCTCCCTCCCCATAAACCTGCGATATTTGCTCAGTGCTAATGCGTGTGTATGCGTTTACTCACATTGGACCGGTAATATTCAAAATTACTATTCTTGATATTTCAAGATCCTGCAGTCGTGGTAACACAACTGGACATTTATTGTGCGAAGCTGACCAAACATGATGTGCGAGGGTGAAGGAAATCCCGTCTTTTACAGCTGCTACCGAATTGTATCTCCTGTGGTGTGACAAGTCTCCTGTTTTATATCTGTTTCCTATACAACTCTTGCAAGAAATGTCGTTCACGGAGTTATGAACGATTTTTGCCTGGGATAACACAACTTCACTCTCTCGCTCTCTCCCGTTGTCAAGATCGAATCAAATTATGAAGGAGGCTACTTCTGAAAGCCGTTTGTCTAACAGTTACATGGACATACTTGCGTGGAACTTTTTGTCATGAACCATAACTACGTGTTGATTAACCACAGTGGTGATAGTTGTGTTGGTGTCGGTGTTGGTGTTAAGGTCTGTGGCTAGAGACAGAAGCAGACGATACTGCAGTGGAGTCGTATCGGTTTCTCCCAGACATGCTGCAATAACTGTTTACCTAGCTTTAGTTAACTTGTGTGTATGTGTGTGTGTGTGTGTGCGCGTGTAGAAACACACGCGATGATTGCCTAGTTGTGACTGGAGGATGACCAGCCTATTATCGGTGTTGACCATTTCTTACAAACATCCTTACTCGTGGTGGATTCCTGGCCCAGGTTTGGGTCGCCATTTTGTTTGTCACGTGACATTGCTTTGAGTGAGATTTCCATTGCTCCCAGTCTGATGTAGATGCCATGTCGGATTTTCTCTCTCTCTCTCTCCTCTCTCTCTCTCTCTCTCTCTCTCCTCTCTCTCTCTCTCGTGTGTGTGTGTGTGTGTGTGTGTTACACTAAATGATTTATAAACATAAAAAAATGATTACGACCTTAAACTGGGTTTTTTTCTACAGGAAAACCTTGTCTATATCTGTGCTAATGGTATAATTTAAAGCCACCCTCCTAACCAGCCGTTGCTTATGATGAATTCCTGGGTGAAATCCCTCCCCTTTTTAACATAGCTTTGTCAGTCAGTCTGTTTGGTGACATCAGTAAAACATTCGGGATAGAGACTGGCAGAAATTTGGGGTCTGTACGAACTTCATGCAAACTCTTTGGATCTTCTTTTCTAAGAAACTCTCCTTTTTTGCGACTATGAATGTGGTTTACATAATCAGAAGCCACAGGATTATGTGGTCCGATGTGACGCTTCTCAATGGCGTACACACATCTGTAATAGGGGCGAACAGTCAGGTTATTCGGCATTGCAGTAGCACAGGTAGGTGACCTACAGCGCTGGATAACAATGTCAGCTGAAAGTGCTACCGTGAAAGCCATCAAAGGCAGGGTCCCATAACACTTTGTCATTAATTTTCCTTGTCGAACTGTCGAATAGAGTTTGCCTGGGCTTTTAAAAAATACTGGCATCTTAAAGTTTTTCGAGGATTATTCTTTAGATTGCTGAGTCACTCACACTTAAGTGAACTTGTTTTATTTTGAAAAGACGAAGTGTATACCTTGTGAAACAGCAACAAGAAAAACAACAATAGTGATGAAAACATAACTAGCTACTTTACCAACGAGCATCCGTATCTTCTTTTCAATATGTGGTTTCTTTAAAAACAGTTTGTTCTTTGAACTCTGGCGAAGGGCATTGAGAACCTTTTACTACAATCAGTTTCATTTACTTTTTACTGCAATCAGTTTCATTCTATTTTTGGGGGACCTTGATATAGCAATCATGTGGATTCTAGTTATCACAGGTCTTTTTATTTGTGGTGTGCAAAAGAGTTCAATAGCTAACTTTTTAATGTCGAGATTTAATTGAAAAATAAACTTAACTAATGAGAAAATAAAGTTGCACAGTCTTTTGTTATGTTCAAAAGAGACATACATTGCATAGCTTTAATACAGTGAAAAATCAGAACACTAAGATATCAAAATGGGGATCAAACGAAACTTCTGCAGGTTTATCGCTTTTAACTTTCTTTCTTTCAATGTGAAACTATAGCACTTAATCACAATAGTGATTAGGCAAATTTTCTACAAGTTTTATGTTTTTAACTTCCAACTTTGCGTAAATGTCACACAGCTGTTTGTTGAAAGCCAGAAAATCTGCTCATCCCGATTGTCCACACCCATAAGGAATATCGGGGTGGGGAAAGGCCAAACTTAAAACCACCACTGTATCCCGTACCTCAAGTTCATACGAAACCATTTTGCGCTCTGAAAATACAACAGAAGTGATAAGCGTTTACTTGCAGACGCATCGTGCTTGCAAACGACTTAAACAAGTATATGTGTATACCTTTCCTTGTCCTGATTTTTATTGTTCATTATGTCTCGTTGATGCTGAGCCCATTTGTAAGGGTACAAACCTACCTTAGTCCTGCAACCTCCTGTAGCCTCTGCTCAACTCATCTGTAGCGGGTGAGTGGATCAGCCAGTCCCTTTCTGATTGTCAAGTGATATCAGTGTGTATAACCTTGTAAGCTGAGCTCATCAACCCAGTGATTAGCTAAGCTGATCCAGTTTTCGTTGGCGTGTGTATCGGTCAGCCAATTATCGGTATATTCTTGGTGCTTGTTGTAGCATTGGTGGTAGATTGGTTTGATTTTTGTTTTCGTCCTGGACCTTGTGGTACGTGTCCAAGATAGTTCTGGAATCCAAACGTACCCACTGGTATAGATTCGTTGTTGTGTGGTGGTTTGATCCGAATTAACTAATTATTGCACGTGGGTGATAAACGTGCAGGGTTTTTTTATGATGTTGAATCTGTTGAAGCTTTTGATCTCAGGTAACAGCTTGTGATTGAAATGCCCCCCTGTCCTACATGACACTTGCCTCATAAGAAATGGACACAAAGAGTTGGGTGGGTTTTTTAAAATCTAGCAACAGTTGTTTCAACGGCCAACTTGGGTTAAATTTTCCTCCCCCCCCCCCCCCCTTTTTTTTGTTGACGAACTAAAAGTACATTTAAGGACGACATGATGAATAAAAATGTAGTGTTGTTTATCGCTGAATAATTATATTTTTTGTGTGTTTGACATTGCTCAGTTAAAAGTATTGTTAAGCCGTCTTGAGAAACCTGAGTGTAAGACAAAAGTGGTTATCTTAGTGTTCCCCTGCCGTAAGAACCTAGCTCGGGAAATAGACACTTTAAAGGGTTGGGGGTTTTATACCTTGACTCAAAGACAGTGCAGATAGCACGGCTTTGGTAACGGCTGCAACAGAGCCTCAGTCGGCAAAACACCAGACTTACAAAAACATGCTGTGTTTTTAAAACGGCAAGACAAACAAATACTATAGCCATAGAACGCTGACCAAAATCAAAACCAAAAACTCAAAAAGGACAAATAATACCATAGCAATAGAACGCTGAACGAAAACAAAACCAAAAACTCAAAAAGGACAACTGTCTTAGAAGAACATTAAAGAAACCAAGGCAAATAAAATCAGGATCAAACTTGATGATAGGGCAGTCTCGATGGACTAAAATAAAACAGGAGACATGAAGTCAAACACTAGAACACTGAGCAAAAAGTATAACTTCCGAATGACCAAACTAGTACACAATTGCTCAGCAGAACACGGGACTTCAACAAAGACAACAACGTTCACTGATAACTCGGTCATCAAACACACTACCTTTTTTTTCCCATCAAACACGGCAAGTCAAACACTAAAAAGTAAAACCTCACGATCGACCAAACTAGTATGCCATAACTCAACAGATCACGGGACTAAAGCAACAAACAAAAAACCAACCAAGAGACATTAACTGTCAGCCAGTGAAGCGCTCAACTAAAACTACAAAAACATAAAAGCAAAACAAAAACCCACCCCAGAAAATAAGGCAATAGCTAAGACAGACGATACAGGACTAAAACAAAAACGAAGGGAAAAAAGCAGACATGTGACTGATAGATTCAACCCGACCTCCCTCCCGAACAGCACACAACAGCTCTGACAGATGATGACTGGGTTCAGACAAAAGCCAAAATGGAGCACAATGCTTCGTCATCAGAGCACACCCCCCTATGGAACAATCCACACGTTCTGAAAAGGCTTGACACTTTAGTTAACAGAACGTTCGATGAAAGACAAATTTGTACCCCGCCAAAAGCCCCAGTTTATGCTACATGGTTTGACACTACAATGATAAATATTATTGTCCTCTGTTATCATCATGATCCTCATACTGCTACTACTACTACAATCTCTCTCTCTCTCTCTCTCTCTCTCTCTCAAAACAAAGATAAGTAGAGCAATCATTTCAAAGTGAAAAATACACCCCCAGGACAAATACTACAAGAAGGGCAGAGGCTGCAGGGACATAGAAGGAGTTAACCAGTAAACAACTAAAAACAAAAAAGCCATCATGAAAATAACTTTATTTTTTTAACACAAAAACGACAAGAAACGAACATTTTCAGGGTTCGCATCTAACAGATTTCCTTGTCCTTGAACGTAACTTTTTTTTCTTCGTTTGGTTGATTCTTTCGGAAACGCACGTGATCTAATCTTGCAAGTTTTATTTACAGCAAAACTCTCAGGAATCTTAGTCAATAAGAACATCATATGAACAGAGGGCCTCAAAGACGATAAGAGCTGAAACAGTGTATACCCCCCCCCCCCCCACCACCACCACCACCTACCCCAGAAAACGCCTAGTATGTTTTGAAGCACAGACCGACATTGATGTTCATCTTATGTATATCTATAATTATTATGTGTACACCCAGGACTGATTTGATTAAGGGTGCATATGCACAACTTTTAATTTCCTTTTTTTTTCATTGGGCATTTTACTGGTCGTGTGTGTATGTTCCTGACCTTAATATATCGTGAGTGATTAGTATTTTTGCCGTAATTTTTCTGACGATTTTGTAGCAATTCGGACGATTTTTTTTTTGGGGGGGAGCAATTATGATGATTTTGTTGTTATTCTGATATTAATTTTGTGGCAGTTTCTAACCGACCGTTTGCGTCGTCAGAATAGAATTATCAAAACCTCAGAAGTTGACAACATCACTGTAACCCACTCAAAATATTCAGAACAACAAGTATAGTGATAAACCAGGGACTTACGAGAAATGCTGCACACAATAATTTATATCTTACAACTGTTGCATTTTCTTGCTGTCACTAGAGAGGAGCCTATCATTCAGTTTTTCCCCTCACCTATTCGCGTGAAGTAAACTAAATTCCACCTCTGCTGCTTAGGTGCAGCATTGCTCGTAAATCCCTGGTTTATCACACATGTCGTCTATTTTCAACACATACAAAAATGGTCCTGTTTCAGTGTGTGCGTGTGTTAGTGGCCGTTGCGCGCGCGCGCGTGTAACCCCTTTTTGTGAACCTGAAAGACAATGCGTTAATTTTATTCAGTTTGTTTATATTGTTGCTGTTACTTTTTCAATAACACAGACACTGTGTAAAAAGTGTCAACAAGTTGTGAATAACAATGCAGGCCGGAGAGTATTATATCATTGACATTTTAACTACAAATGTGATAAACATACATGGCAAAGAAAAATGCTTATAACCTCGTTGCTTTTTTTTTCTACCCTTAAAAATCTTCGTAGAAGGAAATACTAATTTAGATTTTTAGTGAACAAAACAGGCTGTTGAGTTTGCGTAATATTGACTGATACTATACAAATGACAATCCAGGAAAAATAAAAGACGATGGGGGAAATCTTACTAGATAAGCTGTAAACCTAAACCGTTTTTAGTTTGGGGAGAGAGGGGGGGGAGGGGTCCTGCAAAAACCGCAAAAAAATTATATCACTTAGAGAGAGAGAGGAGGCACCGTGGTCGAGTGGTTTAGGCGGTCAACTCGTGATCCAGAGGTCGCGGGTTCGATCCCCGCTCGGCTCGGGGACTTACGAGAAATGCTGCTTTCCTTGGGAAAGACACTTTACTCCTATTTTCCCCACTCCACCCAGGTGTACAAGTGGGTACCAGCTCTGCTGGGGAAGTATCTGGCGACAGACTAGCGTCCTGTCACAGGGGTGGTGAAAAACCATCAGTTCGCTTAACGCTACAGAAACCGGGATAAGCTCCGGCTCTATGGGCCTTCTGGCTCGAAAGAACATACTTAGAGAGAGAGAGGGGGGGGGGGGGGGAGGGAGGGAGAGAGAATTCTGCAATTATGTTTTCCACAGTGAGAAAAAAGCGGTTACAGCGTAGTTTTTTCCCATATTTTAAGAACTATATATATATATCATCTCACCGTGCAAATTGTTCAAGTGGAAAGAAAAGTGACTGAAGACACATGAAATTGGATAGCTGTTGATATTTGTTTCCCATTTTGTTTTTGCCTGAGAAAGGAAAAGAAGAACCATCTTTTAATGTATCTTTTGGGGGGGGGGGGGGGGGCGGTGGGGGGGGGGTGGAGGGGGCGTGAAGAGAGAGAGAGAGAGAGTGGAGGGGGGGGGGGGGAGTGCGAGGGGACGAGGTGCAGTCTAACAAAACCGTCTCCCAAAAACAAGCTTATACCCAAAACTTTCTCCAAAAGATATTATTATATCATATGTATCCAGTCCCCCGCCCCCTCCACCCACCCACCTCTCCCCAAACTCCCATGATCCATACTGCTTTAAGCTGCCGGTCCGTTACAATGTGCCATGTACTATGAATGTTAACTACAAGCGCCAGGTGGTAAAAACAGTTTAATTATGGTTTGTGTACTGAGTCTCGTTGAATCTACCTATTCCTGTGCTCAAAAAATATTGCATCAGATATCCATAATTCACAGCTTTTTCTCTCCTCCTTTTCCCTTCAATTTTGCTGACTGTTCAATGCACGCGTACGCTTTAATATAACTGTTTGCTGTGTGCATTACCAATATAGATGTGACGGGATTGTTGATATTTGTTACTGTAGTGTTGAACATAAAGCGCTTCTGTTCCAGTGCCCATAGAGGTTCTGGTAAGGTTACACTCTACCTTTAGCTTCCGGGCTATGTAGTGTCTTCTGCATAAAGAATGCTAGTCGGAAAATGCTTTTGCTGATTTCCAAAGATTTGTTTAAAAGTATGAACAAATTTGCACTGTGTACTTGTGTTTGGGATTGAGGATAAAGAGCACTTTTGTAGTCATGAAAAAATTAGAAATGATCATCAAATGAGGTTTGCTTGTATTCCTACAGTGCTGACCCCGGCATGCATATTGTGATTAGGAAGCTAGCAGATGACAAAGGTCTGAAGGGGTACAACATTTGCTGATTTTTTTTAAAATTCAAACCAACCGATTTTGAGCAAAATCACATACTTGGGTCAGAGCTGGTCTTTGAAAAAACAAAAATTGGGTTTTATTTCTGTGGATGCCTTAGTACGTGAGGTATGAGTGCAAGAGGGATGATAGAAGTAAGCTGAAGAAAACGTGGCAGTATCTAAAAGGGGTGTGTAACCTAGGCTATACTTTTGCTCACGATTTTTAAAATTGATTGGTGTTCGGAGAAAAGGGGAACTACCTTCGAGGAATTGTTCATTGCGCAAAATGTGCATTGCTCGGTTCGCACTATTTTCATTGCTCATTAACCTGTCTTCTTTTTTTCATTGAATTTACTGAGTGGAACTGTGAACAGCATTATTTGGGGGTTAACTGTCCTGTTTTCAAACAAATGAATATGCAGCTTAGTTCCTGACGCATGATTATTATTTTGCTAAAGATATGTCCAGGGGTGTTTTTTCCCGTTATCAAATAAACGTAAACCTCTTCATTTTAGCGTTTTATTTTACAAAAAGAAGAAAAAGTACGCCTGCTTAAGAGTGGTGCTTAGAAAAAATGAGGGTGGTTTTTGGGGGGCTAAAATCCAGATTCAAAACATTGTAAGACCATTACTGATCAGACGCGTTGGAAATACTACACAATTTTACAATGATAACGTTTAAGTCTGTCATGGTTTTCTATTATTGTGATCATGGTATAATAATAATAATGATAATAATAATGAATAATAATAATAATAATAAATGGAATTTATATAGCGCTATATCTTGCAAATACAAATCAAAGCGCTTGCATTCAATCCGCTCCTACACATGCAGCCAACAGTGATTATCAATATGTTAACAAATTCAAATTACACACACACACACACACACACAGGTTATACATTTCAGCAGGGTGATGGAATTTTGGCTGTTAAAGGCAGGGACAGATAATTTATGAGATGAAACAAGAGGGAAAAATCTTAGGTTTGAAATGTATATGTTTGTCCGTCGTGTCCGACGATGACTTCCAAGACAACAGAGGAGGCAGCTGCTGTTTTGGAAACTGGGCATAAATTTGATTATAGTGGAGATGCCTTGCCCACAGTTCATCCCCACTCTCTCGGCCAAGTGGGCATAAGGACAGTCAGCGTTGGAGATGTTCTCCAAAGGCCAACCAACCCCCAGGGCTGCAGCACATAAGGACTGTGCGAGTCAAGCCTCCTAGTCAGAGAGTCATAGTCGATCACTAAAGACTAAGCTGTAAAGTGGAATTCCATGAGTGGGAAAGCCACTGGTCATACAGCCTCTCACTTTGCTGTTGCCCCCAGCGTCAATGGTTTAATCAAGAACGTGATAAAGCCCAGGTGCTGACGGCATAAATAGAAATGTTTTGAGGCTGGATTTAAAGCTGTGGTAGGCTTTTCACGAAAGGAGAGAGGAAGGTCATTCCAGATTGATGGACCAGAAATAGAGAAAGAGCGACGGCCAACAGTGGATTGGTTGAATCTAGGTATTCGTAAGCACAAGGTATCTGCAGCAGAGCGGAGGGAACGAGAGGGAGTGTACAGGTGAATACATTCACAGAGGTAGGAGGGTGGTGTTTTGTGTAGGCATTTGTAAAAGAGGGTACTGATCTTGTACTTTTGTAATCGTGTGGTAATAATTATAATACTGGCACCAGGTCCAGACTGAATGTATCAACAGCACTTGCATTGCGCTGTGTGTCTTTAGCTGGATCTTTGACAGCCGTCCAGGAAGAAAAAAAAAATATTTAGCTTTATTTTGTTCCCTCGTTATCAGCTACACGAATCTCTCTCTTTTTCTGTCTGTATGTCTCTCTCTCTCACTCACGCACACAAACACGTGCGCGCGCGTGCACACACACACACATACACCCTCGTTCTCTCTCTATCTCTTTCATATACACACACACTAATCTCTCTCTCTCTCTCTCTCTCTCTCTCTCTCTCTCTCTCTCTCTCTCTCTCTCTCTCTCTCTCGACGGGGTAGCCTAGTGGTTAGAACATTGCGCTCGCAATCTGACGACCCGGGTTCGATTCCCAATCAAGGGGATATTTTTCCTCTGGAGTTAACATCGGTGCAGACTCTACTCTCCCCAAAAGTCCTTCGGATGAGACTATAAACCGAAGCCCCGTGTGCGAACGCAGGCACAACATCTTGCGCGCACGTTAAATCCTGTTTCGCTTTTCAAAAAAGTAGGTCATTGTGTGCCGGTTGGTACAGATCACAAAATTTACAAAACTGCATACACACGGGGATTGGATATAAAAAAGCAGATGAGTGTCTATTCCATTATCCTCGATATAAAAGAATAAAGAAAGAAAAGAAACCTCTCTCGCATACACACATTCTCTCTCTCTCTCTCTCTCTCTCTCTCTCTCTCTCTCTCTCTCTCTCTCTCTCTCTCTCTCTCTCTCTCTCTCCTCTCTCTCTCACACACACACACACACAGCGCGCGCACTTTGCTTACGTACAGCTTGACCCCCAGGGGAGAAAAAGGTAAAAATGTTAAGGGAAAACTTTGTTAACACAAATGTGAATCAGGTGAAAATATTAAGGGAAAACTTTGTGAACACAAATGTGAATCAGGTGAAAATGTTATGGGAAAACTTTGTGAACACAAATATGAACCAGGAAAAATGAACATTTTGTTAAGGGAAAACTTTGTGAACATAAATGTGAATCAAATGAAAATGTTGAGGGGAAACTTTGTGAACATAAATGTGAATCAGATGAAAATGTTAAGGGGAAACTTTGTGAACACAGACATGAATCAGAAATTCCAGATGGAAAAATTAACCCGTTCTATTTTGCCCGTTTGTAGGAAATAAGTTAATACTTTCTTTTATGCAGCAATCTGTCTTTTTTGGGGGGGGGGGGGGGTCATTCCTCCACAAGAGCTCCAATCTTCACCAAGGAGAGAGAGACAGAAAGACAGACAGAGAGACAGACAGACATAGAGAGCTAATGGTTCTAGCATCAAATTGTGGAGAGACCATAACTCTGTGTGTGTGTGTTCATGCGTGAACGCATGCATGCATATGTGGATGTGCGCAAGAGAACAGTTTTTGAGCCTGTTCCGCCTCTAGCCAATCACCTGGGTACATGGGTCAGCTCACATGCTCTCAGATATTTTGAGCTGGTTCGGCAAAAATGTTCCTGTGTGATGAAGGAACTGGGTTTTTGCCTCTACCCCTTTCCACCCACATTATTATGACGATAGGTTTTGGTGCGTTTTCTTCTTTCACAACAATAAGAACTCCAAATTAATTCCGCTCCCTGCTTAACTTTTATAATTATGCCTGTCGCCTGTCAGCTTCATAGCTCTAATCTAATTTTCAGGAGAGTGGCAGGACATGTCATGTTATCACAGGCAAAGAAAATGGACATCGTTGGGGTTTTGTTTTTTTTTTTAACCCTTTATATTATTTTCTTCACGAGCGATCGGGACTGGTAAAATTATGGCGGATTTCGATCTGACATCTTGACAAGCAAGGAAGTACTTGTCAAACGCAAAAAGGGGCAAAATCAAATCAATAATTAAAATAAAATTGAGGTTGCACTTGCTTGCTTCCATATTTGGTTGAAGAAAACTAAAACTGACTTAGTTCAGTAGGATAATTGCGAGGTGTGTCAAAGACATAAAAGGATTTGCTGGTCATGAATATCTTTTTAAACTAAACTCCAATCAAAGATATAGGATCATTCATCTTCTAGGTTTTTTCAGTTTGATGATTGTAAGTGTCTTTTAAAGGTCATATTAATACTAACGGTCATTGTTTTGAAGATTACAAATCCAACTGTAGTTTTTGAAAGGGGGCACAAAATCATCCATACTTTGATTATGCCCATGAATCAGATTTTCAGTGGGGTGTGGTTAATTCTCTACATAACATTAGTTTCCGTGCTTGTCTTCTTTTTCTACTGCTGCCTTTTATTCTATGAAGCCCATTAACTGTGCCATATCTTTTAAATGAGCTTGTATTTTTTAAACAAGGAGTCACAAAATCAGTTGTTTAATTCAGCGAAGGCCATTACTTAACACAGTTGCTTTGAAGGAAAGGACCAAGTCTATGTATCTGCAGAACAGTACACATACAAACAATCAATAGCATTAACACATTATCTGTGAAAGATCACACACACTTTGAAAATACCTACACACAACCATTTTAACATGTGTTTTCCCTAAAAACAAAAATGTCAGTAGCATCTGTGGTATCGTAATATCAAAATCATGATGGTTATGAACTGTTTCAACCACTAACCAACTCCATGTATTCATAAAATTTCCCTTTTATGATGAAATGTAAAGAATTTTAGCAAGGGGTAAAGAACTTTATGCAAAGTGCTGGACTTTACAAATACCCTGTCCTTTACCCAAAAAATATCTGACACATTGTTCAATTCTAATGCCCCATTTTTCAATTCTAATGCCCCACTAGGGTTAACCCTTTCTCAATCTGTATATAAAAAATATATAATATTAGAATTCCCCCATTTCACAAATTCCTACAGCAGCAGTGATACTGATAATAAAGTAATCATCTTCATATTACAAGAAATCACAAATTACGGTATGCTCTACACTGTTCTTCAATCAAACACCAGCCATGAAGTATGTAAACAGCATAAACAAAATAAAGAACTAACTCCCCTTTACACACACACACACGCACACACACACACCAAATTATAGTCCCATTAAGAAATACAAAACCTCCTCAAGTAGGTACAGTGGTACCAGTTAACCTGTCTCAGTGAAAGCAACATGCGAGTCCCTCTTATTTTTCCCATGGTATAATGATAAACTTGAATCCAACCAAGCGTTCATTTTTGTACTGGTTTGTTTATATGTATTTACAGCAGTTTTACCAGTCATTGTTGATAATGGACGGACGTTTGATAAAGGTATCTTACAAGCTTGTATGAGCAGAATCATTGTTCATTGCAAAAGCTTTTTTTCTTGATCTTGGGCAATATGTATGATACAAAAACAATTTGTGGATAAGTGGAATCCTTAACTGATAAACTTGATAAGACTTGAACTATTGTTTGCCAGATGATCATAAATGCTGGGTTGGGTTGTTTTTGTTTACAAGGTGTTACTGTGGCGCTGTGGTTTTGTCGTCACTTGAGTTAGCTTTGACTGTTAGGTTCATTTCCCGGCATTTTAGTTTGCTGATTGTACATAGCTACTGCACTTTAAACGGTGACTGCCAGTTCTAGTTTTTGCCAACAGTTCAGTCAAACATTATCCCCTGTCTGTCTTCAGTCAAACGATACTTTCTGCTTAGATATTTCCCACTACATAAGAGGATGTTTCGGCTGCTAATTTTTGGACAAGTTTTTGTGCACTTACAAGGGATCCAAACGGAAATCTGTCTTCAAGTCTTTTTAAAGAGAAGAAATTTTGTGGTCCACACTTTTTGGTTTAGTTTACCTAACTTGAAATGCAATAAACAGTATTTTGCTCGTTGTACAGTTTTGAATATGAATGTAACTATGTATTTTTTCAGGCGAACTTTTAAGAACCTGACCTCAGTTTTCAGGTGTTAAAACCAAAGGAAGTCAGAAGTAACATTACGATGATCAGAGATAACTTGGCCCTTTCGGTGAATTACAGCAGAGAAAAAAGGGAACCTGTTAATTTGGGTACCTGAGGCAGCAGAGCATGGTGGAGGATGACTTTTGAGTTTGTATAGTATACACTGCATAGAACCTATATCACGTGCCACGATTCCTTTTGTACATACCATACTCCTTACGTTTCTTGCGCTGGTGCTTTTTGTGCTCTTTCTGTTTCTTCCCTATACAAAATGTCAATGTGATAATGGTAGCTGCTTCTGATTTTCTGTTCATGCATTGTTGTTACTACAGTATATTGGAGTGTTAAAAGGCAGTAAAAGGAGCAATAAATAAACCTTTTTTTTAAATTTTTTTAAAGAGAGAGTTTGAATTTTCAACCGAAAAAACAGCATATGGTGATTTTACATCCTAAAACTTTGTGGTTTTAATAGTTATGAGCTCCACTTCAGTCACGAAATTGTTACGACATTTTCTTTTTGTGTGATTGCACCAAGATTATTATTTTTTTCAGTGATAACAACACAAGTAGTAACCAGTTCATGTGGAAGCGGGCCTCTGCCTTATAAATAGTGTGTAGCAGTTTGGTGTGTTTATTTTTCAATCATGGAAACTTGCGGGGCACCCCCAAGTCTGTTTTGGAGTAATACGGGTCAGTAGAAACTTTTCGGTTTTTTTTTCAAAGTCTAGTCAACCTCGATTTTGAATCATCCTGTAGATGCTTATTGGTGTTGTAACAGTGTGTAGAAGTGATCATTATTTTAACAAGTGTGTGTCAGTTTTTACAGGAAATAACGCATGGCAGTACACCGCAGAGCTCTGTTTGCAGACAGACAGAGAGAGAGACCATTACTTTTTTTTCAATTTTAGAACCCCTAGGCTGGAACGGGATAGCTCAGTAGTCAAGAGCACATGCTCTCCTAAGGTCAAGCCTGGTTGCCTTGCAGATGGGGATCAGTCATGTGCCCCAGTTCACCCAGCTGTAAATGGGTACGTGCCCTCTTTAGGGTCAGGGAAGGTAAAGCAGCGAGGGAGAGGAAATAGGCGTCGCTCTCATTATGCTGGCCCTTAGAGTAACTGAGGTTTCATGACACCTTGCTTCCTAATGACCGGATAGGTTTGGGATACCTTGATGAATCTTTAGCAGGGTTATACGTATTTAGGGACTGTAACATCAATGCAAGGGGCAAACTCTAATGTCCGTTCTATGTGACAGAAAGTGTCATGACGAATATTTATTCAAAAGGGTAAAAAGAAAGACCAATAACAACTACTTTGTTCTTTTAGAGTTTACTGGCTTACAGATTATACCAGTGAGAGGATCGTATTTCAATATCGAGCTTGGGAAAACTGTGTCCCTGGAGGCTACATTGCAACAGACATGATTGTATCAGTTTTAAACAAAAGAGAAGCTGAGCTCAAGACCTCACTGTGAATTGAAAACTACTTAATACTTGCTGACCATGATCACACTGGACTAAGGATTCAACAGATGAAACTGTTTATCAGGGGAGCAGTCTGGTTTTCAGTCCACAATCGCTGTCTGTAGAGTCACAGAGGCTGTATCAGTAAAGAAGGAGGACAGAGTTCAGTTCTCTAGGCAACAACTGGTGTCACACCACGTCTCTCTCTTTTCCAGCAAATAGTTAAACAGAGGGGGAAAACACTACACAAATAACTCGTCTACACTTGAAATACGTTTATGAACCAGTGGACAATGACACATCGAGGCAACAAACAATAACCACTGACAGCGCAACTGAAACCAAAAACGGGCTGTGACATGGCCATGCCTTGAAACTGTCAGCAATGACAGACACCACTGTCCCCATGGCTGGAAGGGGGCTCTAACACAGGGCCTGACAGAGAAGAGACGTGGGAAAAAGCAGTATGGACAGAGCCATGTGTGACTAGGGCCAAACTATGATACAAATGTTAGCATCAAAGAGAAACCCAGCTGTGGTGTTAGTGGTAAAACATACTGATGACAAGAAACTTATCCTGGCTGTAAATATGCAAAAGCTAAAAAGAATTCCTTCCCCTTCCCTAAAACCCAAGAAAACCCCAAACTAATAAATAACAAACAAAAAGCTCCAAGAGAAAAAACCCAAGACGCAAAACCCCCTTCAATCCGTAAAAATACTTGGACTGTGACAACTAATCAATAGTAATCCGTCAGGGTTAAAAAAAATCAAAACCCAAACAAAATATAACAGAAAAAAGAATCAGCCGCTTGATCACACAGCTTATTGTTTTAAGATTTCACATATATCAATCTTTCATCATCATGCACAACAATACAGTTAATAATACATCAGCTTAACCATTACATTTTTAAAAAATCAAACAGCCTACTAGTCATGTTAAGAATTCCAGCCATCTCAGCGAATTTACTATTTCCAGAACGCAACACTATAATCAGAGAAAATACAAAACATGTTGGGTAAACAAATGCAGACAATGAAAAGATCATTACAGAAAAACAACAATGAAGTCTGAGAATCCCGTGTCTATCCTACTGTTTGCCTTGTAGCCAGAATTAATACCTGCACCCCCCACCCCTCCCGCACCCTCAGAACCCCCCAAAAAGGAAATTGTGCATACTGTGTCTCTTAATTAAAGAAACTACACAGCAAAACTAGGAGTGAATAACTATCCAAAGAGAAACTAGACTCTCAGCGCACCTTTGTAGACACGACATGGTGTATTCTGATGCATTTTTTTTTAAAGAAAATACTTGGGCTTAGTTTTGAATCGACTTGGAAATGCTGATATCGCACTGCGCTGAGTAATGTGGGTCTTTATTTTATTTTTATTTTTTTTAGTATTATTACCCTTAGATGTTTTTTGATCTTAAGAATACCCACAAAACCCATCCTCCCTTGAACAAAATGTCTCCAATTATTGCAAAATACAAGGTGGTGATTATCAAAATTGGGTTTCTGTTTCTCTTTGCGTGCATATCATGTCTTTTTTTCTTTCAAATCACATTTGATATTTCAATCCCATGTTATTTATCGGAGTATGGGTCATAAAAAGCCAATAATCAATTATGTCTGAACTTTGAGGGTTTTTTTGTGAATTTCGATTGTAAAAGCTGATTATGTTATCGTGGAATGAGATCTATAACGTCAACAGTTGAAGAACGTCAACAGTTGAAGAATGTCAACATTTGAAGAAGGTGGTGGACTCTGGTTTCTGTGCACTGTCTGCCCACTTTCGACCCCAATCTCATTATTTTGTTTTTGCTGTCGCAGTGTTTGGTCGCTTGCCATACAGAAGCTGTTTTCCGACTTTGTGATCGTTTTCCCACCAAGCTAAGTCGTTGTGGATGGTGAAGATGATTGTTTCGCTTGTTCTTTTTGATCGGCCATACTTTTTGTACTTTCGATTGTTATGTAGCAGCGAACTTTGAAGGTTCTACTTTTCTGATGACCAATGTTTTTCTTTTGAGGGTGTTGTTTTTTTTTACCATAGTCAAACAAGTCAACAGAATTGTATGCAATGCCGTTCTAGCCACACTTTACATCTTGCTGTCAACAATTGGCACCAGAAATCCAGCCATTAACCTAGGACTCGTTTTAAGAGATGGGTTGCGCTGCTGCGCTGTGAAAAAGAAAAGATACAAACACCTCATCTAAAAACGGTTTTACATATTCCAAAGGAAGAAGAAGAAATACAAAAATAAACAAGAAAATCACTCCTAACACAATTTTTAAAAAGAAAAAAGAACATCTTTTTTAAAACCGGAAAATGATTTCTGTCTTTTCTAGTATCCATATTCTTCCCCCTTCAAACTTGTTGTACAATCATGCTTTCAAACATGACCAAGGAGTCAGGACTGAACAAGCGAGTTCATTGCCTGACCAAAATGTGATATCAAAATGTTATTACCTATAAATAGAATTAAATGAAAAACAAGCAAAAAATAGTCCACTTTCATGACATAATTCCCAGTGTGTGTGTGTGGCTCGTCATTGGCTGTTCTTTGGGAACAAAGCCCAGCCATTGTAGGTACTACAATTGGTTGTATCATCAGCAATGCGTTTTTTCACCATTATCAAACTGTCTGTATTGCTATGGACTTGTCTATTTGAATGTTATGTTTTCTATTTTGGATCAACAGCACATGGTGTAGTGATTGTATTCTCGGCGCATCCGTATAGGATGCTATATTATACCTGTGGCATGTTTGAGACGTCAAGTAGAAACGGTTAAATTATTGACTACTGGATGTATGTATGTCCATCTTTTGAGTAGCGTGATATGCTAGCAGACCGAATGTTTTCACAGTCCGATTGTCATACTTTGATTTATTGAATGTCTGAATGTCCATTTGTCCACTATAACAAGAAACGAAAAACAAGAAAGAAAAAAAAAGACTAGCTTGTATTTGTCGCTAACATGCATGTCGTTGTGTTTGAGAGTTTAGAATGCTGCGGCTAACCTTTCGAGACATGATCGTGGTTTTTGTTTTGTTTTTTTCTAATGTTGACAGTGTTGCATTCTACACCTTTACATGTCTAGTTTGCTCTGAGGCTACAGACAAGAATGACCGTGTCTCTGTATTAACCTGTGTTATGCACATTTTTTTGTGTGATCAGTGACTCAGTCATCCGTCAGTGTAGTGTTTGTTTCAAACCGCCTGAAATCCTGTGGTGCAAAAACAAAAATTCAAAAATCGAGAGAGAGAAAAGAAAAAAAAAGAAGAAAGAAACCATTCTGTGACATCATCAAGTTGACAAACAAACTGGTCACACACACACCGCTCCTGCTTCTGCAGGTAGGTAGGGCAAGTGCGGTTTCCTCATGTCGCGCCACTAACAAAAACAAACAACAAAGAAAAGAAAAGAACAACCACCGCAGGCGTTTTGTTCCAGGTGCCCGCAAAAACGTGACTTCCCTGTCTGTCCTAATGTCGCATCTTGTGACTCAGTGACGCGCCAGTGGGGAGAGGTGGTGGTGGTGGGGGTCGTGGTGGTCGTGAAGGTGGTGGTGGTGGTGGTGAACAAAAATTTGGAATGAATAATATTATATCTGTGGTTTGGTCTCACGTTTGTCAATAAACGCTCACTGTAAAATTACTTTGTGTATGTGTGTAGTGGGTGTGTGTGTGTGTGTGTGGGGAAGGGGAGGGGGGGGAGTTGTAGTTTGGTGTGTGGGGGGGAGGGGGGGAGTCTGGGTGCGTGTGAGTGTTTATGGATGGATGTGTGTGTGTGTGTGTGTGTGTGTGTGTTATATATTATGTGTGTGTGTGTGTGTGTGTGTGTGTGTGTGTATGTGTGTGGATGGGGAATGTTTATGTCTGTGTGTTTTCAAGAAAACATGCCCCGAAATTACTGCATCACTCATTCTCTCTGATCTGGACCCCTCGACCCCCCCACCTCATATACATATTTCCCTTTTCAGTATAAACATACACAAGTACATTGTACAAAAAACACAAAAAACAAAAGAAACAAAGTAAAAAAAGCCCAACAACAAAAACTTCGACTTAACCTCTGTTTTGTTCTTTTTTTGTCTTCGTGTCATATTGTTATAACGACCACGTAAGCCATAGCTTACCGCCCAGCCCTTAGATGCTCCAATAACACCCACTTCCTTGTCCTTCGGATGAGACTATAAACCGAGGCCCCGTGTGCGAACACATGCAGAACATCTTGCGCACACTTTAAATCCTGTTCCGATGTTCGAAAGAATAGGCCATTGTGTGCCGGTGGGAACAGATGACACTTTTTTTTAAACCGCATACACACGCATAAAAAAATTATAAAAAAAAGAAGTGATCTGAGCGCTTTGATTTGTTGCTTTACAAGAGTCAGCGCTATATAAATTCCATACATCATTATTATTACTTCAAGTACAAAACCATCTACATTTTTAACAATGGGAAAAAATAATCCCACATGAAATGACAAAGTACTTAAACTACTCTCTTTATTATTAGCCAAATTAATCGATATCTTTTTCTTGCCGTTATTTTGGTTGGTTTTGAATGAAGCCGTGGCATGCACACAGAAGGTTTTTGCGAGACTTCACCACCATCATTACGG
>CM054160.1:33355142-33365142 GCA_028751875.1 Rapana venosa | reverse complement strand
CAGTTAGAGGAGAGGAAGTGTTGGCTGGCCTCTGTTGCTGCAGTTAGGGGAACTGTTGGCTGGCCTTTGTTTGTTGCTGCAGATAAGGGAACTGTGGGCTGGCCTGTTTGTTGCTGCAGTTAAGGAAGGGGAACTGTTGGCTGATCTCTGTTTGTTGCTGCAGTTAGGGGAACTGTTGTCTGGCCTGTTTGTTGCTGCAGTTAGGGGAACTGTTGGCTGGCCACTGTTTGTTGCTGCAGATAAGGGAACTGTGGGCTGGCCTGTTTGTTGCTGCAGTTAGGGGAACTGTTGTCTGGCCTCTGTTGCTGCAGTTAGAGGAGGGGAACTGTTGGCTGACCTCTGTTTGCTGCTGCAGTTAGGGGAACTATTGTCTGGCCTCTGTTGCTGCAGTTAGAGGAGGGGAACTGTTGGCTGGCCACTGTTTGTTGCTGCAGATAAGGGAACTGTGGGCTGGCCTGTTTGTTGCTGCAGTTAGGGGAAATGTTGGCTGACCTCTGTTTGCTGCTGCAGTTAGGGGAACTGTTGACTGGCCTCTGTTTGTTGCTGCAGTTAGGGGAACTGCTGTCTGGCCTGTTTGTTGCTGCAGTTAGGGAAACTGTTGGCTGGCCTGTTTGTTGCTGCAGTTAGGGGAACTGTTGGCTGGCCTCTGATTGTTGCTACAGTTAGGGGAACTGTTGGCTGGCCTCTGTTTGTTGCTGCAGTTAGGGGAACTGTTGCTGCAGTTAGGGGAACTGTTGGCTGGCCTGTTTGTTGCTGCAGTTAGGGGAACTGTTGGCTGACCTCTGTTGCTGCAGTTAGGGGAACTGTTGGCTGGACTGTTTGTTGCTGCAGTTAGGGGAACTGTTGGCTGGCCTGTTTGTTGCTGCAGTTAGGGGAACTGTTGGCTGGCCTGCTTGTTGCTGCAGTTAGAGGATCTGTTGTCTCTGTTGCTGCAGTTAGGGGAACTGTTTGCTGGCCTGTTTGTTGCTGCAGTTAGGGGAACTGTTGGCTGGCCTCTGTTGCTGCAGTTAGGGGAACTGTTGGCTGGCCTGTTTGTTGCTGCAGTTAGAGGATCTGTTGTCTCTGTTGCTGCAGATAGGGGAACTGTTGGCTGGCCTGTTGGTTTTCTGCAGTAAGGGGAACTGTTGGCTGGCCTGTTTGTTGCTGCAGTTAGGAGATCTGTTGTCTGACCTCTGTTTGTTGCTGCAGTTAGGGGAACTGTTATCTCTGTTGCTGCAGGTAGGGGAACTGTTATCTCTGTTGCTGCAGTTAGGGGAACTGTTGGCTGACCTCTGTTTGTTGCTGCAGTAAGGGGAACTGTTGGTTGGCCTCTGATTGTTGCAGCAGTTTGGGGAACTGTTGTCTGGCCTCTGTTGCTGCAGTTAGGGGAACTGTTGGCTGAACTCTGTTGCTGCAGTTAGGGGAACTGTTGTCTGGCCTGTTTGTTGCTGCAGTTAGGGGAACTGTTGGCTGACCTCTGTTTGTTGCTGCAGTTAGGGAAACTGTTTGCTGACCTCTACTTGTTACTGCAGTTAGGGGAACTGTTGGTTGGCCTCATTGTTGCAGCAGTTTGGGGAAATGTTGTCTGGCCTCTGTTGCTGCAGTTAGGGGAACTGTTGGCTGGCCTCTATTTGTTGCTGCATGTAGGGAACTGTTGTCTGGCCTCTGTTGCTGCAGTTAGGGGAACTGTTGGCTGGCCTCTATTTGTTGCTGCATGTAGGGGAACTGTTGTCTGGCCTCTGTTGCTGCAGTTAGGGGAACTGTTGGCTGGCCTCTGTTGCTGCAGTTAGGGGAATTGGCTGGCCTGTTTGTTGCTGCAGTTAGGGGAACTGTTGTCTCTGTTGCTGCAGTTAGGGGAACTGTTGGCTGACCTCTGTTGCTGCAGTTAGGGGAACTGTTGGCTGACCTCTGTTGCTGCAGACAGGGGAACTGTTGGCTGGCCTGTGTTTGTTGCTGCAGATAGGGGATCTGTTGTCTCTGTTTCTGCAGTTAGGAGAACTGTTGTCTGGCCTGTTTGTTGCTGCAGATAGGGGAACTGGCCTGTTTGTTGCAGCGCATAGCGCGGAGGAGAAAGGTTGAGGACAGTTCGTCTCCTGCTACATTAACCTGCTGAGGAAGCTGTTACCAGTCTGTTGGAACATTTTCAGCATTTGTGGGTGACACACCACTCCCAGTTTGTTGCAGCTCCTGCTCCTGCTCCTGCTACGGCCGTTGGAACACGTTCCTACCACCCAGAGCCTCCAAGAGGTGCTGCTTTATCATACTGATGGCTTCTGCTGACCTGAACTGGGATTCTATCTGGACATTGACCGTCAGGGTAGGAGCAGGGGACTCGGAGCACGTGGAGTAAGAGGAGCAGGAGGGGATGCCGGCAGTTGCGCCGTTCTGGATATTGAGAAGCATGCTGTTGGGACGTTGCTTCTCTTTAGGCTTCGGGATGGACGGCGCAACACAGTAACACCTGCGGCACTTACAGGGGCTATCAGCTCCTGCGGTTTTGCCTTCCTTTCTGTTGTTGGTTTTATGTTCTGTCAGAAAAGACAAAAAAGAGAAAAGAATAACAGAATTATGTTGGGCTGGCATTGCTCCCCCCCCCCTCCCCAAGAAAGAAAGAAAAGAAAAATATTCAGGTTCATTATTTTGAAGATAAGACACACACAAACACTCATATATATATATAATATATATATATATATATATATATATATATATATATATATATATATATATATATATATGAGTGGGTGGGTGGGTGTATGTGTGTTATATATATATATATATATATATATATATATATATATATATATATATATATGAGTGTATGTGTTATCTTCAAAATAATGAACCTGAATATTTTTATATTATATATATATATATATATATAATAATATATATATATAATATAATATATATATATATATATATATATATATATATTATATATATAATATATATATATATATCCATGGTACAAACGGAATTGAACTAACGAACAGTTACAAACAGTTTCTAGCGCTAAATACTCTCCAAGAATGATGATTGCTTTCTTCTTTTTGACTAAAGAATTCATCTAGGTCCGTACCAAAGCTAAAACAATTTACAAAATTAAAAAAATGGGCATGCCATGCTTATAAAAAAAACCCCAATCTTTTGAAATATATGGTGGAAAACACGGGGGAAAAACATCACAACAAGTTACTGTTTTATCACAGCATGTCAAGTCAAAAACATGTGCCTCTGATGCCTCTACACTTTCCACGTTTTTCACAACAGATTAGACAGGGAAAATAAACATATGTTTTAACGTGAAAAGGAAAAAAAGCACAAAAAAGTGTATGAATAATTGAATCAGCTTACTTTTCAGAAAACATTTGAGGGGGGGGGGGGGGGGGGGGAGAGATAGCCAGGAGGTTAGAGCGTTGAGCTCACGATCTTTACAGAGTGGGTTCAAACCTCCCAGTACTAGGACACTTGCTGAGGGGATTACTAGCTCTGGATTTAACAACACTGCTGCCTCCACTCCCCCGGCCCCGGCAAGTCCCTCTGATGAGACTATAAAACCAAGCTTTCTGTGCAAGCACACACACACACAGATAACATCTTGCGCCCAAGTTAAAACCCATTCCAGGGGTAGTTTATATTTTATTTTTTTATGTCGAGGATAACGAGGGTAGGATAACTTAGTGGTCAGGGCGTGGCGCCCGTGATCTGACAGCCCCGGTTCCAGGCACTACCAACGCACCTCTTCAAGGGGATTTTTACCCCTGGAGTTAACAACATCAGTGCAGACTCCACTCTCCCCAAAAGTCCTTCAGATGAGACTATAAGCCGAGGTCCCGTTTGAGAACGCACGCTGAACATCTTGCACACACATTAAAAGCCGTTCTGCCTTTGAGGAAAGTAGACCACTGCATGCCTTTCTGAAACAGATGACAAATCTTTTTTTTTAAACGCATGCACACTGATGCCATGATTAGACATGTTCCTTGAAGTCGGAATGTGGCTACCTTCATGGTTGGCAAAATCGGTCACACACGCAAAATCACACCATTGATGAACTCCTGAGCTCTAGCCAAAAAACAAAAAAGACAAAGAACATTCCGCATTTGGAAGAGTAGTCATTGCATGCCAATAGTTGGGGGGAGCTGTTGGAAAAAATGCATGGACACGAGTGTCATATTTATACATCATCCCAAAAGATCCAATGTGGTTGCCGTAATATGGACACGGGTGTCGTATTTATACATCATCCCAAAAGATCCAATGTGGTTGCCGTAATATGGACACGGGTGTCGTATTTATACATCATCCCAAAAGATCCAATGTGGTTGCCGTAATATGGACATGGGTGTCGTATTTAAACATCATCCCAAAAGATCCAATGTGGTTGCCGTAATATGGACATGGGTGTCGTATTTAATACATCATCCCAAAAGATCCAATGTGGTTGCCGTAATATGGACACGGGTGTCGTATTTATACATTCATCTCTCAATGATCCAATCGTGGTGCCTTTTGGCGGGTGGTAACATCAAAAACAGTGGTTGCGAATGGCCGGGGTCGTATTTATACATCATCCCAAAAGATCCAATGTGGTTGCCGTAATATGGACACGGGTGTCGTATTTATACATCATCCCAAAAGATCCAATGTGGTTGCCGTAATATGGACACGGGTGTCGTATTTATACTTCTTCTTCTTTCTTTTCTTTCATCTGCCGCTGGTGCCTTTTGGCGTCGCGGGGAGACACAGACGTCTGTCTGCAGCAAGGCGGGAGGCGTATTTATACATCATCCCAAAAGATCCAATGTGGATGTCGTAATATGGACACGGGTGTCGTATTTAAACATCATCCCAAAAGATCCAATGTGGTTGCCGTAATGGTGGGCGAACGGTCGAATACGCGAAATCTAACTTTGGAGCTGCAGCTGTGGAACGAAAAACCAAATTATCTGATGTTGGGTCTTCCCACCCCTACCCCAGCTCAATGACGGATGGTACGCAAGTAACTCGGGTAACGCCCGCTGACAGAGTGAAAGATGATGGAATCACTGCTAGCTCCCTTACCTTTAGCTCCACGCTGTTGCCGAAATATTTCAGGAAGGCAGTCAATAGATATGCAGGCATTGATGATGGAGGCGTCACACAGTTTCCGCACAGCTTCATCTGACAAGGAAAATTCACAGTGTTCTCCATCACTTATTGTAGAATCTTGTCCCCAATATCTTATATGTGTAAGGGATGGGGGTAAGGGGGGATCTTCCAGCGTTTGTGGTGATGCAAAATCAGATAATTACATAAAATAATCAAGCTGTATTCACACAAAAATGTTAATTAAAAAAACAACTTTTAGAAGTGATCACACACACACACACACACTCACTCACTCACACATACACACTCATTATGGATGTGTGCTTACATACATAAATCCATATTTCCACAATAGTACACACAGCACACAACACACACACACACACACCACACACACCACACCACACCACACCACACCACACCACCCCACCACAACACACACGCACACATTCACACTCGCAATCATACATGTGTGCTTGCATACATAAATCCATATTTCCACAATAGTATGCACACACACAGACACACATATGCACACACAGACACAGACACAGACACCACAACACAATATGTATGTGCTGTGGTGTGGTGTGGTGTATGTGTGTATGTGTGTGTGTGTGTGTGTGTGTGTGTGTGGTGTTGTGTTGTGTTGTGTTGTGTTGTGTTGTGTTGTGTTGTGTTGTGTTGTGTGTTTGTGTGTGTGTGTGTGTGTGTGTGTGTGTGTGTGAGTGTATACACTCACACACACACACACACACCACACCACACCACACCACACACACACATACACACACAACACACACACACACACACACACACACACACACACACACATCACTTGCCTTTTACAGCTGGCTTACTGTCAGACTTTTTAAAGTCAACACGATTGTTCTGCTGTGAAGACGCCTGAGATTTCTGTTCCTGTCCACAGAAAGTCACACACACCACACACACACACACACACACACACACACACACACACACACACACACACACACACACACAAACGCTATGGATGTCCCATATATAGGGTGTCCCATAACCTATGTGGTCAAAGGGGAGCGAGGCATCAGAGACCTCAACTTCTCAAGGGGCCAGCATATTGAGGGCGGCGCCCATCTCCCATCCCTCGCTGCTTTACCTCCCCTGGCCCTAAAGAGGCAGGTACCCATTTGCAGCTGGGTGAACTCAGGGGCTGTACTGAAGCCAAGGCGCGCAAACGGTCACTTATCCAAGTGGTATCCACGCTCGATGTTGCTTAATCTTAGCTGGGGGAAAGCGAGTGCCGATAGACTGTTCATCACGCCAACAAACCATTAAATGGAATGTGCCACCATGACTCTTTTCTGTACAGGGGTATGGCATGTACCATCAGGACAAGTCACATGAACAGGTTATGATAAAACTCGAGATGGATATATAGACCACGATGATCTGATTCCATCCACCCCTTTTCAGGTAGAGGTGTCTCGGTGTCACAGAAAATAACACATGTCTTGTGTCTGGATGATTAATATTCATTGCAGAAAAAAAACTAGGAAAATAAAAATAAAATCCAAAACTACATAAAGTTTACCTCAAGCCAAACGGTATGTCTTATCCTTATTATCTAATTCAGCAGGTAAAAAGTTAAAATCTTTGATTGCAAAAAAATATGCTTGTAAGGTTAAACATAATTTTGTCAAGGCCGTAAACTACAAAAGAGAGCAAAAATGGAAAGCACCTGAAGTGTGTGCTACATACACACTTGCATCATTCATGCTTCCATCTGTTACTGATCTACTCTTCTAAAAAAAAAACAACCCAAAAAGGCGAATAGGTTTTCTGTATGCAAACTGGTACGTGGCCTTGAACAGACTGAAACCACAAGCAGAAGAAATCCTATCAGAAGAACAGGCAGGATTCAGACCAGGTCGAAGCCACAATCTTACTGTCGCCAACACCTTATACCCCCACAAGACATCAAGAAGAACGACGTGGCACTCACCAAATGGAAAGACACATAACCAGATTGACTACATCTTGGCCCCCAAACGATTTAAGTCGAGCATCAACAAAGCCCAGACAAGAAGTTTCCCTGGCGCTGATATTGGTAGTGACCACGACATGGTACTCATGACCCTACAGATCAAGCTGAAGACCAAGAACCAGAAGAGAAATCCCGTTTGCGGTTCAACATGGAAAAGCGAAGGACCCCGAAGTCGCTGAAATCTTTAAAGCTGAGATAGGGGGCAGATTTGCAGCATTGAATTTCCTCCAAGATGACATCAACAACCTCACTGAGACCTTCAGCAAGACCATTCAGGAGACAGCGCTGGAGATCCTTGGGAAAGAGAGGAAAAAGAACCAACCGTGGGTTACCAACGATATCCTGGACCTGTGCGACCAATCGTAGGGAGCTAAGCCATGTGAAGAACAAAAACCCAGAAACGGCCGAAGAGTATAGAACAGTCAACAGGTCAATCAAGAAGAAGATGACTGAGGCCATGGGGAACTGGATATCAGAACAATGCTCCAAGGTTGAGAAGGCAATGGCGAAAGGAGACAGCAAAGAGGCGTACCAGACCATCAAGATACTAACCAAGTCCCAGCAGCCAAAGACCTCCGTTATTGAAGACAAAGAGGGGTCAGTCCTTACAGAGAGCGCCACTATCATGAAGAGATGGACAGAGTATTGCAGAGACCTGTACAACTACAAGCTGAAGGCTGATCCGAACAAACTTCACGAGCAAGATCCCAGACCATCAGATCCTGAAAGCACACAGGTGCTGGAGGAAGAGGTAGAAGAAGCAGTAAGATCCTGAAAGGAGGCAAGTCACCAGGGATTGACAACATCCCGGCTGAGCTCATCAAGAACGGAGCCCAGAGATGATCAAGGCATTAACAATCATCTGCCAACGCATCTGGACCAGCAAAGAGTGGCCTGAACAGTGGACCCAATCCATCATAGTTCCACTTCCAAAGAAGGGAGACCTGAAGAAGTGCCAAAATTACAGAACAATCAGTCTGATAAGCCATCCAAGCAAGTTATGCTACGCATTGCCTTGAACAGACTGAAACCACAGCAGAAGAAATCCTATCAGAAGAACAGGCAGGATTCAGACCAGGTCGAAGCACTGTCGAACAGATCTTCAACATCAGAATGTTCATAGAGAAGCAACTCCAACATCAGCTACAGCTCTACAACAACTTCATTGACTTCAAGAAGGCCTTCGATCGAGTGTGGCAAGAAGCTCTGTGGCAAGTCATGAGAGACTATAGCTTCGACGAGGACCTGATTCAAGTCATCCAGGCGCTGTATGACAGCTCCCACAGTGCAGTCCTCATGGGTGGAGAAATCGGGGAGTTCTTCCGGACTTCAGTTGGAGTTCGACAAGGCTGCCCGCTATCCCCCGTTCTTTTCAACGTGTTCCTGGAGAACATCATGCAGGAGGCCCTCCTTGGCTTCAAGACCACAATCACAATAGGAGGAAGGCCAGTCTGCAATCTTCGATTCGCAGACGATATTGATCTCATGGGCCGCAGTGAAGAAGAACTCCAGGATCTCACCACCAGACTGGAAACATCAGCCAATGCCCACGGTATGGAGATCAGCACGGAAAAGAGCAAGATCCTAGTGAACAGTACCACACCGACCACTCCCACCAGCATCAAGATGAGTGGCGAGACACTAGAGGAGGTGGAAACTTTCAAGTACCTTGGAGCAGTCATCACCAAAGAAGGCACGAGCACACAAGAGGTGAAGATCAGACTTGCTGTGGCACTCTCCTCCATGACTAAGCTGGCGAAAGTGTGGAGAAACCACAACATCAGAACCCACACTAACGTCAGACTCTACAATGCACTCGTCACATCCATTGCCTTGTACAGCTGTGAAGCATGGACACTTACTGCCGATTTAGAACGTCGCATTCAAGCCTTTGAGATGAAGTGCCTCAGGCGGATCCTGAACATCACCTACAGAGACCGCAAAACCAATGACTACGTCTGGCAGCAGATCGAGGCACTGGCTGGCAAACAAGAACCATTGCTAGATACAGTCAAACGGAGGAAACTGAAGTGGTTTGGCCACACAACAAGGCATAACAGCCTGTCAAAGACAGTCCTGCAGGGAATGGTGGAAGGAGCAAGGAGGCAGGGACGACCACGCAAAAGCTGGATATCCAACATCAAGGAGTGGACCGGCCTCACTGTACCAAGCCTCCTGAAAACAGCCCAGGACAGAACCATTTGGCGGTCCACTTGCAGCGTCCATGCGGGTACCCCAACGGTTGTCCCTACCAAGGGATGAGTGAAGAAGTGAAGAAACTGGTACATGTGTGGGGCTTCTGTTTACAGTTTTATACTAGGGACTTTCACACGGCTGTCAGTTAGCCCCACTTTCAGCTGCTCTCAGTTGCTATCCATCCCATCCCAGCCCAGCTGGGGCCAGCTGGTGCTAATTATAGCAGGAACTGACCACACTTGGACTCGGTAGAACTAGGAAGGAGCGGGCTAAATTTAGCACTCTTGGCTGAGTGATGTTGGATATGCAGGCAGTGTTCAGGGAAGAGGAGTCAGTTCTGGGGGAATCCCTCAAATGAACACATCAGCAGGTACTCAAACCCAGGCCTTTCCTACAGCTTGATCACGGACTTACCACTCTACCCTCACCTGTAATCACTAAGCTATTGATCCCACCTAACTAATACTTTCGGAAGCAAAATGCAAAACAACACTGGATAAGGCCATATAAGGTTCTCCCGCTGGGAGAATTTATTTATTTATTTATTCTTTTATATCGAGGATAATGGAACAAGCACTTATGTGCTCTTTTACATACAGCACCCGTGTGTATGCGGTTTTGTAAATTTTGTCATCCGTTCCCACCGGCACACAATGGCCTACTCTTACGAAAAGCAGAACAGGATTTAACGTGTGCGCAAGA
>CM054160.1:33307642-33350142 GCA_028751875.1 Rapana venosa | reverse complement strand
CCGGCCGGCGTCCGAAAAATCCCTATGACTCTTATGGGAATCGAACCCGCGACCTTCCAGTCCGTAACCCAAGGCGCTAACCACTGCACCATGGCGGCTGGTAATTTAGTAGTAGTTATTCACTCGCTTTGCCACTCCTTTCTTTATAATGTTAACTCTTACACTTTTCAACAGACCAATGAATAATTCACTTTGGATTCCGTGAGCATTTCTGCCTCAAAAACCCGCAGACCTCAATAGATACAAGACAGTGGTTGTTGACACGAAGGATCGTTCTCACACAGCTCACACACACAGAGAGAGACATGCCCAGTTCGTTCAACTTTACCTGACTGTTCAGAACCACACAGCACGCCAGCGGGCCCCGACTGCCTGGCTGTGGGTCTGCTCTGTCCAGGCCCAGCCAGGGTCTCCAGGTAGGGGCAAGCTCTCAGCGCCGCTCCACACTCCCTCTGAGGCTGCCAGGCAGCGGGCATGGCGGGACAGTGAGGAGGGTAACAGCCCACCGGAGGAGGGTACACGCGGTAAAGGCCTGGAGTGTGTGCCAACGCCTGCCAGTTCCGCCAGCAGCACTGGGCGTGCATCGTGCAACTGGTGTGCGACTGGACGTGGGCACACAGGGGGCCTCTCCACGCTCTCGGAACCACAGCTCCTTGGGCCCCGTTGAAGGTGAAGGGCTTTGAAGGGAGAGGCGTGAAGGGTGCCGGGGACATTGTAGGCCAAGGTTGCTGTTGAGCTGAAGGTCCTTCCCCTGCTGTGCTGGCCAGGCTGAAGGTCAGCTCAGGCTGGGGACACGGGTGCTGTCCTGAGCCACAGACTGGCGCGTTTGAGGCTGGCCCGGCTCCGGGCAGTGGAGCTGATCCTCCCAGGTCTGCCTGCTCCCCTCTGCTCCGAGACTGCGGTGAATCCTTGTTCGTGCTGCCGTCTGGCTGGGACGCGTTTCCCGCATTCTGCTGACAGCTGCAAGGCTGGCTAGGGGGATTTTCGACACATACCCTTTGGGAAGGCTGATGATTCTCTCCGTAAAGCAGACAGTTGGCGTTTCTGTCTAACGCATCTCCACCCCTCAGGCAGAACTCTGGAGGCTGGGCTGGCCAGCAGGCCTGTGTGTCAGAGTGTGATGGGGGTGTCTGAGCCTCTGTGAATAGCACGTTCTTCATAAAGTGAACCTGATGTAAAGTATCTTCTTCCAACGACTGCGTATCCATTGTCAATTCTCCGAACTCTCTTCTTCTTCACAAAGGAGTTCTACAAAAGCACTGTATTCTCCGTTTTCTTTTAATCTTGTTACTGCAACATGTGAATCCGTTCTGCAATTTTTTTTAAAGGCGCCATTACAGAAGTTTCCGCATTATTAGACGTAAGAAACTCAAGGCAGTTGTTGGCACTGTCAGAGAGCTGGCCAAGCCGAGACATACAGGGGTGGTGATGAACTGCAGTTCTGTCAGCAGCAACAGTGGTGGTGGACTGGAGGCTCAAGCTGACAGAAATCTGGCGGATCACTGCCTGACAGTCTGACGAAGTGGTAACCTGGGGCCTCATCTCGGCTGTCAGGAACAACACTGTTTTCTGATGAAGTTAGTTAGCAGCCGTTGTGTGAACGGGCACCACTAAGGCAAGGCAACAGCAGAGCCTCCAGTGTAAGGAAGAAGAGGTAGTGTTAGGGAAGGCTGCGGTAGGAACGGGTAGGATGTAGCCTATGCAGGGCGAAGTAAGGTAGGAGTCAGTGAGCAGGAGGAGGGTGGGAAACTGTTCACCCACTTTCGTTGGTGTACGAATGGAGCAGGCTGAGACTCTTTTTCTCTGGTTTCCCCTCAGAAAGGTTTGGTGTTTTCTGGAGCTGAAGAGGATTTCCCCTAACTATGCAACTGACGATCTGTGTTGAGGATATGTTTACAGCTTGAAATACCGGCACCAAGAGTGCATGTTGAATCACTTCGGCTCCTGTCTAAACACACACACACATCACACAATCATCAACAGCCTGTGTTTCAGCAACTTGTCTGGCTCCGATCTCAATCTTCTCTGACAGAGAAAGGTTTTTGAATCATTTTTTATTATACAAAAGTTTATAACATAAATGTACACTGCACTAGTGAGTATAGAAAATGTAATACAATCATCATAAGAGATTGTTTCATTCAAGTAACATGTACTACATTTTCAAGTACTTAAGGCTTTCAAAGCAAAAATAAGGTGCACTAAATATTCTCACTACTATTAGTTGTTGAAAAATGATTTATTACTGTTCTGTGATACTAATGTTGATGCTTAGGTAAAATCATCCATATTTCAAGAAGGGCCGCAGCTTAAATTTCAAATAAAAAATCACTTCTGGCCTTGGACTACAATATCTCAAGCTTCAAATTTAAAACCTGGAGGAAAATAAAGGCTCGTTTGTTTGAATGTGCTAATTCATTCAAAACCAAAGGGACAGGATAGCCTAGTGGTTAGAGCATTGTGCTTGTGATCTGAGCCCAGGTTCAAACCTGGACTTGAACCACCACCAAGATACCAGTTCAAGGAGATTCCCCCCCCCCCCCCCCCCCCCCCCCCTGGGAGTTAACATCAGAGCATGTCCACTTCACTCCCCCAAAAGTCCTTTAGATAAAAACGTAAACCGGAGTCCTGTGTGTGAACGAACAAAAACTATCTTGTGCACAGGTTAAAACCTGTTCCTCCTTTCAAAAGAGTAGGCCAAAGTGTACTGGTTGGAACGGCTGACAACATTTACAAAACTATTACTAGATCTTTGCTGACAAAGATGCAAAGTGTATTCAGTAACTAAATCTTTTATTCTTTTTTTTTTTTTTACGTTATTCTTTCAAACTGGCTTCTAGTGTTCCAGCACAGACACCAACTTTGGAAATGAGTATAATGTTCAAACTGGATTGATACCTTTTAAAGAACAAATCAAGCTTACCCTCACACACAAAAAAAATGGATATCCTTTGAAGGAAAAGCCCTGTCTCATCCACTACCTCCAGTAAGAGCCCCCCCCCCCCCCCCCCCCCCCCCCCCCCCCCCTTCTCGGTTTTTTATTTTTTTTTATTTTTTAGCTCCCTATAATAATTATAGGCTACTTGGACTGTAAAACTAGTTAAAGGGAAGTAACCAGCTTTTCTTTTCCAAGCTATGATAACTTCCCTTGATTTAGAAATAGTAGCAATATTCAAAGAGCTCCAGTTCACAAATTTCCATTGCTTCTTTTTATCCTTTCACATACACATACACACACACACACACACACACACACACACACACACACAGTTTCTAAAACATAAATTGTGAGCAAACAAAACTAAGGTTGAGATATTAATCTCTTTATTCAGTTAGGAACAACTCTTTGTTACTTCTAGATTAGCTTATGCACATGGGTTTTTGTTTCTCTGTTCCCAAATATTTGTTGATAGAGATCTGTGCAAAGTGTAGACAGTAACTAAGAAAATCTTTCAAGCTGGCTACTGATGTTCCAGTAGCCACATCAACTTTGGAAATAATTATACGTTGACATTGGAGTCTTACCTTCTAAGGAACAAATTAAGCTTGCCTCAGCAAAGCATTCTTTAAGTATTTATATACAATTCCAAGTTTCAATATCACAGAACTTCACTTAGAATCCACTATAAATTTTCCTAAGAGAGTTACAGCCATATATTTGATGACAGCATTTTCTTACACTTCTAATTTGTTTCCAATCTTCAGGAATTAATATAAAAATTATAGCAGCTCATCCAATTGTCTCTACAACTCTAGAAGTGAGAACTACAAATAATTCTGATATTGGTTACACTTTTATACTTGGTTACCTTACATCTGGCTGCTTTGTTATTCTTTCCTTTGTTATTTTGTATTTTCTTCATATGTCAGTATGACTTGAGTTTATCTTATACTGTCTTGGTTTAATTTCATCATGTTTTGTGAGTCTTGTGGGTTTTTTTTATTTTCTTCATTTGTCTGTATGACTTGAGCTCATGTTATACTGTCTTGATTTGCTTTATCATGTTTTGTTTATCTGGATTTATTAAAAAAGCAAAAAAACCTCATATATTTTTGTTTTCAACATGTATCAACATTGTCTTTTGAATGCTTTTATGTCCATTTTTTTTATATTCATTTGGAGTTTTTTTGTGTGTGTGGGCAGGATGAAAATAGTTGTGTAAACTTAATCTTTTACCCTCAATAAAAATCATTTTGACTTAACTTCAAACACACACACACACACACATACACACACACACACACACACACACACTCGCTCCTTCAATGTCATACAATTTTGTAAACATCAATTTCTTTTCTTGTCTAATATTACTTCTACTTCCACACACAGACACACACACAGACACACAGACACACACACACACACGCACGCACGCATGCACGCACACACAAACACACACAGGACAGAAACAGACACAGAAAGAGGTGGGAAGCAGCAATACCTCAATTCAGAAAAAAGATGGAAAAAACTTGGAAGTAGGTGCATATTATGGGTAATCCTACCCAACATTTTCGGAAAGCTTAAAACAGAGGGGGGCAGCAGATGATGTCTGTGATGTCTTGGTTCATTCTCCACACCCTTTGTTCTTCATCCTGGAGACAGGTAGTAATTGTTGTTTATACTGTTATCATCATTTGAATGTTATGTTAATGCATTGCTAGTTATTGTCAGTGTCAATAACAGTAATTACTAGTAGTCATACTAGTCAATAAGTAGTAGTAGTAGTAGTAGTAGTAGTAGTATCAATAACAGTAATTACTAGTAGTGCTAGTCAATAAGTAGTAGTAGTAGTAGTAGTAGTAGTAGTAGTTTTTGTTGTTGTAGTGCTAGTCAATAAGTAGTAGTAGTAGTAGTAGTAGTAGTAGAAGTAGTAGAAGTAGTAGTAGAAGTGGTGGTGGTGGTGGTTGGTGGTGGTGGTGGTGGTGGTGGTGGTGGTGGGGTGGTGGTGGTGGTGGTAGTGGTAGTAGTAGTTGCTGTGGTGGTTGTAGTTGTTGTAATAGATGCAGCCAGACCAACAGCAGCAACAGCAGGTTTTAAGTATTACTATTAGTCAAGTCAAGTCAAGTCAAAATGATCTCTATTGAGGGTAAAAGATTAAGTTTATACAACTTTTTTTTCATCCTGCCTTCACAATAACAAAAAATCAAGAAAATTGACATATAAAAAACAAACAAAAGACAATGTTCACACATGTTGAAAACAAAAATCTATGGAAATTTTTTAAAATATAAATCCAGACTAACAAAACATGATAAAGCAAATCAAGACAGTATAACATAAGCTCAAGTCATACAGATAAATGAAGAAAAATTAAATAAAATAAAAAAATTAAAAACAACAACAAACAAGAAACAAAACAAAAACAAAACCAACAAAAAGACTCACAAGACCAAGATAAAACAAAACCAAGACAGTATAACATAAGCTCAAGTCATACAACAAATGAAGAAAATACAAATAACAAAGGTAGAAATAACAACAAGGTAGCCTGATGTAAGATAACCTCGCATATAAAAGTGGACTTACAATTTGTCCATCAGATGTTTCTTCAAGAGTAGTATTAGTAGGTGCAGTAGTAGTGAAAGGAGTTTAGGCCTAATATTTATCACCTTCTTTATTACCCATCATCATCACCACTGTCATCATATTACTATTAGTGTTATTGTTCAAGATTTTATTTTAGCAGTATCAGCTGCTCCAACAGTACTGCTTTCAGCACTACACACAATCAGTAATACCCCCTATGCTGTCACCATTATTTTAACAAAACAGGAGGGTCACTAAATGAGCTTAGCACATAACACGGTTATCAGCAAGATTTCAGTGACAGTCATGCTCATTTATTCCTTTTAAAACATTATTTTTTCACTATGTACCCTATTGGAAAGGGGGTAAAATAATGTCTAACTCTAATAAGTGATTTACTTCCCTTGTTTTTGAAAACGTCACTTCTGTTCTAATCTACAAAATAACAAATCCACCCAAACAAAATAATAGAAAGTTGTGACTTGTACTGGAGAATTTCCTGGGCTTTATAAAAAAAGTTTATTAAGCAGTAGCCATTTGTAGCATACCTTCACAATCATCCACTGACTGGTTTTCTACCTGAACTGATTTTAGTTTTGTGAGCTGTAAACTATCTAATGTGTAATTTGCAGCATTAAAAAACTCTTCTCTGCAAAATCTGTAGTCATTTTTATCAGCAATTAGTTCTCTACAACTTTTCGGAATTTAAGATTGAAATGTGACCTCTAATGAAGCTGAGATACCTGTCACAAATAAGAAGAGCACCGATTTTTAACTTGCTCAGCTGAGATGCCTGTCAAAATTAAGAAAAGCACAGATTTTTAACTTGCTCACCACATTATTTTTGTAAGATTACTGCAACAGGAGGCAGCATTGGGAGGAGATGGCGGACCCAGGTTGCAAGGGAAGCATGGTTCTGACCAGGTGAAGAGCCCAGCACATGTCTGGCAACAGCAGCTGCTTTTTGCATTTTTTCTTTTAAATTAAGCTTAATTCATATAATGGAAAAACGGGTTTCTGCACCAAAAGTACATAGTTTATTGTTAAAAGGAATAGTTCAGCTCCATAGATTTTTAAAATGTTCTTGTTTAAAGAAGCTGAAGGCAGGGACAAAAGGGATGGACACCGAAAGAAGAAAGGAAGAGTGTGGATAGGGAGGCGGGAGGTGGGTTGTGGGAAGGATGGGCAGGGCTTTCCATCTGCTGTAGATTCTGTTTCAAAGAAGCGGTGGATCAACACTCTCTTCAGCATCCATGGCTGCAGTCTGGTTTCTCTGGAAAGTTGTAGTGCTGCTGAAACAGACATGAGAACACTGAAATGTAATGAATCAAGACAACAGGTACTAGCTCTACATTCCTTCAATCTTTAAACATTGTCTCTGGCAGATTCTTATGGCTACTTTCATTTGGTATTCACCCCGTGATGGAGTCATTCACTCAGTTTAAGTAAGAGAGTGAAATTAACCCTAAAAAAAAGCCAAGACAAGAAAAACAAAAACAAAAAACCCTTCAGTTTATACTTTATACATGCATGGGCTTGCTTGTCAATTAAAAAGGAAACAATACCTAATCACTCTATAATGTACTTTCTATGGTCTTTTCCCTCATTCAATCTTGTTTAAAAGGCTCTGGTATGTACATTAACAACTGCAAAGTGTATGGCTCTGCTGGAGACATCATCTATCATTACTTAACATATATTTTTTCATGCCTCAGACAGAGCTCTGAGTCTGAGGTTTACCAATGGTAAGATTCTACATATTTGACCGATTTTGCCCACTATTTTGCCTCATTTCAACTTTAGGTATGTATGCTGGGTATGTTTATATTTCCATAACATATTGAACGCTGACATGAATTATGAGATCTTTAATGTACATAACTTTCATCTTCTGCATAAGTACACATGAAGGAAATTAAAGCACTGGCAGGTATGCACTTGAAGTTGATCTGGGAGATGGTAAACATCCCCTCCCTTAATTCACCAGATGCCACCAAGATTCAAACCCACGACTACATGAACCCATGGTATTTAAGTCTTAACCACTCAGCTATACTGCTTACTTGGAATCTACATAATGATAAATAGGACATGGTCATGCAGCCATTATTTCAGAATTTCCACTCTGGGGTGAACTAGTTATTCCTCACGCAATAATCTGTAGCTCTGATGGCATAGCTAAATTCTTTTGATAGCTATACTGACATTGTAATTGTGAATGTGACTGTGTTTGACTGTGATTTTTTTTTCCAGAACTGATTTTTCCCTAGGGGGTTTGCCTATAATGATTCCAATTCCATTCCTGGTTACCCAGCACTGCAAATCTTTCAGTTTATGCTTAACAAACAGGTTGGCCCCTGGCAAAGACATTAAACATTTTAATGAAATAATTATTGTATCATTTGTTTTCTCTCTTAGACATAGTCCCATGGCATACCAATCTGTTCTGCTACACTGTAACCGTCAAAATATCAAAGATTCGAACAATCACATCTATAATGTGACAATGACCACAGACTGGTTCAGTAGTTAGTTGATACTGAGGTTATATCAAAGTCCCAGCGAAATTTCCCATGTTTGGATTATGACTCAAATGGAAAACAGAAACAAAACGTTTCCATCTCGTTCGGTTACTGGTGAAAAAAATATATAATATCAATCTTACATTCTCTGACTTGGGGGAGTTAGAATTAAGAAATGTTTTTGTTTTGTTTTTTAAATTTAAAAAGCAGCATGTGAAATCAAATTTTGACAACAAAAGTTCTTCCCTTGAACTTGATGCATTTCGATGAATGAACTTCTCAGCCTCTATGATTTCCAAACCTTGGTGATCACTTTTTCGTTGACTGTTTCTTTGCCCAGTTTTGTTCTGTTGATGGATAACATGATCACTCTGTGTTACCAGCCTATGCTGCTGTGCAACATCTTGTTGTCTGACGACACTGTTCCAGTGACGTCACGCACACTACGTAAGTTCAAAGTAAGTCAGAATATAAGAAATTGTATCAAATATCAGAGCATGTATGTGTTATTCGTAGTTATTTTATCAATACTGTGTTGTAAACCTACAAACATGTTTCCTTTGTATTTTGATCAAATCACAAACTTAAGCATCTTTACTCCGTAATTCCAAGATGGTGACACTCAGGCACTGAAAGTTGGTTTCCAGTATAAACAAGAAACGACCAGACGCATTAGAAGGTAAAAGAAAATAATAATAACATGCTATTAATGTTGAAACCGAAAGCTGCTGACTTGTTAACGACTATGTATCGTACTCTGTTAATATTGCAATTTGTCTTAAAAGAAGTATCGTCAGCAAGGGGGAGTCAGTTCAGTGTGTTCGGCGTGTACGTTGTAGTTTGTGTCGCCAAGACAGCAGCGAACGTCTGCAGCTTGTAATTGAAAACAGTTGGTAGCTCACTAACCGTCTCGTATTTTTGCGCTCAGCGACCTAAATTACAATTCATTCACCTGCACCAGTCTTCATCGCTGTGGACGACGATGGGAGCTCCACTCTGTCATGAACTGATGAAGATGGATTGCCAGGCGACCTGGTCTCTGCTTCTGGTTTTGAAACTATGATCCAATGATGTCACGGAGCCATAAAAAGTTTGCTGGCCACTGTGACCAGTGCCTGTGATGTTGTCTGTGACGGATTTTATTTTTACTAGAGCTCTTTCCTTGCTTTCTCTGCCCCTGGACTTGCTGCTGCAGCAAGACTGATGTCATCAGCATCAACTGATCAAGTCAGTTAGATTTCACTTTTTGTGGTCTGTTCTTTTATTAATCTCAGGGAACATTCTGTATAACACAGCTACTTCCTTAAGCAAGTTTCACATTGGTTCTTTTGTCTGTCTATTTTACTCAGAGCAGGTTGTTGTAGAGTAAGTAATGAGAGAGGCAGCCTCGGAGGGTATTATTATGAGGGTATGGGGGTGAAAAAAAGGAGGAAGGATTACCAGCCTATATCCCATTAGCAGGAGACATCGTAACGACATAAGTAATAAGTATGAAGAAAATTCTGTATCCAGTAGATGCTGTTGAAAACAAGGCAAGACTGAAACCAAATGTCGTGTAGAAGTAAGAAGGATTAGCTGACCAGCCCCCATTGAGTATGTTTTTGTTTTGTTTTGTTTTAACATAAAGCAGAGCTGAAAAACATACTTGGACCCTGTCAAAACCAACATAACATCTTGCAGCAAGCACAACAAATCAAGAAAATGTATGGCCAAGCAAAAATTTATCCTATTCAACAACATTATGGAGGGATATTTTTCTGTTACGCATTCGCACACACACACACAATATAGCTTTTTCAAAATGTTCAATTTTGCAGGTTGCATATTGCTAATTAAGCCAGAGGTTCTTTGTCATGGCAGTGTAAATGATTTTTCTCCTTTTTTTTGTCTTGCCTCTGAGATGATCCAATGATGAGATGATCTATCATCTATAGATGTGTATGTCATGTCAAGTCAAAGTCAAGTCAAAAACACTTTAATCATCCCATGAAGGGCAATTACAATGCTGACACAGTGACAGGAACATTGATACATTATATGATTATCTCGAAAGATTTGAAGTAAGCTACATTTCATATAAGAATATTTTTATTTATTGTATTCTTTTATATATATTCATGAAATCAGTCACAGCTCATGAAATCAGTATCATTGTTTCTAAACTCTTGTATAGCTGACCTGACCCAGATGCTACAACCAAGTGGTTAAAATCGTTTGATCCTGTGGGTCCATGAAGTCATGGGTTCAAATCTTGGCAGTGGCGTCTGGTGAATTAAGCGTGGGGATTTTATTATATCCCATGTTAACTTAAAGTGCAAACCTGTCTGTGCCTTAATTACCTTTGTGTATGTATATACATACACATGCTGAAGATCAAATATGCACATTGAAGATCCTGTAATTCATTTCAGTATTTGGCAGGTGATAACACAAACATACCTAGCATGCATCCTGTGCATGAAGAGCAAACTGCTGCGAAGTTGGAATCTGTCAACCTAGGCCAGCAGGCAGACCTCCTGCAGAGAACTTGACAAGCACAGGAGAAGACCAGGCGGTGTGCAGCCTACCTGGTAAACACCAGGTAAGGGAACACAGACAAGAGGGAGGTGAAGAGTTGATCCGACTTGATTTGACTTCTTCCCTAACTTCTTCAGGAGCTGGTTGTTCAGATGCTGCGTCGAGTTTTTCTGACAAAATTTTTCCTCTGAGTAAATTGAACCAGCTGTGTAGTCTTACTCGGTGGTCAAAAGGTAACGCACCAACATAGAAAGTGAGGAGTTGCAGGTGCAAACTTGTCCTCTTTTAGCCCAAGCTTTTCCCCTATCTTCTAGACCTTGAGTGGTGGTCTGGGTTCTAGTCTTTCAGATGAGATGATAAATCAAGGTCCAGAGTGCAAGATGCATTCACCACACATGAAAGAAGGTATGGCAGCAAGAGAGTTGTCCCTGGCAAAATTCTGTTGATAAAAGACACTGTGGGGGGGGGGGGGGGGGGGATTTTTTAAAGGTGGGGGGTTGATAAAGGGCACTATAGGAAAATATTATTTTAAAAAATGGGGGGGGGGGGGGGGGGGGGTTGGTAAAGGGCACTGTAGGGAAATATTATTAAAAGAAGAACGGGAGGGGAGGGGGGGGGGGGTGGCATTGCTCTTATGGTAACCCACTCTCCTTAGGAAGAGGAGTGTGAATTCCACATAGAGGACTCTGCTGTGACTGAAAGTAGTATAGACTAGAATAGAACAGAACTTCAATGAATTGAAGAGGAAAGGAACCTTAACCTTTTTAGAAAGTCCCCACCATCTACCATCCGGAGTGAAAGGCCTACACGTCTCGTCATTATCAGCCAAAGGTGAAGTGCACTGTAAGTACTGTGGTGGACTTTAGTTTGGTGGATACACACAAACCTGCCTCTGCCCCTCTGCTGTGTCTGGATGTACGTGGACAGTGAGTGTGATAGGACAAGTGACAAAGTGCGATGTGATGGTAATCACACTGACCACCAGTTATCTGTTTGCTGGGCTGATCAAGATGTGTCCAGAAAGCTTATCTGTTACTTAATATTCACTGTCGTAGCCTTGTTGAGCATGTTGACAACAAGTAAATAATAATTTCTTAGTCCCCCATATCTCTATCAAAAAGTTTGAGGAAAAAGAAAACATTGATATATGAATGTTTTAGTTTCATATGATTATTTTTTTGGTTAGAAAAATGTGGGATATGACATTGTTATGTATAACTTATTATTAAGTTTTAGGGAGAGATAATCTATATTTCACTGATTCTAGCTGTTGTTTTCCTCTGTTGGTTTGGACTCTGTTTTCAGTCTTTCTGCCTTTCTATCTGTCCATCTGGCTGTCTTTGGATCACCAAATGTCTCTTTCTCTCTGGTTCTCTGTGAATTTTTGTCTGCCTGTCTCTGTCAGTGTATCTGTCAGGAGGACGGGATGGCCTAGTGGTTAGAACATTGTGCTCACAATCTGACGACCCGGGTTCGATTCCCGTTTAAGGGGATATTTTCCCCTGGAGTTAACATCAGTGCCGACTCCACAATCCCCAAAAGTCTTTTGGACAAGACTATAAACTAGGCCCCACGTGCGAATGCATGCAGAACACAGTGACTGGATGTTAAAAAAAAGCACATAACTCATAAGTGCTTATTCCATTATCCTCAATATAAAAGAATAAAATAAAAATGATAAAAAATCTTTCTAAGTTTTCTTGTTGTAAAGTGAACATGAAGAAGAAGTAGTAAGCTCCTTCTGTCTTTGAAGACAGTAGAGCTCTAGGACTTGTTTGGTCTTGTTTGAAGCGGTGTCTGGAGTGGCTTAGCAGTCCAATCTGGACATGCGGGGAAGTATCTGCCGCAGTTGTGGCAGACACCACTGGATGATGATGGGTTGATGGCCTGGTTTTGCTGTCTCTCCTCACTGCACCTTCTTCTGTCTTTAGGTTCTTATTTTGGTTTTTTTATTTATTCTTTTATATCGAGGATAATGGAATAGGCACTTATGTGCTTTTTTACATCCAGTCCCCGTGTGTGTGCGGTTTTGTAAATTTTGTCATCCGTTCCCACCAGCACACAATGGCCTACTCTTATGAAAAGCGGAACAGGATTCAACGTGTGCGCAAGATGTTCTGCGTGCGTTTGCACACGGGGCCTCGGTTTATAGTCTCATCTGAAGGAGTTTTGGGGAGAGTGGAGTCTGCACTGATGTTAACTCCAGGGGAAAAATATCCCCTTGAAAGGGAATTGAACCTGGGTCATCAGATTGCGAGCGCAATGTTCTAACCACTAGGCTATCCCGTCCCCTTTAACTTCTTAGTCTCATATGGTCTCATACCGACACTATCAACTTCCTTTTCATGGAAGGGTTTGGCCGAAATGAGCTGAAATGGTGGGTAGGTATGTTTGAAATGTGATGTTTCTTACACTATACAGCAGATCTACATGAAATGTTGGCAAATGATTGTTAAACAGCTAGAACCCTATCACCCTGCCAAAGTGTATATAACCTCTGTGTGTGTGTGTGTGTGTGTGTGTGTGTGTGTGTGTGTGTGTGTATTGCAATTCTGTTTAATTTAAGGTATTAATTGTTATTGGTTGCATGACTGTGGGAATAGGTTGAATGCAAGTGCTTTGATTTGTCTTTGCAAGATACAGTGCTATATAAGTTCCAATTTTTATTATTATTTTATTATTGTTAGCATTATTATTATTATTATTATTATTATTATCATTATTATTAAATATGTTGCATTATTTTTCTTACATGTTAGTATCATGTGTCGAAGTGATTAAAAGTAGGGCATAATGACTGTGCTTTTGTGTGGTTCATGAGTACGATGTGTGCTTTCAGTGTATGAGACTAAGAGAACTTTATATATAAAGTGTTGTTTCTTTCCTACAAATTGCCCCTTATGCTGTGCTCCTCAGCACATTGCAGTTTTCTACTAAGCAACTCCCAGCTATCAAGGTTTATGTCTGTGGCTTTCATGTCACGCTTGCATTATCCTTGAAGAGTAGTGCTGCATACCCTGGATTACAGTGTCCTGCAGCCAGTTCACTATACAGGATATGCTTAGGAATGTGCACAGCCACTTTTCACACAGTGCATGTGACCCATTCAGCAGAGACAGTGCTGACAGAGCACGCACACACGCATGCACGCACACACACAACACACACACAACATACACACACACACTCAACACACAAACACGCTCAACACACAAACACACTCAACACACACACACTTTCTCTCTCTCTCTCTTTCTCTCTCTCTCTTTCTCTAACTCACTCACTAACTCACTCACTCACTCACACACAGTGTGACTTCCACCAGAAATCTTGAACAGTTCATACTGATATTAGTGATAACCTGTCCAGGGTACGGTCCACATCACAGGTAATATATATTATTATACTGATGATAAACTGGGCCTCTGACACAAGAGGAATCCGTGATACACTGGGGACAGCTTGGCCTGCGATAATGATGATGATACAATATCTGACAGCAGTGTGAAGGCCTTGTGTTTTTGGCTTGTTGCAGCCCAGCGTCTGGCTGTCGCGTGTTGTGGTCTGATTGGAGCGGTGGTGCTACTGCTAGGACAGTCTGACTGAGGCCGTGTAGGCAGCTTGACACAGTGCATGTGTTTGGAAAATTGGCTTGGGCTGCTTTTCTGAGCTGTGTGTGGTGGTATTGTATTCGATAGATTATAAATCTGAGTGAAGGGCATTTGTGTGGAACTTTTCAAAAAGGAGTGTGTGTGTGGTGTGTGTGTGTGTGTGTGTGTGTGTGTGTGTGTGTGTGTGTGGTGTGTGTTTGTCACTTTCTTTGTGTGTGTGGTGTGTGTATGTCACTTTGTTTGTGTGTGTGTGGGTGTAGGTGTGCACATAATTGTGTGAATCCATGTATGTATAGTGAAACCACACATTGTTTACTCATTCAGCATACTTGCATTTTTGTTAGCATACACCAGTATGCCTGCGTGTACATAAACATGCACTCATATATATATGCCTATGAACTCACACACACACACACGCATGCATGCACACACACACTCTCCACCAGAAGATTTAATCCCTCTTTCTTCCCTCTAAACAGTGTGTGAATCTTGGACTTTTTTTTTTTCATTTAACTTTATTGAAACTGAAATTTATATTTTTCATTTTATTCAACTTTATTGAAGCTGAAATGTTACACTTTTCGTCTTATTCAACTTTATTGAAACTGAAATTTTACATTTTTCATCATCAACTTTATTGAAACCAAAATTTTACATTTTCAATTGTATTCGGCTTTTACTGAAACTAAAATTTTGCATGTTTTATCTTTAAATCGTCATTTCTCATCGGCAACATCACTGAATCCTGTAGCTTAAGAACCCATAAAGTTGGCTGGGACAGCAGAGACTGGAGCAAACAGGGAATTAGGAGGATCACGTGGGTGTCATTGGGAGCGGCAGTTAACTCCACACCCGGTGACTCCAACACGTTAGATACGTGCACATTTTCATTCAACTGTAATAATAATAATGATAATAATAATGTATGGAATTTATATAGCGCTGAATCTTGTAAAGCAACAAATAATAGTAATAATGTATGGAATTTATATAGCGCTGAATCTTGTAAAGTAAACAAATCAAAGCGCTTGCATTCAAATCATTCACACGCATGCAACCATCCATAAATATCAAGATAAACAAATATCAAATTTATATACACAACACACTTAGGTGGGGGTGGTGGAGGTGAAGGCAGCTATTGACAAGTAGGAACAGATAACAGGGGAATCAAAGTGCTCAGATTTTTATTTATTTTTTTTTTTTATATACTGAAAGTGATATTGTACTTTTTTTTTCATTTCATTCAACTTTACAACTGAAACCAAAATGCAGCGCCAAGGTTTTGAAATGTCGTCCTGGATATATATATATATATATATATATATATATATATATATGTGTGTTGTTGCCAGCCAGCCACCCAGCCACCCAGTCAGCCACCTACCCATCCACCCACCCACCCACCCACCCAGCCCCTCTACCTCAAAGATGCTGACCCTGGGTGCGTCTCTGCACCTGCCCTCAGTCTGTCTCTCCATCTGCACCTGGGGGTCGTTCTACCTGGGCCTGCGGAGTCTGGCACCTGAGAGGAAGGCGGAGTGGCACTGTCGCATGGTGACCGCCGTCCACGCCTCGCTCATCACCCTCCTGTCGGGCTGGTCCTGCTTCGTCCAGGGGCCCTGGCCATTCACCGACGCCGGTGAGTGATGGGGGTGATTGGGGGTGTTTGGGATGGGAGGGTGATTGCGTGTGTGGGGGTTGGGGTAGGGGGGGTGTTGTGCTGGGTGGGGATTGGGGGGGGGGGGGTAGTTGTGTGTGTGGGTTTTGTTGTGTGTGCGTGTTCATGTGATTCAGATTCAGAATATTTTATTGCCATTTAAGTCATGTAGACTTATTTGACACTTATATGCGTGTGGGGGTGGGGGGTGGGGGGGGGTAGTTTGTGTGTGTGGTGTGGGTTGTGTTGTGTGTGTGTGATGTTGTGTTTATTTATTTTTTTTTAAAATTTTATTCGTTTATATCGAGGATAATGGAATAAGCATTAACATGCTTTTTTACATCCAGTCCCTGCGTGTATGCGGTTTTGTAAATTCTATCATCTAGCACACAATGGCCTACTCTTACCAAAAGCGAAATAGGATTCAACGTGTGCACGAGATGTTCTGCGTGCGTTCGCACACGGGGCCTCAGTTTATACTAATTACAGTTTCATCCGAAGGACTTTTGAGGAGAGTGGAGTCGGCACTGATGTTTTTTTGTGTTGTGTGTTGTGTGTGTGTATTTGTGTGTGTTGCCTGTTGGTCTTCAGTTTACATCTGTTCACATAAAAGTTACATAAGACACATAAAAAATAAGGGAAAGCTATATGCATGGGCTAATCTAATACTAATAGTGTGCATGTCTATGTGTAGAAGTGGGTATAAAAGCGTGCATGAGCAAGCATGTATTTGGACCAGTGTCTCTGTACATGTGTTTGTGCATGTGTGTGTGTGCGCACACATGCGTGTGTGCGCACACATGCGTGTGTGTGTGCGCATGCGTGCGTACATGTGTTTGTGTGTGTGAGAGAGAGAGAGAAAGTTTGATATATGGTAACTTAGGTAGTTTAAGATCACTAAAGGTGATAGTGAATTGTGGGAACATAATGAATTGTGTAATGTGTGTGTGGTTGTGTGCGTGCACAACATGTGTGTGTGTGTGCGCAAACAAGTGTGAGTGTGTGTGTGTGGGTGTGTGTGTGTTTCATTCTTTGTTTAACGTCGTTACTTAAAGTTTAAGTGATGTGTGTGTGTGTGTTCATTTCTTTTCTTTTTTTTCATTTTATTCTTTTATATCGAGGATAATGGAATAAGCACTTATGTGATTTTTTATATCCAGTCCCTGTGCGTATGCAGTTTTGTAAATTTTGTCATCTGTTTCCACTGGCACACAAACAATGGCCTACTCTTACGAAAAGCGGAACAGTGTGTGTGTGTGTGTGTGCAGTCCTTTCTTATGTAAACAAGTAGTCATACAAATTTTTGCTTTGAAGGGGCTGATTTTGTTAAAGGAAGTTAATTTTTCTGTACATACTGTTTCTTCTAACAGTAAGTACTAAGTAGGACTAGACTTACACAACAACAGAAAGATTATTACAGGGTCTGGAAAGACAGTTTAAGTGACTGTGAGGGTCTGCTCTTATTGATAGGATTTTATAGTATAATTTTCTAACGGGCTTTTCCTGCTGTTATGTGGTTCGTACGTAGACACTTTATAAAACAGAGACTGTTTGGGGATGGAAGAATATATATATACATAACTTTTTGCAGTCAGTTTTGGTCAATGTGTTTAATCTTGTTGCTAAATATTAGTTTGATAAAACTTTTATACAGGCAGTTTAAAATTATATGCTTTAGGTTGGTTTTTCTGACACAACCCCATAAGATAGAAGCATGATTTATAAGAGATAGAATATGTTCATGTAAACAAGATTTTACAAATGAAGTTTAAAAATTGGAGTCAATAATTTTATTCTTGTCAAAACTATGTTTTCCTTATTCAGCTTTGTGCTTCAACCAAGGTGACCTAGGTGAATCAACAACTGTACCTAGTACGTTATGTGTAGCTATTTCTTCAGGTTTTTGTCCTTGAATATTATATTGGAACAAAAGAAGAAGACAACCTCAGTCATGAATCTATAAAAAGTGGTCACAGCTTAATGCACATGTATTCACTTTGTTTTGTTTGAATTCAGAGAGGGGTTTTTTTCATCCTGTTCCTTGGCTAGAGCTTTGAGGTTTATCATTACCATTGTGATTTTGCATTTGTCAAGTTAAAACGATCTTTATTGAGGGTTAAAGATTAAGTTTACACAACTTTTTTTTCATCCTGCCCACACAACAACAAAAAATCAAGAAAATTTACATATAAAAGTATTCAAAAGACAATGTTAACCTATGTTGAAAAGAACAAAAGTAGTGAAGTTTTTTCTATATATATATATAAGTCCAGACCTCACAATACAAGATAAACCAAATCCAAGACAATACAAATTAAGCACAGTCATACAGAAAAAAATGATGAAAATACACCGAGAAGGACAACTATCACCATCTCAGATGAGAAGAACAGGTCATAACGCTAAGACTCTATCCTGGCCACATCATCATCATCATCATCATCAGACCCGTGACCTTGGCGGTCGTGGGGGAGACACGAAAGACGATGCCGTGGTAAGCCTCCTCCGTCCATCTCGGTCCTCGGCTCTGCGCAGTAGTGCCGAGTCATTCATCCTGGTCCATTCTCTGATGTTGTCCATCCATGACTTGTTCTGTCTTCCCCTCCTTCTGCCACCTTCGAGTGTTCCCTGCAGTACTGTTTTGGGCAGAGTGTTGTAGCGAGTGACGTGGCCGAAACATGTCAGCTTTTTCTTCTTGACGATGGTGAGAAGGGTTCCTGTGGGACCTGCCAGCCGTGTTATTTGACTCTTGACAAATTCATTGGTCTTTCGTTCTCTCCAGGATATGCCCAGTAGTTTTTCTATGGCATTTTGTTTCGAATGACTGGATTCGCTTGCTGTTTCAGCAGTCAATGTCCAGGTTTCACTTCCATACAGCAGGATCGTCTGAATTAGGGCTTTGTAGAGCTTTAGTTTGATTGGGAAACTGATCTCTTTACTTTTCCATATGGTGGTGAGTTTTGTCATGGAAGATGTTGCCATGGCTATTCTGACTTTGATTTCTGTCGTCGATTGCCTGTCCTTTGTGAGTGTAGCGCCAAGGTATTTAAAAGTGTCTACCTCCTCCAGTTGTTGGACATTCATGTAAATTTTAGCAGTGGCGTTGCTCGTGCTGTTCACAAGTACTTTACTTTTCTCCGAGCTCACCTCCATCCCATATGCTCCAGCTCTGTTCTCAAGTCTGGTCGTAAGATCTTGCAGCTTTGTGTTACTTCCGCCCATGAGGTCAATGTCATCGGCAAACCGTAAGTTGTTGAGGGGTCTGCTGCCAATGGAGATGGTAGAGTGGAAGTCATGGAGGGTCTCTCTCATAATGTTTTCCAAGAACAGATTAAACAGAACTGGAGATAACAGGCATCCTTGTCGGACCCCAACTGTGGTTTTGAAGTAGTCTCCGACCTGACTGTTCAGAAGGACTGCACTGCTTGCGGTGTTGTATAGTGCTTGAATGGTTTGCACTAGTCCTTCTTCAATGCCAAACATTCTGAGGACCTGCCACAGGCCTCGTGCCATACTCTGTCGAAAGCCTTCTTGAAGTCGATGAAGTTGTAAGGAAACTAGGTCTCTCATAGATGTTGAAGATCGTTTTTCCATCAGATGTGGCAGTTAAAAATCTGTTCGATTGTGCTCCTGCCTGCCCTGAACCCAGCTTGTTCCTCTGCAAGGTTTCTTTAGCTCCTCCTTCTTGAGTGATTCAAAATCACTTTGAGCATGAATCTTGCTGTGCGTGGCTGATGAGGCTGATTTGTTCTATAGTTTTGGCATTGGCGTAAATTCCCCTTCTTGGGCAGGGGTAATGATGAGTGCATTGTGTCCATTCTGTTGGCCACTGTTTTGTCTCCCAAATCTTCTGACAGATAGCTGTAACATATGTGATGACTGTTTCGCCACCATGCTTGAGCAGCTCTGCTGGTATATTGTCTGCTCCTGGGGACTTTCCTACTGGTAAGCTGCGGATGGCTTCTTCCACTTCTTCCCTCAGTATAGGTAATGGTGAGGGTGCTCTTGATGTTGCTGCTTTCTCTTCTATTATGCTTTTATATTCTGGCCACAACAGGCTAGTAAATCACCACATGTACACAAAGCTGAAACTAGTCCCTACTCCCCTGTGTGCCTGCGGTATAGAAAACCAGACTGGCGAACACATCCTTCAAAGATGCACGCTATACAGCAACCTGAGGAAGATTGCGTGGCCAACGGAGATAACCCTGCAAACCAAGCTGTAGCACCCTCAAGAAGAGCTGGAAAGAACATGCCATTATTTTTTCTGGACACATATCTGACTGTGTAAAGCAAACAAGAGAAGAAGAAGAACTAAGACTGTACTGCTAATTGTCATGCAAAAAAACAACAACAAAAGTTCAGATTTGATGGCCCCAGTTGCTGCAGTCTTACGGTGACCTCACTTTCAATTTTCCATACTCTTCTGTGCCCTGTGTTGAGTTTGAATCAAAGCCTTCAAGGCTGGAAGTTCGTGGGAGAGGGTCATTTTAAGGAACGTTGGGTTAGTCACCTCCCAAGGTAGGCATCTGGCCCAGTTAAGCGCCTCGACTAAGATAGTGTTGTTGTTAGTAAGGGGGGCTTAGTAGTTTTTGTTTATTTATTGGATGGATGGCCGGCTGGTTGGTTGGTTTGAAAGGTAAAGGTTAAGGTGTCCCATAACCTGTAAGAACGTAGGGAAGCGAAGTGTCAGAGACCTCCTTTTGGGGGGGTGAGGGGGGGGGGGGGGGGGGGGGGGCTAGCATATTGAGGGCAGTGCCCATTTCCTCTCCCTTGCTGCTTTACCTTCCCTGACCCTAAAGAGGCAGGTACCCATTTACAGCTTGGTGAACTGGTGGACTGTACTGAAGCCAAGGCGCGCAAACGGTCACCCATCCAACTGGTAACTACGCTCGATGCTGCTTAATTAACCTTGGCTGGGGGAAAGCGAGTGCTCTGCCCACTGAGCTATCCCTGAGGATTTTTTTTTTCTTGGGGTTGGTTGGTTGGCTATAAACATGGACTCTACAGTCTCTCTCTGTCCTCTCCTCTGTCCTGTGTCTTGTCTATGTCCCTCTACCAATGTGCGGGTGTCCCCTTGTGAATGGGCTGAACAGCTCCAATCACCGTACACTACTGTCATTGTTGCAGGTGGTCTGAACACGCCCCTGCAGGTGACGACAAGCATCATCTGCCTGGGTTACTTCCTCTTCGACTTTGCCTGGTGCCTCTACTTCCAGACAGAAGGTCCGTCGGGTTATGTCCCTTAGATACTTCCAGACAGAAGGTCCGTCAGGTTATGTCCCTTAGATACTTCCAGACAGAAGGTCCGTCGGGTTATGTCCCTTAGATACTTCCAGACAGAAGGTCCATTAGGTTATGTCCCTTAGATACTTTCAGACAGAAGGTCCATCAGGTTATGTCCCTTAGATACTTTCAGACAGAAGGTCCATCAGGCTATGTCCCTTAGATACTTCCAGATAGAGGTCAGGTTATGTCCCTTAGATACTTTCAGACAGAAGGTCAGGTTATGTCCCTTAGATACTTCCAGACAGAAGGTCCGTCAGGTTATGTCCCTTAGATACTTCCAGATAGAGGTCAGGTTATGTCCCTTAGATACTTTCAGACAGAAGGTCAGGTTATGTCCCTTAGATACTTTCAGAGGTCAGGTTATGTCCCTTAGATACTTTCAGACAGAAGGTCAGGTTATGTCCCTTAGATACTTTCAGACAGAAGGTCAGGTTATGTCCCTTAGATACTTTCAGACAGGTCAGGTTATGTCCCTTAGATACTTTCAAACAGAAGGTTCGTCAGGTTATGTCCCTTAGATACTTTCAAACAGAAGGTCCGTCAGGTTATGTCCCTTAGATACTTTCAAACAGAAGGTCCGTCAGGTTATGTCCCTTAGATACTTTCAAACAGAAGGTCCGTCAGGTTATGTCCCTTAGATACTTTCAAACAGAAGGTCCGTCAGGTTATGTCCCTTAGATACCTTCAGACAGAAGGTCCGTCAGGTTATGTCCCTTAGATACCTTCAGACAGAAGGTCCTTCAGGTTATGTCCCTTAGATACTTTCAAACAGAAGGTCCGTCAGGTTATGTCCCTTAGATACTTTCAGACAGGTCAGGTTATGTCCCTTAGATACTTTCAAACAGAAGGTCCGTCAGGTTATGTCCCTTAGATACTTTCAAACAGAAGGTCCGTCAGGTTATGTCCCTTAGATACTTTCAAATTGAAGGTCCGTCAGGTTATGATTCCTCTCAGTAGTTTGGTTGGCTGCCTGGTCAGTCGGTTGGTTGGTTGGATGGATGGGTTTGTTGGTGGTGGTTTTGTTTGTTTGGAGTTTGGGGTTTTTTGTTTGGGGTTTTTTGGGTTGTTGTTTTTTTTGGGGGGGGATCTTGTTTGGGACTTTGGGGAGGGTGGGGGGGGTGTCTGTTTGAGATTTAATGTCAGAGAAGAGCATTGTGGACCCATTAAGGTGTGTGTTTGTGTGTGTGTGTGAGTTCTTCAGTGTAACTGCCTTCCACCAAAAAGTGAAATCAGAAATGTGTGTGTGTGTGAGAGAGTGTGTGTGTGGTAAATCCAGTTTGACTTCCCCCATCCCCCCTTCCTTCCTCCTTCCTTTCTTTCAACCCCACAATTTTGCAAAGGAAAAGTTGATAGGAAAAACTCAGTGTAGCCACCAAAAGGTTTGTCTATTACACTGTTTCTGTCATGCTGTTTCTGTGTGTGTGTCTCTGTCTCTCTGTCTGTCTCTTTCTCTCTCAGTTTTTGATATTTTTTTTAATTTAAAAACAAAAATTTATTCTTTTATATCGAGGATACTGGAATAAGCACTTATGTGCTTTTTTTACATCCAGTCCCCGTGTGTATGCGGTTTTGTAAATTCTGTCATCTGTTCCCACTGGCACACAATGGCCTACTCTTATTTATTTCTTTTTGTGTGAATCGGAGAATGGGACTGTTGGAAGCAGGAGACAACTCACCCCTCAAATCATACTGAAAGTGATATATAGCAGTTTAATTTATCCCCTTTAGAATTCAGAACGGCTTGTGACAGATGCTTTAGCGGAGTGGTTAAAACCATTCGACTTCACTCCCTTGCGTTCAGAAGTCATGGGTTCAAATCTCGGTAGTGGCGTCTGGTAAATTGAGGGTGGTGATTTTTACCATCTCCCTGGTGACTTAATTCCCTTTGTGTACATAATGCACATGTAGAAGATTAAAGAAATGCATGTTAAAAGATCCCATTTCTCATGTCAGCATTCAGTGGGTTAAACGGAAATATGAACATACCCAGCATGCAACCTGCACAAAGAAATGAGCTTCTCTGAGGTGGGAATGTGTCAGCTGAGGCCAGTGGGTTAGACCTGAAAAGTTAAAAGCACAAGCGAAGACCATGCAGGGAATGTACAGAGAGAGAGAGAGGGGAAGCCAGGGGGAGAAGTACCATTGTGAATATTATAATAATAATGTATGGAATTTATATAGCGCTGAATCTTGTAAAGCAACAAATCAAAGCAGTATGATAAACAGACTCTGTCCAGATTCATGTAGAACAAAATTTCACAACTTCTCTGTCACATTAACATGATAAATGTGTTGTAAGATGATTTGAATATAAGCGTTTTGATTTGTTGCTTTTCAAGATTCAGTGCTATATGCATATATATTGCATTCATTATTATTATAAATCAATTATTATATATACAGATGTTTGTAGAACAGAATTCGCACACATTTGGTATAAACATATAAATTGTTTATAAATGTAATATTCAGGTCTGTGTAGACTATTTTTTTTTCTTTTGTTCCTTTATATCGAGGATAAAGGAATAAGCACTCATGTGCTTTTTTACATCCAGTCCCCGTGTGTATGCGGTTTTGTAAATTTTGTCATCTGTTCCCACAACACACAATTTAATGTTTGACTAGAATTCACAAGCACCTCGCACCACCACCGTGTGGGGGACGGGATAGCCTAGTGGTTAGAACATTGCGCTGGCAATCTGACGACCCGGGTTCGATTCCCGTTCAAGGGGATATTTTCCCCTGGAGTTACCATCAGTGCAGACTCCACTCTCCCCAAAAGTCCTTCGGATGAGACTATAAACCGAGGCCCCGTGTGCGAACGCATGCAGAACATCTTGCGCACACGTTAAATCCTGTTCTGCTTTTTGTAAGATTAGGCCATTGTGTGCTGGTGGGAACAGATGACAGAATTTACAAAACCGCATACACACGGGGTAAAAGGTGTCCCATAACCTATATTAAGGTCGTAGGGGAGCGAGGCGTCAGAGACCTCACTTCTCTAGGGGCCAGCGTATTGAGGGCGGTGCCCATCTCCTCTCCCTCACTGCTTTACCTTTCCTGACCCTAAAAGAGGGCAGGTACCCATTTACAGCTGGGGGAACTGTAATGAAGCCAAGGCGCGCAAACTGTCACCCATCCAACTGGTAACCACACTTGACGCTGCTTAACTTGGCCTGGGGAAGAAAGCGAGTGCTCCGACCACTGAGCTATCCCGTCCCCTGTCACGGGGACTGGATGTAAAAAAAAAAGTACATGAGTGCTTGTTCCATTATCCTTGATATACAAGAATAAAAAATAAATAAATTAAAAAAACTAATAATAAAAACCATCATCATTGTCATCATAGTTAAATGTCTTGATCAACGTGCAGGTCTGGGAACAGATGACAGAATTTACAAAACACATACACACGGGGACTGGATGTAAAAAAAACAAACAACATAAGTGCTTATTCCATTTTCCTCGATATACAAGAATAAAAAATAAATAAATACAAAAAATAAATAAATAAAAACCATCATCATCATAGTATGTATGTTAGTCCGTCGTGTTCGACGATCAGACGAGGCAGCTGCTGTTTCGAAAATTGGGCAGAAATTTGATTATAGTAGAGATGCCTTGCCCACAGTACATTCCCACTATCTCGGCCAAGTGGGCATAAGGACAGTCAGCGTTGGAGATGTTCTCCAAAGGCCAACCAGCCCCCAGGGCTGCAGCACATAAGGACTGTAGCAAGTCAAGCCTCCTAGTCAGAGAGTCATAGTCGATCACTAAAGACTTAAGCTGTAAAGTGGAAGAATTCCATGAGTGGGAAAGAAAGCTACTGCTCATACTACAGCCTCTCACTTTGCTGCTGTTGCCCCCCCCCCCCCCCCCCCCCCACAGCGTCAATGGTTTCATCAAGAACTTTGATAAACCCCAGGCGCTGACGGCGTGATAAAATGTCCTGATCAAACGCGTGGATCGGTGGTCTAGAGGTGTAACACGCCTGTCTAGAAAGCGAAAAGTCCGGGTCTGAAGTGTGCGGCGGTTCGTACCCCGTTTGGACCGGAAACTTTTCCCCCATCCATTAGACCATGAGTGGTGGTCTGGGCGCTAGTCTTTCGGATGAGACGATAAACCGAGGTCCCGTGTGTTACACGTAATTATTTAGCGCACGTAAAAGAACCCACGGCAACAAGAGAGTTGTCCCTGGCAAAATTCTTAGAAAAAAGCCACTCTGATAGGGAAACAAATACAGTTGCAGACATGAAAAAAAAAAAAAAAAAAAGGGTGGCGCTGCGCTTGTGGCAACGCGCTCTCCCGCTCTCCCCGGGGAGAGCAGCCCAAATTTCATGGAGAGAAATCTGCCGTGACTTAAAGTGGTATGAAATGAAATCTGAGCGCTTTGATTTGTTGCTTTACAAGACTCAGCGCTATATAAATTCCATACATTATTATTATCAAACGCGCAGGCCTGCCGATGCTGTTCCACCACGCGCTGAGCATCCTGGGCTTCGTCTGGACGCTGAGCGCGGGCAAGTACGGCACGGAGCTGATGGCCACCGTCTGCGGCTCCGAGGCCACCAACCCGCTGCTGCAGCTGCGCTGGTTCCTGAAGGAAGCCGGCCGCTGCCACACCTGGCTCGGGGAGCTGGTGGACGTGCTCTTCGTGCTGGCCTTCTTCACCCTGCGCCTGGGCGTGGGTTCGGTCCTCCTCCACGCCTACTTCCAGCAGCCTACGGACGTGATGGGGCGGGTGGGCGCTGTGCTGATCTACCTGGTGGGCTGGATGTTCGGGGTCAGCATCTTCCAGTACGCCCTGCGCAAGTACTCCAGAAAGTTCAGCGGCACCTGGTGTGGGAAAGCCAAAAACGCGTCGCGGCATTCTTATTCTTCCTCTGGTGAGGGTGAGGGTTCTGCGGTCATGGGTTCCGGTGAGGGTGAGGGTTCTGCGGTCGTGGATTCCGGTGGGGGTTCTGCGGCCGTCGTTGTGGGTTCCGGTGACCATCTCCGAGGTGAGGGGGAGTCGGGTGAGGGGAAGGGTGAGGGTGTGTTGCAGGGGAATGGGGTGGTTCGTAGGGGCGGGAAGGGGGATGATGATGGTGTGGCGCCGGTGGAGTCTTCCTGCGAGGTGAACGGGACGGTGACGGGCGAGACTGGTAAGAAGGGAGGGGTGTTGGTGAACGGGCGGAGGAGGAGGGATTTGTGATGACGATGATGATGGTGTTTGTGTGTGGGTGTTGTGTGTGTGTGTGTGTTGTGTGTGTGTGTAGGTGTGTGTGTTGTTGTGTGTGTGTGTGTGTTGTTTTGTCGTTGAGAAGGAGGGGAGTGCCATGTGTGTGGAGAGGGCGGGGGTAGTGTGTGGGTGTGAGTGAGGAGGGGCGTGTAGGTGTGCGTGCATGTGTTGTTATGTAGTATATATGGGTCGTTGAGAAGGGGGGGAGTGCCATGTGTGTGGAGAGGGCGGGGGTAGTGTGTGGGTGTGAGTGAGGAGGGGTGTGTTTGTGTGTGGTGAGGGGGGGGTTGTTCTTTAGTCATTTTATTTATTCTTTTATTTTGAGGATAATGGAATAAGCACTCGTGTGCTTTTTTTGCATACAGTCCAGTGTGTTTGTGTGTGTGTGAGGAGGAGTGTGTAGGTGGGTTGGTGTGTGTGTGTAGGGGAAATGAGGTGTTTGTGTGTATGTGAGGAGGTGTGTGTGTTCTTTAGTCATTCTTTTTTTTTTTTTTGAGGATAATGGAATAAGCACTCGTGTCCATTTTTTGCATCCAGTCCCTGTGTGCGTGCAGTTTGTCAATTTTGACATGCAGTAGGCATGGGTCTGCTCTTCTGAGAGTCCTAACGGGTTTTAATACGTGCGCAAGATGGTCTGTGTAAGTGTTTGTGTGTGTGTGTGTTTGCCCAGATGATATCCATTTTGCAAGAGGATTTTTTTTACTTCTTGTAAATACAAAGACTTTGCTTTATTCTGTATCCATACAAAAATCTATATATTTCTGTCGACTCACATAATTCTGTCTCTATTTTTCTATGGATGAGTGTATGGTAATGAAACAAATATTGCATTAATGTATGATTTTTTAAAAATTAATTTATCCATTGTTACATTGAGGTAAATAGTTTATTTGTAATGTTCATATAAAATGTATTTATACATATGAATCATTCATCAACTTTGATTTGTTATTTTTTAACTCCGCATCAAACTATGTGTGGGTGGGTGTGTATGCGTGTGTGTGTGTGACACATCTACATGGTAAAGTCAGAGAAGTTTTACTTTTGTAAAGACCATTTGGGAAGTGGTATGAGTTCAGACTAGTATTGAAAATATTCATCATGACGAATGAATGTGTTCAGATTATACTTCGAAATAATGTTCAGAATAAATGCATGTGTTCAGGCTAACGTTGGAATCAGGTTGTACAGAAGAGCATGTGTTCAAATTGATAGTGGACATTTTAGTTCAAGATGTGATCATGAATGCATACGTTCCGATCAATATTGATAATTATCATAGCGTTTGTGTACAGATTCATTCTGAGAATTATCATAGTGTAAGCTTATCCATTCGTATTAGGGGTTATCTTAGCGCATAATCATATTGAAAGCTTATCCATTCATATTGGAAGTTAGCTTATCCTTAGCGCATAATCATATTCATTTATTTATTTTTCATTTATTTATACCACTTTAAGTCACAAGATTTCTCTGCGTGAAATTCGAGCTGCTCTCCCCGGGGAGAGCACGTCGCCACAAGAGCAGTGCCACCCTTTTTGGGGTTTTTTCAGCCTAGTATTCTTTTTTTTTTTAGGATGTTTATGAGCACATGAAGACTGCCAAAAATGTCAGGAAAAGGAAATCGAAGAAGGCGACAAAAGCTGGCATACTGTGACACATGTATGTGGGCAATATGTGCTGTCTGCAAGCTGTGGGTGCATTATGAACTACACAGTAATACGGTGTGATGTCTAACTTTCAAATGCCATGAATTACTGTGTGTTGTAATGTAATGCTGCATTATGTAATCGTTCATTTTTACATATATATAAATATTTAAGGAGGGTAAAGAAAATATAGTCGCTTACTCTGAGGAATTCGTTAATGCAGATTTTCCATTATTTAAAATTAGAGCCTGCAAAATAGAACTGCCTGACGAGTTAGATTAAATATCGCGATGCAGCCTTTTTTTTCTAGTCTAATGCAGGACCAGAACATAATTTCCTGATGTAGTGACAACATACTCATTTTCTTGTTATAAAAAGAACCAAAAAAAAAGGAAAAATTACTAGAAACTTTTTTAACTAATGCTCAATTAGTCAATGTACAGTGACTCACGTTTTTTCTTCAAATGTTCATATAAAAAAAAAATTTTAAGATTCTACTAGTTAGCTATTTAGTTAAAAATTTAGATTAAAAAGAAAAAGAGAGAGATATGCGAACTAAACTTCTTGACAACATTCTTGAAAATCAAAGCCTGATAAACTTTACGGAATTGTGTCGTTAATCCTAACTGTAGCTGCAGCATTCCTGAAGCCACAAAGCGATAGTGTTGTGTGCCTGGCTGTGGCAAATTTCATGGGCCTTTTTTGTTTCGTTTTGGTTTTAACACGAGTATCCAGTTACAGGGAAACTACTCAGGTCATTAGCTCGGCCATTTAGCTTGACCAGAGTTCTTTCCCTGTTCACTGATCACTAACAGTGATTTCTGAATGACGTAAACTGTCAGTGACAATCTTTTTCTGTCTGTAAAGATGTTGCTTCATGTTTCGTACAGAAACAATGTTTAATTTCACTCTTGAGGCTGAGGAAATGTTGCTGTGTGTAAAATCCATCTTGTTTTGTGTGGGGGTGCATGGGTGCATGCCTGTATACCTGTTGTGTGTGTGTGTTGTGTGCGCGTGCACGCACATTAAGTGATCAATACTTACAGTTACACCATGTCAAGATAAGGCTCTGAGTGTGTCCAACTTTTTGGTTCTTTAGCATTCACTAATGCTATTTAAAACCAAGAACAGAAAGAGACAAGACGCACATTCAATAAACTTTATGTAAAGATATGATAGTCACGTCTAGTTTCATAGAATTTTACTATGTTTGCTGACAAGGTATTGACAAAGTAGCGCTTCACAGTTGAGCTACAGTATTAAAAAGCTTGAATGCATCTTGCATTGCATTAGCAAGAGCTCAGCAGCTCTGAGAAAATGCAAAGAAATCTAATGAAGTGAATTAATTAGTGAAAAAATCTCTTTTTTTAAATTCTGTTGAGGGAAAAAAATAAACGCACATCATTGGCTTTTCTTACATCCAACCCTCAGTCGAGGAAAACTGATGTGAAAAAAACAAACAAAAAACAAATAAAGATCTGAAAGAAAACCAATCACACAGTAAAATCAATGTATATGTATAAGAAATAATAATAATAAAATCATGTCAATGTAGAAACCAGTTGAACAAAAAAAATACCTGTAAAAAAAAAAATGTAAAGAAAAGTAATAACATCTTCCAAATTTCTTAGTCTGGCATATTACAAAGAAACTGAACACATAAGGAAAAGTGAGGAAGAGGAAAGAGAAAGAGGAATTAAAATACCATGTAAGCGAGATAGCAAGGGAACAAAGAGAAAGAAGCCACATGTGTTGGTCATTTCGAAACAATCGATCACACATGTCAAGAAACAAATCGTTTAGATAATGTCAGTATAGCAAAGCTAAAACATCTACAACACTACTACTGATTAGATGAAGAAGTTAATGAGCCAAATGACATGCATTTTGAGAGAGAGAGAGAGTGCGTGTGTGTGTGTGTGTGTGTGTGTGTGTGCAGGAGGGAGGAAGAGAGAGTGAGAGAGCGAGCAACAAATCAAATATAAATGAAGATGCAAACTTTTTAATGCGAACTTTTAAAGGTTTTTTAAAAAAGAATTCACTCTTACAGAGTTCTTAAACAGATGATGAACTATGAAGGATTGGTCCATTGATACACAAAATATCTTTCTTGCTATTTTTTGGCTGCTGATAAAAAAAAAAATTCCTACATATTAGTATTGCGTGTTTCTTTTTATCTTCCATGTTGATCCCTTGTACAAAGACATGTATTGTCATATACTCTGCATTTTTCAACATTCGGTGCTGTCAATTTGGTCCAATTTGTGAATTCAGTCTGTTGATATTTCTTGTTTTCCTTGCTACATGGCACTGAGTTGAGCTGTTTATTTTTTTATACGATATTCTGCTCAAGTTTGCCATATGTGCTTTAATGCTTTGAGCAAGATATTTTGAATGAACGAAGTTTGGATGTCTTTCTCTGAGTCTCACAGGCTTTTGACAACGACCCAGACAGTATTTTTGTATTCATGCGCTCCTTGTTTGAGCTGATTCAAGGAGCATTTTGTCAAAGACTGCTATTCTTTTCCTTGAAGTTGTGATGAACTGCATATAAGATTCCCTGCTCAGTTTATGCTGCAGTGGAGTGTGCTGCTGTCATACAGTCTTGAACAAGATGAAGATGTTGCATTCTGAAAAAGACATGGCGAGCTGTCATACAATCTTGAATAAGATGAATTTTGAATATGTTGCATACTGAAACAAGAAATGGCAAGTTTTCATACAGTCTTGAACAAGATGAAAATGTTGCATTCTGAAAAAGACATGGTGAGCTGTCATACAATCTTGAATAAGATGAGTATTGAATATGTTGCATTCTGAAACAAGAAATGGCAAGTTTTCATACAATCTTGATGAATAAGATGAGTGTTGAATATGTTGCGTTCTGAAACAAAAAATGGCAAGTTTTCATACAGTCTTGAATAAGGTGAAGATGGCATATTCTGGAAAAGAAAAGGCAAATTTTGCGTATTTTATGGAATATGAATGTGGCTTTTTTTTTTTTTAAATGCTGTATTAATTTTCATTGTACTCAACTCCAGTCCACAGCATTTTCACGGCTAAAGTGTTCATTAAACTTTTGTTCTTTTCCTGTTGCTTGGCTAAAGCTCCAAGGTTCACTAACAGTAAGATTTTGCATATATTTATTATATATGATATATATATGATATATATATATGATATGTATATAAATATATATATATATTATGTGACTGTTCACCTTTAAGATAGCCGCATTCTGACTTCAGGGATGATGGTGTCTAAATAAAACACCACTGTGCATGGTTCATTTTAATTTCGTCATCTGTTCCTGCAAGCGCAAGATATTCTGTGTGTGTTGGTGGTACACAGACCCTCACTTTACAATCTCCTTCACATAACTTTACCACGGTGAGGTACATGGTTTTTGAGGTTCTACAAACTTTCACACTGGTGCTGCAATCTATTAGTTGAAGAATTTATCCTTGGATATCATTACAGTTAGTTTAGACACCATCCATGAAGTTGGAATATGGCTACCTTAATGGAGGGTAAAATCAGTCCTGTACTTCTTCTTCTTCTTCCTTTTTTGTCGTGTTTCTCCCAGGGGAGGTTTGACATCGATGAGCCTTCTCCATCTCTCTCTGTTTTGAGCTTCCTCCTTATTTATGCCCCTTTCTCTAAGATCATCTGCAATACAGGTACCCCAGGTTTTGCTAGGTCTTCCCTTTGGTCTCTTTCCATCCACTACGAAGTTCATTGCTCTTTTTATGATGTGGTGGTCTGCTTTCCGTTGAACGTGCCCAAACCTGCGCAGTCTATTGGTACTAGCTACAGACTTCAGATCATCAACTTTGCACGTTCTTCATAGTTCTTCATTCGTGATCCTGTCTGAATCTTTGTCATGTAGCATAGCATTCGGTTTTCACAGCTCTTCAACAAACGTTTGACAGTTTTTGTGAAAAACCCATGTCTCCGAACCATACAGGAGAACAGGTCTAATGCAGGCCTTGTATATCAAACATAATAAGGTCATGAGTACATGTCACACTCTGGTAATGTTCCTGTAAGCTGTAAAGACCAGTTGTTTTGGTTTGACTGTAATGATTTGAGTAAAGGAATTTTTGTTCAAGTTCTGCGCACACAACTGTGCGTGTGCTGTGGAGAGAAGAGCTCTTTCTTTCCTCGCCACAGCATGTGTTGGGTTAGTTGAAGAAGAAGGGTAGCACGCAGAGGTGGGTGCAGAGTCGAGAGAAAGTGAATCAACAGTGAAATTTGGGCTGCTCTCCCCGGGGAGAGCGCGTTGCCACAAGAGCAGCGCCACCCTTTTTTTTTCTTTTTTTTTGTCTGCAACAGTATTTGTTTCCCTATCAGGGTGGCTTTTTCTAAGAATTTTGCCAGGGACAAGTCTCTTGTTGCCGTGGGTTCTTTTACGTGCGCTGAATAATTTTGTGTAACACACGGGACCTCGGTTTATTGTCTCATCCAAGAAAGACTAGCGCCCAGACCACCGCTCATGGTCTAATGGATGGGGGAAAAGTTTTGGGCTCAAACAGTGGGAGAGTGTGGTGCGGGAAAAGGAGGTAGAAGGAAGCAGTATGGGTTGCACGGCTGATTATTGATTGGACATGGTTTCACCCAGTATGTGTTTTTCTTCACAGTGGTTAGCAGCATTGATGGTATACCTGTATTATGTGTATGTATGTTAAAAACAGAAATATGCTAACTGTTTCTACATCATTCTTTCACATCTTCCAGTTGACAAAATCAAAATGTGTGTATTATTGAATAAGAAATTTTTTTTAAAATAAAAAACGAGTTGCCATGTTTTTCTGCTGTCACTTTGTTACTGATGATTGATAACGTTATTGTTTCATGAACTGCGTTTGTGTGTATTGAGACAAGGTGTGAATTTTGCAACGATATTGCATTTAAGTACCAAGTCATTGCTTGAGGAAGTGAATGTGATATGTATAGAAAATGTATGCTAAGTACTAATAGTACAGCAAATATGTTTTCTTTTTTTTCTTTTACTGTTGTTTGATTGTGATGCTTGCATTTTTATTACTCTTTTTCTATTTCTGTTGTTGTTTTTTATCCCAAAAATTTTGTGATTGTTTTTGAGGGAGTTTCTGGTCTGCATTTTCATATTCTTTTAAATTTTATCATTACTTTTTGAAACTGATGAAATCAGTCATTGCTGGAAAAGTGGTGTATTAGGTGAATGAAGCGAAGAAAGATGAAGAAAAGAAGTCTGTGTATGACAAATCTGATGTTCTGCGGTTCAGTGTTGTAATGGCTTGAAATATGTGGTGAATGCTGCTGCTAAACATTAGTAACTGCTAGTTACACCTTTATTTTGTTTTTATTATTTTTCTTTCAAAAATCGGTAGAGCAGTGAATGCTTATGCAAGAGGCATATAAATCGTCATCAGATTAACCATCATTTTTATGCAGATGACTCTCAGATTCTTAGCAGAGATACTCCTGAAAATCTGCCTTCTCTCTTGATTAATATGTCCTACTGCCTTCAAGATATCCAAAATTGGATGATACAGAACAAGTTACAGCCAAATGCAGATAAAACTGAAGCCATGCTTGTAGGGACCAAACACAAACTGTCTTCCATCACAACAGCTTCAATAGAATTCGGCAATACGTCTCTCCCTCTATCCACTGCTGTGAAATATCTAGGGGTCTTTATCGACAACACATTCTCCATGCAAAAATTCATCACCCAAACCTGCCAGTCGTGCTACTATCAATTACAGCGCATCAGTGCAGTTCCAAAGTTCCTGTCTACTGATGGAACATCCATACTAGTCATGTCTCTCATTCTCTCATGTCTAGACTATTGCAATTCTCTTCTGGCTGGTCTGCTGGCATCATCTATCCACTCCCTTCAACGTATACAAAACTCTGCAGCTTGACTAGTTCTCAGAAAGAAAAAATCTGAGCACATTACTCTTCTCTTGTGATCTCTCCACTGGCTGCCTGTGCCACAGAGAGTAAACTATAACTTTGTTACAAATGCCTCCACAAAACAGCACCTTCCTACCTCTGTGAATGTCTTCAACTGTATACTCTTTCTCATTCCCTCCGCTCTGCTGCAGATTCCTTGTGCTTAAGAATACCTAGATTCAACCAGCCCACTGTTGGCCATCGCTCTTTCTCTGTTTCTAGTCCATCAATCTGGAATGACCTCCCTCTCTCCCTTTGCTAAAGCCTTCTTATGATGCTTTTAAATCCAGCCTCAAGACACATTTATTTCAAACCTAAGATTCTCCCCTCTTGTTCCATCTCATTTTTGTCCCTGCCCTCAACAGCCCAAACCCCACCACCCTGCTGGAGTGTATAACCTTTATGTGTGTGCGTGCGTGAGTGTGTGTGTATACATTTGAATTTGTAAAAACTATTATTTGTAACTGGCTGCATGTGAATAAGTGGGATGTACGAAAGCACTTTGATTTGTTATTTACAAGATATGGCGCTATATAAAATCCATGTAGTAGTAGTAGTAGTAGTAGTAGTAGTGTTATCTGCAGACTAGATTTTTCTTTTCTTTTTTTTTTTTTTTAGGGGGGGGGGGGGGGGCTGTTGTTTTTTTGTTTTGGTTTTGGGGTGGGGTTTTTTTGGGGTTTTTTTTGGGGGGGGGGGGGGGGAGTTGTTCTTGGCTAGACCTCCATAGTACACCAATGATGAGATTTTGCATATGCCACCATTTCCCCCCCCCCCCACCCCCCCCCCCCACCAAGGTAGCTGCATTCCGACTTCAGGGATGAAATCTAACCACAACAGCAATGTGCATGTTTCTTTTGTTTGTGTTTACTTCAGTTATCCATCCATACCTACGGCCATACTCTGCCCTATCCTCTTCCAAAAAAAGCAGAACGGGTTTTAACATGTGCACCAGATGTTCTACATGCGTTCATGCTGGGGACCTGGGTTTATCTTCACATTCATCTATCTTATAGTTCCTTGAACCGTGGGGGCACTAATGAAGATTTTGCAACCAGCTTCCTCCACTCCCCAGAGGTCTTTGGCTTTCCGTAGCAAGTCAAGTCAAAAACACTTTAATCATCCCATGAAGGGCAATTACAATACTGACAGGCAGATTGACACTCATCAAAAATCTCAAAAGACACAAAAAAGCTATATTTCATATTGGCTAAAACATTCCAAAATGACTTCAAATAAAAAAGTTATGAACACGCACACACACAAACACACATGCACGCATGCACACACACACACACACACATACACGCACACACACACACACACCAATTGTGAACACAATGTTTAAAAAAAAATTTTAATTAAAATAAATAAAAAAACACCATTGACTAGAAGACATAAAAACTTATTACGTACGCATGCACATATGCAACATGTACACACGCACGTGTGTGCATGTGCGAACACACCCACGCACACCCACACCATACACCAATGTATGAATTCAATGTTTTAAAGACCATTGACTAGAAGACAGACTTATTTCACACACACACACACACACACACACAATTATGTATTGACTACACTCATAACAATCAGGCAAGTAATTCAGAGAAATGTACAAACTAGGTAGTCAACATCATTGTGAATTCAGAATTCGAATGCTTACTAACACAACATAATTTCTTTTTCTGTTAGTTTTGTTGATGGGACACTGAAAACGGCGTTCCGAAGGCAAGAACTGAAGTCACTTCATTCCACTCAAGGGTGAGCTGGCTTTGAGTGGAACGAACTGCTTGGTTTATAGCTGGCCTCATCCACAGGGCTTTTGGGGGAGTATAGTTGGTACGGGATAGCTCAGTGGTCGGAGCACTCACTTTCCCCCAGCCAAGTTAAGCAGCGTCGAGCATGGTTACCAGTTGGATGGGTGACCGTTTGCGTGCCTTGGCTTCAGTACAGTTCCCCCAGTTCACCCAGCTGTAAATGGGTACCTGCCCTCTTTAGGGTCAGGGAAGGTAAAGCAGCGAGGGAGAGGAGATGGGCGCCGCCCTCAATATGCTGGCCCTAGAGAAGTGAGGTCTCTGACGCCTCGCTCCCCTACGACCTTATAGGTTATGGGACACCTTTACCCTTTACCCTATAGTTGGTACTGATGTGAACTTCCCAGGGGAAGATTTTCTCACACAGTCATCTTGGGGGTGGCTCAAACCTACAAGATTCAGCGCTATATAAATTCCATATATTATGATTATTATTATTATTATTATTCAAACCCATGTTGTCAGAATGTGAGCTTGGTGCTCTAAGGACTAAAGCCTATCTCGCCCCATGCAGATTGTTTTTCTCTTTTTAAAAAATATTTTCTCTTTTTTTTTTTTTTTGGAGGATAATGGAATAAGCGCTCGTGCTTTTTTTACATCCACTCCCCATGTGTATGCAGTTTTGTACATTTTGTCATCTGTTCCCACCGGCACACAATGGCCTACTCTTCCGAAAAGTGGAACGGGTTTTAACATGTGCGCAAGGTGATCTTCGTGCATTTGCTTAGTTGTCTTGTCAGGTTATTGTTTTCAGTTTTAAAAGTTAGACTGGTATGTATGTATGTATGTATGTATGTAGATATAGATATATATATATATATATATATATATATATATATATATAGTTAGAGAGAGAGAGAGAGAGTTGCCAGGCATGCTTACTCTACAGTGACAATTCATCCATTTATTTATTTATCTATTCATTTTTTTATATCGAGGATAATGGAATGTACTTTTTTTTTACATCCAGTCCTTGTGTGTATGAGATTTTGTAAATGTTGTCATTCATTCTCTCTGGCACACAATGGCCTACTCTTTCAAAAACGGAACATTTTCCAAGAATGTAAGTCGAAGAATGTTCTAAGCATGCATTTACACACAAGACCTCAGTTTTTAGTCTCATCTGAAGGACTTTTGGGGAGAGTGGAGTCAGCACTGATGTTAACTCGAGGGGGAAAAAAATCCCATTGAAAGGGATTTGAACCCAGGTCAGCAGATTGTGAATGCAATATGCAACACTCTAACCACCAGGCTACCTTGTCCCCCTATCCATCTGCAAGGCACCATCTAACCTCTCTGAGGCAATCATGCACAGGTAGTTGGAAGAGAGAGACGAGAGAGAGAGAGAGAGAGAGGCACGATGGAGAGAGAGAGAGAGAGAGCAGTAAACACATTTAATAATAATAAATGGAATTTCTATAGCGCTATGATCTTGCAGAGACAAATCAAAGCGCTTGCACTCGACTCATTCTACAGTCATACAACCAGTAACAATTATAGTTCTATCAAGTCCAAATGTGCATCACATGCGACACACACACACACACACACACACACACACACAACACAGTCATACACAGTAACAATTTAATAGTTCATCAAGTCCAAATGTGCATGCACCACACACACCACACACACACACACACAAACAACCAGTAACAATTAGTAAGTTCTATCAAGTCCAAATGTGCATGCACCACACACACACACACACACACACAGTACACAAACACACACAAGTCATAAACCATAACAATTAATAGTTCTATCAAGTCCAAATGTGCATGCCACACCACACACACACACACACACACACACACACACACACACACACACACAGAGTCATACAAACCAGTAACAATTAATAGTTCTATCAAGTCCAAATGTGCATGCACGGCACACACACACACACACACACACACACACAAGTCATACACCAGTAACAATTAATATTCTTGTGTCCAATGTGCATGGCAACACCAAACTGACACACAGAACACAAAATCAGAGTATACAACAGTAACAATTAATGTTCTATCACAGTCCAAATGTGCATGCCGCGCACACACAACAGCTACCACACATCAACACACACACACAGGTCATACAACCATAACACTTAATAGTTCTATCAAGTCAAATTGCCTCACACACCACACAGGCCACACCTGGCAGTGGCATATAGAATTTTTTGGCCTTGAATATGGAGGAAAAGCATGAGAGTGAAGCAGAGAAAAAACCCCAGGTTCTAAACATAACATGTTCGAGACCGATCCAAAGGCCACATAAAGGTCCCAGCATATAGTCAATCAAAATTATCTTTATAAGTAAGATTAAGTTTACCAAGTTTTGTTCATCCTGCCCTCACATAAAAAAACTCTGTGTGGTGTGTGTGTGTGGAGAGATTGTGTGTGTGAAGTAGAGAGAAGAGTGTGTGTTGTGTTAGAACAGTTCTAGATTTACACGCTGCTCATATTTATCTTTGGGATGATGAAGTGATGATGAAACGGATGTGTGAGTTGATCTGTTTGACTGGCATTTTGCTGTGATTTTGCTGTTGGTGATCATGGTTAACAATTAATTATGCGCAAATACTCATCATAAGTGCGTGTGACTCTGCCAAATTATTTGAAATAAAGAAAAAGAAACTGAAATGGAAATGTTTGTTTCTTGGTATTGTGATGCTGTACCCACTATCAAAATGATGAAAGAATAGTAAAAAGAAAACTGGGAAGGAGGATGAGGCTTTAGTTTATTTATTTATTTTTTTATTCTTTTATATCGCGGATAATGGAATAAGCACTTATGTGTTTTTTTACATCCAGTCCCCGTGTGTTTGCGGTTTTTGTAAATTCTGTCATCTGTTCCCACCGGCACACAATGGCCTACTCTTATGAAAAGCAGAACAGGATTTAACGTGTGCGCAAAATGTTCTGCATGCGTTCGCACACAGGGTCTCAGTTTATAGTCTCATTTGAAAGACTTTAGGGGAGAGTGGAGTCTGCACTGATGTTAATTTCTCTGTCTTTGAGATAATAAAGCTTTTGAATTTGAATTTGAACTCCAGGGGAAAATATCCCCTTGAACGGGAACTGAACCCGGGTGGTCAGATTGTGAGCGTGCAATGTTCTAACCGCTGGGCTAAGAGAGGGAGGGGTGGTGAAAGAGTAGGCACAGTGAGATCAGATCAGACGGTATACTGTGCAGTACTACCCTACAGTGCAATACTTCACTTTACTAAAGAAACATTGTTTTTTGTTTTGTGTTCATTCATCTGCCAGAGCTCTGTGGGTCGTCAGTGGTGAGATTTTTGCATGACCGTTTGCCCACCATTAGGGTAGCCATATTCCAACTTCAGGGATGATTTATCTATACCACTTAAAGTCACGTCAGATTTCTCTGCGTGAAATTCGGGCTGCTCTCCCCAGGGAGAGAGCGCGTCGCCACAAGAGCAGCGCCACCCTTTTTTTCTGTCTACAACTGTATTCGTTTCCCTATCAGAGTGGCTTTTTTCTACAGAACTTTGCCAGGGACAACTCTCTTGTTGCCGTGGGTTCTTTCACGTGCGCTAAATAATTTTTGTGTAAACACACGGGACCTCGGTTTATCGTCTCATCCGAAAGACTAGCTCCCAGACCACCACTAATGGATGGGGGGAAAGTTTCGGGTCCGAACGGGATTCGAGCCACCACACTTCCAACCCGGACTTTTCGCTTTCTAGACAGGCGCGTTACCTCTAGACCACCGATCCACCAAATGTCTTAAATACACCACCAGTGTGCATGAAATTTTTATTTTTTAAGTTTTGTCATCCGTTCCTACTGGCATGTAATGACCTACTCTAGTTAAAGGTGGAACAGGTTTTTTGATGGGTGCACAAGAAATTCTGCTGTATGTTTGTTCGTGGGACTTTCGAGGGGAGAGTAGAGTTGGTGCTGAAATTAACTCAAGGGGAAAAGATCCAGGTACTCATTCAGTGATGGTTTAAAACTGTGGTGTCAGATGGTGATCGCAATGCTCTAACCACTAGACTATAATTTATTGCCTCCCAAAAGAAGCATTCAAAACAAAGCACGCCCATCACACCCTAGCAGTGCAACACTACAAGGGAAAGTATAAGCTTGCCTCTGCAATGCAGCTCAAGGTGTCCACAGTGAGTTGTCTCCCTCCACCTGTCACTCGATGTCACACTGTGTTTCTGTTCACTCACTGTTCACTGGTCCCGTAACCCGCCAGGGTCGTAAGGGCGCTGCATGGTGGACGAACGGTGGACCAGCTGGCTCCACTTAGCGCGGTCGTGGGCGAGTGCCTGGGTGACACTGAAGTCCTCCCCTGTCCAATCACGGATGTCGTCGGCCCACTTTCTCCTCTGTCTGCCCCGTCTTCTCTTCCCCTGGACTGTTCCTTGCAGGATGGTCTTTGCAAGTCCTTCTGAGCGTGTTACGTGCCCATACCATCTGAGTTTCCTCTTTTTCGCCGTGGTCAGTAGGTCTTCAAAGTCCCGCACCTGTTGAGTGATCATTCTGCGGACTTCATTGTTGGTGACATGGTCCTTGTATGAGATGCCAAGGAGCCTTCTGAGGCATCTCATTTCTACTGCTTGGATCCTCCTTTGTAGGTCTGCGTTCAGTGTCCATGCCTCACATGCGTAAAGCATGATTGAGGTGACTAGCGCGTTTAGTAACTTTACCTTGGCTCCGAGAGGGATGTTTCTGTCTCTCCATATGGTCTTCAGTCTTGCCATTGCTGCTGCTGTTTGTGCCGCTCTTGCTAGGATTTCGGTCTTCGATCCCTCCTCACTTATGATGGCTCCAAGGTACTTGAAAAGGTCAACTGTCTCCAGTTCTTTTCCGCTGAGAGTGATCTTGGTTGTGATTGGCTGGGCACTGTTTGACATGAGCTTGGTTTTCTCGGCGCTGATTTCCATGCCGTATCGTGAGGATATTTCGTCCAGTTGCTTCACTAGGTTGGCCAGTTCCTCTTCATTTCCTGCCAGACCGTCAATGTCATCGGCAAACCTGAGGTTGGTGATTGTTCGCCCTCCAATGCTGACTGTGCCTGTGTGGTCTTCCAAGACGTCAGTCATGATGCGTTCGAGGAAAATGTTAAATAGTGTCGGCGACAGCAGACATCCCTGTCGGACCCCAACTGAGGTACGGAACCATTCCCCTACCGTGCCCTGTACGAGTACTGCACTGGTGGCCTTTGAGTAGAGTTCCTTGATGGTGTGGATCAGCTTCTGGCCCATGTTGAATTTGTTCATGGTGGCCCACAGAGCGTCATGCCATACTCTATCGAAGGCCTTCTTAAAATCAATGAAGACGTGGAAGATATCTTGTTGATGCTGGCTGTATTTCTCACACAGAACCCTCAGGTTGAATATCTGTTCTGTGGTGCTTCTATTTGGGCGGAAACCGGCCTGCTCTTCGGCGATGATCTCTTCTGCCTGTGGTTTCAGCCTGTTCAGGATCACTTTCAGCATGACTTTACTGGCATGACTTATGATGCTGATTGTCCTGTAGTTTTGGCACTGCTGGAGATTTCTTTTCTTGGGGAGAGTGATGATGAGTGATTGGGTCCATGGCGTAGGCCACTCTCCGGTCTGCCAGATCTTGTTGCAGATACTTGTAAGGATGTCTGTCACTGCTTCTCCCCCGTGTTGGATCAGCTCTGCTGGGATGTTGTCGATTCCTGCTGATTTTCCTTTCTTCAGCGATCTAATTGCTACTTCTACTTCCTCGCGTAGAATTGGGAAGTTGTCTTTATTCGATGAGGCTTGGCTTGCAAGTACGCTGGGATCGCCTAGCGTCTGTAGAGTTTAGGGGATAATTAAAAAATTGCAGTTGCTCTCTCTCTCCCCCCACCCCACCCCCACTTTGTATTTATATTGTCTTTACTCTCTCTGACCACACACACACACACACACACACACACACACACACACACACACACACACACACAGAGTATGTGCCCATCTACACATGTTTGACATGTCAAAAAAAAGTAACAAAAACTAGCCATGTTAAACTTTTAACTTTTTAAAAAAAAAGAGTTTACTTGTCATAAGTACAGTCTTTTCTACTACTTCAGTAAATGCATGATCATACCTACATCTTTATTTGAAAATTATGTTCGATAGTACTAGTTTAGCAACATTAGAGTAACATCATAACAGCACAGCTGGGGTGACCAATAGAACTTGATCTATGACAACAACAAACAATAGAAAATCAGATAACTATGGGGAAGTGGGGTATCCTAGTGGTTAGAACAAATGAGGTCATGATTTTTTAACAACCACTAATGTGCATGTTCAAGGGAATTTTTCCCCTAGTATTAACAACATCAGGGGGGACGGGATAGCCTAGTGGTTAGAACATTGCGCTCGCGATCTGACGACCCGGGTTCGATTCCCGTTCAAGGGGAAATTTTCCTCTGGAATTAACATCAGTGCAGACTCCACTCTCCCCGAAAGTCCTTCGGATGAGACTATAAACCGAAGCCCCGTGTGCGATCGCACGCAGAACATCTTGCGCACACGTTAAATCCTGTTCCGCTTTTTGTAAGAGTAGGCCATTGTGTGCTGGTGGGAACAGATGACAGAATTCACAAATCTGCATACACACGGGGACTGGATGTAAAAAAAAAAAGCACATAAGTGCTTATTCCATTATCCTCGATCTAAAAGAATAAATAAAATTTTAAAAAATTAAAAAAATAAAATAATAAATAAATACT
>CM054160.1:33300142-33305142 GCA_028751875.1 Rapana venosa | reverse complement strand
TTTTGAGTATAAGATTATTTTTTCTATCCTTGGTTAAAGCTTCGAGATTCACCAATGGTGAGATTTTGCGTATGTGGCCGTTCCGCCCGGCTTTCGGGTAAGTAGAGTCGGCACTGATGTTAACCCCCAAGAGAAAAAAAATCCCCTTGAAAAGGTATCTCGGTGGTAGCTCAAACTCGGGATCGATCCCATGCCATCAGATCGCGAGCTGAACGCTCTAACCACCTGGCTATCCTGCCCTCCCGTGTGTTAAGATATAAATGTTGATCTTTGTACGGTTTTGATGCCGAGCTAGTTGTTTGTGCTGTCAGCGCCTGGGCTTTATCACAGTTCTTGATTAAACCATTGACGCTGGGGGCAACAGCAAAGTGAGAGGCTGTATGACCAGTGGCTTTCTTTCCCTCCCATGGAATTCCCCTTTACAGTAGTGATCGACTATGACTCTCTGACTAGGAGGCTTGACTCGCACAGTCCTTGTGTGCTGCAGCCCTGGGGGCTGGTTGGCCTTTGGAGAACATCTCCAACGCTAACTGTCCTTATGCCCACTTGGCCGAGAAGGCATCTCCACTATAATCAAATTTCTGCCCAGTTTCCAAAACAGCAGCTGCCTCCTCTGCTGTTTTGGAGGTCATCGTCGAACACGATGGACAAACATACATACAGTTGTTTAGAGAGCTATATTATCTGGAAACAGTCTTTGTATGTGCTCTGTTTCCCTCTGAAAATAAAATTCTGTTGGCTGTTGTTCTGACTATACAGACACAACTGCGTGCTTGCAGTTTATAACCCTCTTGACGTCGTGTGTGGTGGCGCTAAGTGTTGGGTTGTCATAAAATGGTCAGGCTTCACATTTAAGAATCGCCCCCACCCCCCACCCCCTTTATTCCCGGTCTGGAAACTTTGGTGCGAAATGCTGTGTACCGGATTTGGTGTAAGAAATGTATGTAGTATGTGTTCGCCTTAATTTAAAAAGCGTCACTCTGGAAATCTTTGTATCAATGGACATTGATATTACCCCTTGCTGATATTACATAACTATAAACTGAGGATTCCGTGCGCGAACGCACGCAGAACATCTTGCGCACATGTTAAAACCCGTTCCGCTTTTTGGGAAGAGTAGGCCATCGTGTGCCGGTGGGAACAGATGACAAAATTTTAAAAACCGCATACACACGCATAAATAAAATAAAAAGATAAAATAAAAATGTCATCTGAGCGCTTTGATTTGTTGCTTTACAAGATTCAGCGCTATATAAATTCCATATATTATTATCATTATTATGCGTTCGCCTTAATTTAAAAAGCGTCACTCTCTGGACCTTGATATCAACGGACATTGATATTACCCCTTGCTGGTATTACATAACTATAAACTGAGGGTCCCGTGCGCGAACGCACGCAGAACATCTTGCGCGCATGTTAAAACCCGTTCCGCTTTTTGGGAAGAGTAGGCCATCGTGTGCTGGTGGGAACGGATGACAAATTTTACAAAACTGCATACACACGGGGACTGAATGAAAAAGAAAAGCAGATTTATTTATTTTTTATCCATTTATTCTTTTATATCGAGGATAATGGAATAAGCACTCATGAGTGTGTATCCCATTATCCTCGAAATAACAGAATAAAAGAATAAAGAACACACCAGCTTATACTATCTTGGAATCTTGCGCACACGTTAAAACCTGGTCCACCTTTCAATCTCACGGTGTTTCCCAAGTGGGATGAATGAGTCAAGAGTGCATGTTCTGGGTGACCCCTAAGGTGTTAAGCTAGGGAACGTGTGTTGTGTTTTTTCGTAAACTGGTTTGTTGTCCTAAAGTGGACAGACTCAACGGAGATCAGAACTCCTTGCTGTGTCTGGAAACTTCTGGTGAAAACTTACCTTCTCCTCACCTTCCCCAGGTGGGCTTCCAATAAGGTAAAGTAAAGGTAAAGGAGTCCCATAACCTATAAGGTCGTAGGGGAGCGAGGCGTCAGAGACCTCACTTCTCTAGGGCCAGCATATTGAGGGCGGCGCCCATCTCCTCTCCCTCGCTGCTTTACCTTCCCTGACCCTGAAGAGGGCAGGTACCCATTTACAGCTGGGGGAACTGTACTGAAGCCAAGGCGCGCAAAAGGTCACCCATCCAAGTGGTAACCACGCTCGACGCTGCTTAACTTGGCTGGGGGAAAACGAGTGTTCTGACCACTGAGCTATCCCGTCCCCGAAGGGCTTCCAATACAAAATTTTAAAAAGAGGTAAAGGTGTCCCATAAACTGTGTGGTCGTGGGGAGTGAGGCATCAGAGACTTCAACTTCTCAAGGGGCCAGCATATTGAGGGTGTCGCCCATCTCCTCTCCCTCGCTGCTTTACCTTCCCTGACCCTAAATAGGGCAGGTACCCATTTACAGCTGGGTGATCTGTTACTCAAGCCAAGGTGCGCAAACGGTCACCCATCCAAGTGGTAACCACGCTAATGCTGCTTAACCTTGGCTTGGGGGAAAAGCGAGTGCTCAGACCACTGAGCTAGCCCGTCCCCGGGTTTCCAATGCAGACTGCAAACCACAAGACAAGCGATTCCGAATATGACAATTCCTATTGTCTCTGTCACCGTATAATGGAACGATACCATGAATGTGTAGCAACAGTAACAATCAAGACATTTTAGTAGACAACAGTAGTTTAAAAACTGAAATTATGTCGATGGATTTTTTAGTTATCATAATAAAGCCAAATTTTGGATTTTCTGAGTAATCGTATCTACTTGTTGGTTAAACATCATGGAAGCTTGATCAGTCTTACCGCCATGGTGGCATTGTCCACGTTAATAACAATAATAATAATGTATGGAATTTATATAGCGCTGAATCTTGTAAAGCAACAAATCAAAGCGCTCAGATGACTTTTTTTTATATCGAGGATAGTGGAATAAGCACTCATGTGGGGTTTGTTTTACATCTAGTCCCCGTGTGTATGCGGTTTTGTAAATTTTGTCATCTGTTCCCACCGGCACACGATGGCCTACTCTTTCGAAAAGCGGAACAGGATTTAACGTGTGCGCAAGATGTTCTGCATGCGTTCGCACACGGGGCCTCGGTTTATAGTCTCATCCGAAGTTTTTTCTGACTAATCGTATCTACTTGTTGGTTAAACATCATGGAGGTTTGATCATGCTTACTGCCATGGCGGTATTGTCCACGTTAAAGCTCATTGAGTTGAAGGGAAAGGAAGAGAGTGTTTGTTCTGTAATGGAATTTCAACTGTGGATAATGGAGGACCTTGAGGCGGCTTTTGCTGTGTGCAGGTTTCAAAAAGCGTTGCTGTGATGGAAGAAAGGTTATGTGTGTGTGTGTGTGGTGTGTGTGTGTGTGTGTGTGTGTGTGTGTGTGTGTGTGTGTGTGTGTGTGTGTGTGTGTTGTGTGTGTGACAGTGTGAAAGTGTGTGTGTGTGTGTAGTGTGTGTTGTGTGTGTATGTGTGTGTAGTGTGTGTGTGTGTAGTGTGTGTATGTGTGTGTGTGTATGTGTGTGTGTGTGTGAAAGTGTGTGTGTGTGTGTGTGTGTGTGTGTGAAAGTGTTGTGTGTGTGAAACAGTGTGAAAGTGTGTGTGAAACAGTGAAAGTGTGGTGTGTGTGTGAAACAGTGTGAAAGTGTGTGTGAAACAGTGAAAGTGTGTTGTGTGCGTGCATGAGTGTGAAAGTGTGTGTGAAACAATGTTAAAGTGTGTGTGTGTGTGTGTGAAACAGTGTGTGTGTGTGTGTTTAAGTGTGTGTGTGTTTAAGTGTGTGTGTGTGTGTGTGTGTGTGTGTGTGTGTGTGTGTGTGTGTGTGTGTGTGTGTGTGTGTGTGTGTGTGTGTGTGTGTGTGTGTGTGTGTGTGAAAGTGTGTGTGAAAGTGTGTGTAGTGTGTGTCAAACAGTGTGAAATAGTGTCTGTTTAAATAAGTGTGTCAAACAGTGTGAAGTAGTGCGCGCGCGCGCGCGCGTGTGTGTGTGTGAAGTAGCGTACGTGTGCGTGCGTATGTGTTTCAGCGCTATACTGGTGAACAGACTGGAACATTATTCATACTGATATCGCTGATAATAAGCGTGTAACACGCACCATAACGTGCAGCAACGACAAAGCGTGCACTGGTAGGGAGGGATAATTATGAGGGAGCGAAATACGATGTTAAATTCAAAAGCATTAAGGCCTACGCCCTTGGGGGTGGGGGTGGGGAGGGGGGGGGTATTTCTTAAACAAAAATCTTGTGACCAAACATTGCTGCATAGTGATGATTTGTTCGGGTTAGTGGAGTGGAGTGGAGTGTGGTGTGGTGTGGTGTGGTGTGGTGTGGTGTGGTGTGGTGTAGTGTGGTGTGGTGTAGTGTAGTGTGTGTGTGTGGTGTGGTGTAGTGTAGTGTGTGTAGTGTAGTGTAGTGTGGTGTAGTGTAGTGTGGTGTAGTGTAGTGTAGTGTGTGTAGTAGCGTAGTGTAGTGTATTGTAATGTATTGCATTGTTGTTTTGTATTGTATTGTATTGTATTAAGTTGCATCATTTTGTATTGTATCATTTTGTATTGTATTGAATTATCATTTTTATTGTATATATCATTTTGTATTTTATTGTATCCTTTTGTATTGTACAATATTATCTTGTATTGTATCATTTATATTGTATTGTATCATTTTGTGTTGTATCATATTATATTGTATTATTTTGCATTGCATCATTTTGTATAGTACTGTATCGTATTGTATTGTATTGCATTATTTTGCAATGTATTGTATTTTATTGTGTAATATATATTGTATTATTTTGTAATGTATTGTATTATTTTGTATTGTATTGCATTGTTTTGAATTTTACATCAATACCAGTCACTACAGATTTCTCGCAGGAAATTTTGGCTGCATTCCCCAGGGAAAGTGCATTGCCACAAGAGCAGTGCCACCCACTTTGTTGTTGTTGTTGTTGTAGTTTGTTTTGTATATTTGTTTTTTATTTTATTCTCATATTCTTTTTCTGTCTGTATGTGTATTGG
>CM054160.1:33292642-33295142 GCA_028751875.1 Rapana venosa | reverse complement strand
TCGTCCTGCCTCGCCTTCTCTTCCCCTGCACTGTTCCTTGCAGTATGGTCGTGGAGAGCCCGTCTGATCTTGTCACATGTCCATACCATCTGAGCTTCCTTTCCTTGCCGTTTGTTAAAAGTGGTACAGTACAACACAACACAACACAACAAAGTACAACACACCACAACAAAGTACAACACAACACAACAAAGTACAACACAACACAATACAATATAACTCTATAACTAAACACACACGTTCCTCACCTCCCACCCACCCACACCCACTTCCACCCATCCCACCCCCACCACCCCCACTACCACTACCACCATCACCCTCCCCTCCTCCTTCCTTCCATCTATCGCACCCTTTGCTAGCGTTGATCAAAACGTTGCACGAAATGCCAAACTCCCCTTAAAGACATTATACCCCTGCCCCTGATTAGCACTGCCCTGCATGACCCACACACCAAAGTGTATGTAGTCTAGGAGAGGACAGACTTTACTAGCAGTCAGTACTAGGCAAGGTCACTACGCCTTAGGGAGCGTGTCCTTATACGGCTTTCCTGTCATTAACTGGATTAAGTCCTTCGGATGAGACTATAAACCGAGGACACGTGTGCGAACGCATGCAGAACATCTTACGCACACGTTAAATCCTGTTCCGCTGTTCGAAAGAGTAGGCCATTGTGTGCCAGTTGGAACAGATGACAAAATTTACAAAACCGCATACACACGCATAATTTTTTTTTTTTTAAAGCGCTTTGATTTGTTTGCTTTACAAGATTCAGCGCTATATAAATTCCATACATTATTATTATTATTATTATTATTATTATTATTAAGTGCACTCAATTGTGAGAAGCCGGTTCAACCGTAACTGGAAATTATTTTTTGGAACTGCTTAGCATACCTTTTAATATTTTATTTATTTTAAATTTTTTTTATTTAATTCTTTTATTATCGAGAATAATGGAATAAGCTCTTATGTGCTTTTTTTTACATCCAGTCCCCGTGTGTGTGTGTGTGTGCGGTTTTTGTAAATTTGTCATCTGTTCCCACCGGTACTCAATGGCCTACTCTTACGAAAAGCGGAACAGGATTTAACGTGTGCGCAAGATGTTCTGCGTGCGTGATATCAAGAATCAAGATTTTATTTCTTTCAACTCCTTTTTTTTGGGAGGGGGGAGATGGAGGATTACGAACGAATTCAACAGGAGAATATAAACCACCCACAAAAACACGCATGAAAACAAGACACAAAAAAGTAATGGCATTACAAAAAAAAAGATATTGCATATAATAAAAGTTCAATCGAGACAGAGAACGTAAAGCGAGCACTGCCTCACTTTCCCGGGGGAAATCTTGATGTTTTACACCGATTCGCGCGTTTACAAAGACAATGATAGGAATCGTCAGATGTGGAATCGTTTGCTTTTGCAAGTTGTAGTCTGTGGAAGGGGACGGGATAGCTCAGTGGTCGGAGCACTCGCTTTCCCCCAGCCAAGTTAAGCAGCGTCGAGCGTGGTTACCACTTGGATGGGTGACCGTTTGCGCGCCTTGGCTTCAGTACAGTTCACCCAGCTGTAAATGGGTACCTGCCCTCTTTAGGGTCAGGGAAGGTAAAGCAGCGAGGGAGAGGAGATGGGCGCCGCCCTCAATATGCTGGCCCTAGAGAAGTGAGGTCTCTGACGCCTCGCTCCCCTACGACCTTATAGGTTATGGGACTCCTTTACTTTTTTTTTTACTTTAGTCTGTACATTCCATTATCCTTGATATAACAGAATAAAATAAATAAATCCATTGGCAGCCCACTTGGTGAGGGAAAGGACAAGGTCAAGTTTTCCACAGGGAAGTCAAACCTAAGATTCCCCCCCCCCCCCCCCCTCCTGTTTCATATCAGAGTTATCCCACCTTCACTAAACCCATGTCCTATCACCCTGCTAGAGTATACGTCCTGTGTGTGTGTGTGTGTGTGTGTGTGTGTGTGTGTGTGTGTGTGTGTGTGTGTGTGTGTGTGTGTGTGTGTGCTTTTTTGAAAAAAACATTTGACTATTGACATTTTATTTCATAGATTTGGTCTGCAGCGCACCATGTTTGTAAATATCTGTTTTGTTTAAACTATTGATTATTTATCATTGATTGCGTGACTGTGTAAGATTAGGTTGAATGCATGCGCTTTGATTTGTCTTTGCAAGATATAGCGCTATATAAGTTCCATTTATTATTATTATTATTATTATTATTATTTATTATTATTATAAAAGAGAAGGACAAGTCATAATTCTAAGACTCCGCACTGGGCACAACAGGCTAAATCACCATATGTCCACAAAGCTGGAACCCGTTCCTTCTCCCCTGTGTGTGCCTGTGGTAAAGAAAACCAGACTGGCGAACACATCCTTCAGAGGTGCACTACGCTATACAGCGACCTGAGGAAGATTGTATGGCCGACGGACATAACCCTGCAAACCAAGCTGTACAGCCCACAAGAGAAGCTGGAAAGGACTTGCCAGTAT
>CM054160.1:33245142-33280142 GCA_028751875.1 Rapana venosa | reverse complement strand
GGAAGCAGATTACGATCATAATCTTTCTTATTTTAAAAAGTATCTGGCATTTTGTGTTTTCTCAATCGCTCAAAAGTGTGTGTGTGTGTGTGTGTGTGTGTGAGTGAGTTAGTGAGTGTGTGTGTGTGTGTGTGTTTGTGTGCGCGCGCGCGCGCTACAGGACGTAATTTCAACAAATCAAAAGATATTGCAATAAACAGAAACGTTTCCTCAGTAGTTTTGCAAAGGTACTACTTCAACTTTCCCTATATCTGCGGATTGTAGCCATGCCACAAGAACTGCAACAAAGCAGTTGCTCTCAATGAACACTTCAGCCACACGCATGGGGTGTCCTTAAGTGCTTTTCCTGTCCCTAACTCTGAAAACCCGAGCCCAAAAAGGTAACTGATATTCATTTTTAAACTGTTTAGCACATCGTTTACACAGATGAAACCCTGACCCAAAATAATGTCAGTAAGAAGATGTTAATTGAATAAAAAGTCGGTCAAGACAGCAATTGTCAGGCAACTACTCCCGAACTTCACTAGGAAAAATCCATTGATTGGGACCCGACTTGCACGCTCATTTATTTTGCAGTGAGTGCATCGGTAGCTAACCTTGGGTGTAGGAAAGGAGAAATTTACTACATTTATTTAAGCATTTAACAAATACAAATACGTTCAATTTAGGAGTAGGTTTAAACTCATTGGAGAGAGAGGGAGAGAGAGGAGGGGGGTGGGGAGAGAGGGAGAGAGAAAAGAGAGGGAGTGAGGAAGAGAGAGAAATGAAGGAGGAGAGGGAGAGGGAGAGAGAGAGAGAGAGAGAGAGGATGAGAGGGAGAGAGAGATGAGAGAGGAGAGAGAGAGGAGAGGAAGAGAGAGAGAGAGAGAGGAGAGAGAGAAGAGAGAGAGAGAGAGAGAGAGAGAGAGGAAAGCCTTCACCTTGCTTTGGCATCCAGTCATCTACCAAAATATGGTACGAAGCCCTCCACAGGAGGAAGTTTCCACGCTTGGAGGCCTAGTTCCTATCTGCATCCACTTTACGACTTAATACCCAGTTAAGGACAGGACAGTACGTACAGTGACACAGACAGGGGGCAGAGGCTCTTGCTGTTTGATCCAACACCTCCAAGGAGGGCACAACCAACGGGCCCCGGCCCATCAAGCCATAAAACCTGCCACCGTAAATTATGACCCCCCTCAGGGCCTCAAGCCCCCAACAACCTGGTGTGACATATCTTGCTCTCAATATGACCGGTGTTGCCTTTTCGCTTTCCGCCTCCCCAAGCTCACTTGGTCCCTGTGGACTGAAGAAGGTATTTGTGTGTTGTTGGGGTGTTTTTTTTGGGGGGTGGGGGGTGGGGGGGGTGGGGGTGGAGGGGTTAGGAGATTTAAGACAAATCTTGTTATAAAATGAAAGTTGATTGAATTCCAGATCATGTTTGAAATCCACACACACACACACATACACACACACACACACACACACACACACAGAACACGTACTCAAAATTGCCAGAGGTTTCTTTAACCAAAACCTAGTTTTAAAAAAAAGAGGCGGGGGGGGGGGGGAATAAAATGATTGGAAAAAAAGAAAAGAAATTGATTATCGGAGATGCACACGTATTGTGTTAAGACAATTATACACAATCACACTCATATAATTAATTTTTTTCAGAACAATTTGCGATCTGCCCCGAAATGATTGGCACTCAGAAATGTGGCATTGAGGAAAATGTCTAGAGCACTACGTGTACGGAATATTTTCCCCTGGAGTTAACATCAGTGCAGACTCCACTCTCCCCACAAGTCCTTCGGATGCCCCGTGTGCGAACGCACGCAGAACATCTTGCGCACACGTTAAATCCTGTTCCGCTTTTCGTAAGGGTAGGCCATTGTGTGCCGGTGGGAACAGATGACAAAATTTACAAAACCGCATATTCCATTATCCTCGATATAAAAGAATAAAATAAAATAACAATAAATAAAATAAATAAAAAAACATACCACAACGCATTGAATTATACCAAATTTTATTCAGATAAGCCATTCTTGACAAATTTTTTTTTTTAATTCGTAGCATAAGCAGACAGAGAGAGGAGAAGAGAGAGAGAGAGAGAGAGAGAGGAGAGAGAGAAAAGAGAGAGGAGAGAGAGAGAAGATGAGAGAGAGAGAGAGAGAGAAACAGACAGACAGACAGACAGAAAACCGAAACAGACTGATTATTGATTCAGAAATTGTTGTCCATATCTCCTTTCCTGCAAGCACATTTTATTTGTTTCCCTTCAAGTGTGTGTGAGTTTGTGTGTGTGAGTGTGTGTTGTGTGTGTGTGTGTGTGTGTGTGATGCATTTGTGCAGGTGTTACATTTTGTATGAGAGCTGTCAGTTGAGTGGATGTGTGTGTGTGTTCTGTGTCACGTAATATATATATATAAATATATATATATATATATATAATTATATATATATATATATATATAGTATAATGCGTGCATGCACGCGCGCGCGCGTGTGTGGTAAAGGTAGAGGGATTGAAAACAACAGCCATCAAAGTTTTCGAAATGAAAACCCGAGAGTGAGGTTACTTTTATTTAATGTGTTTTTTTTCTTTTAAAGCTTTCCAAACTATTTTGTAATCGATTGTTTTGATCTGCAAACTACAGCCAGAGGTCACACTCTCTTCATGCCGTGTTCGCTTTTAGCACCTTAGATCCCTGTTTGCATTTTATGTTTCATTTGAAATTCAGCATCTGACGGACGTGGGAAAAAAATGGCTGGCTTCAATGTACGAGTTCATTGTTCGTGTCTCTGAGTGGTGTGTTTGTGAGTGTGTGTGTGATGGTGTAAAAAGGATAGTGAATTAACCCTTCTCACACGGTTTATAAAAACGGCGAAATAACAGGAGTAATATGGGCAGGTTTTTCAGACATTTTTAAAAATCGTTCCTGAACTGAATCAGATTTCTTTTAAACCATACCCCATGAAGTTTGTTCTAATAATACAGTATCCCTCCTGTAGAGGTAGGGAACTCCAGTTCTATCGATTTTCCATATTAAATCTTGCCGCCCCTTTTTTGCAGCTCTGTCAGCCCACCTCATTAGAAAAAATTCACGCCACAAAAGAAACAGGAATACCTCTAAACTTAGGTGTAGGCATATTTGGAGGTGTGTGTGTGTGTGTTGTGGTGTGTGTGGTGTGTGAGCGTTGTGCGTGCGTGTGCGTGTGGTGTGTTGTGTGTGTGTTGTGTCAAGTGATACCAGACGGCCCTAAAATAGGAGACTGAAATGAAAGAGATAGGTAGATAGATAGATAGATCTACTCTGTGTGGTCGTGCATGCGTGTGTGTGTCGTGTGTGGGGGGGGTGGGGGGGAGGGTGGGGGGGGGGGGGGGGGGGGGGGGGGGGGGGGGGTGGGGGGGGGGGGGGGGGGGGGGGGGGGGTGTAATAAAAAGGAGTAATAAAAAGGGAAATACAACATTTTTCCAAACAATGAAATTCGAAGAGAACTACCACCCCAGTTACAAATGTCTCCACAAACAGCACCCGCCCTTCCTCTGTGAATGTCTTCACTGTACACTCCTTCTCGTTTCTCTCCGCTCTGCTGCAGATACCTTGTCCTTAACGAAATACCTAGATTCAACCAATCCACCATTGCCCCCCCCGTTCCGCCTTTTCTCAATTTCTAGTTCCATTGTTGTGGAAATGATCCCCCTCTCTCTCTCTCACCAAAAGCCATCTAATGGAAAAAAGAAACACTTTTAGAATCCAGTCTCAATACATATTTATTTCTAATCCTAGAGATTTTCCTCTCCTGCCTCATCTCATAGTTTTTCCCCTGCCTTCAACACCAAGATTCTATTGCCCTGCCATGGTGTGTGACCTCTTGTGTGTGTTGTGGTGTGTGAGTGCGAGGTGTGCACATTTGGACTTGTGAACTAATACATGTCACGAGTAAAGAATGAGTTGAGTGCAAAGCGCTTTGATTGTCTCTGCAAAATATAGCGCTATATAAATTCCATTTATTATTATTGTTAGTAAGTGCCCTATAGGACTTAACAATAAACCTTTAGCAATATCAAACGTTAGCTTTACATTGTTTAAAACTTTGTCAATGGTATTCTCATGTACCAGACGGCCATAAAATAGGAGACTGAATGAAAGAGATAGATAGATAGATAGTTAGATAGATAGATAGTTAGTTAGATAGATAGTTAGTTAGATAGATAGATAGTTAGTTAGATAGTTAGTTAGATAGATAGATAAATAGATAGATAGATAGATAGATCTACTCTGTGTGTGCGCGTACGTGCGTGCGTGTGTGTGTGTGTGGGGGAGGGACTGCACCCAGTTGCAGGTAGGAAGCTGTATTCCGACTTAGCAGACGATGATCTAAACCGCAAACTTTTGGTTGCCTTTATTTATATTCTTTCTAAATTTGTTTGTCATCCGTTGCCTATGGTCTATCTGATTGACGGACGGGTTTTTAATTAACGAGACGCAAGATGTTTCACCGCAAATCTTCTCAGTCATCAGGGTATTTGTTTACAACCTCTTTCGAAATGCTTTCCAGGGGAGTGAAGTCGTACTGGGAGAAAATTAATCCTCTCGAACGGGCGTTTCGGCGTAGGGCCGTCTCTGATCGCGAGCTCAGCGTTCTGACCCCTGCCCCCATCACCTCCCAACCCCGGTCGGCACTAAAAAGAGGTTTTTTCTACCCCGCTAGAAGCTTTCACCAGGGTTTGATAGAAAGTGGCCATTGTCCTTTTTCAATGGATTTTCACGAAATGTGTACACTTTACGTTTTATGGAGGTATCATATTTTGATTGTGATTATAACCATATAAGGAAGTCAAAAGCCGAAATATTAGGGAACACCTATATATGTTGGTTGTTCTACTTTTACTTTGTGTGATATATATATATAAATGAATACTACAAAACAAGAAGATTTTCAGTATTTATTTTCCTTCTTCAGCAAAAACTGACTGCATACTAGGCTTACCTCCAGAAATGGTATAGCCTGATAGGAAAATATCTACACAAGCAGCCAAGGATAAAATTCTGAACGTGGAAAGTGACAGCTAGCCAAACTGAACCAATACTACGTGGGAAACAATGAATGTGTGCCTCCCTAACTGACCTTAGCAACCCTCCCCCTGTACAAACCCATCCCAAACTACCCCCGCCCCCCCCCCCCTGTACACCCCATCCCAAACTACCTCCCTTCCTGAACCTCCCCACCCCTGTACTCCCCTCCAAACTCCCCCTGTACACCCCTCCCAAAACTACCCCCTCCCCTGTTACTCTCTCCCCTCCCAAGCTAACCCGCCCCCCCCCCCCTGTACACCGCCCCCCTCCCCCTCCCAAGCTAACGCCCCCCCCCCCCATGTCCTCGCCCGCTACCATAACCCCTACCCCCCCCACCCCCACAAACTCCTCCATGACAACCTCCCGAGCTACCCCTCCCACCCTGTATTACTCTCCCAATCTAACCTCCCTCCTTTTATTTGCCTCTCCTCCCCCACAATGTTACCCCCGCCCACCCCACCCCACCCCACACCCTCTCCTTTCCCCAGCAACACCCTTCCCCAAAAATAAAATTGACTAAAAAAAAAAAAAGGCACAACATGGGAAACAGACAACACATCTCCTCCAACTTCAGAAGGAAAAGAAGTTAGGCGTGATCCTCACCAAGAACACAAATTCCTATAGCTCACAGCTAAGTTTTGCTGCATTTTACAGTTTTAAAACAACGTTTTTAGATTCAAACTAAACAGTTTTCCAAAATGAACAGGTGTCTTTACCTATATTACTCGGAAATAGCAAAAATGTTTAATTCTTAAATATCAGTTTCACAACTGTCCTCGTTTCAGTCAGGTAAACAGAAAGAGTCAACAATATCATATAAAATTTGCTGCTTTATTTCCATTAGATCAAACTTTTATCAGGATTTACTGAGCAATGTCAAACAATGAAAAGGATTGTATAACTGTTTGCCATCAGATAAAATGAAGGCTTTACTTTTTTCGCACAAATAATAATTGTCCACAACGCTAAATGCAGTTGAGCAACGTTTATTTAATGGCAAGCATAAACTTAACACACATAAAATAACATACGCCTTCAAGAGATGTTTGGAGGATTAGGAGGGTCCTTCATTTTCAAAGAAGTGGAAGTTGTTAACCATTATTGAAACTTATTGTCTTCCATGCTTGTGAAACTGTGCTATTTCAAGTCCAGGAATCTTATCAATTAACATCCTTTTTTTGGTTTGAAGTGTTTCATAGTCCAGATCAAAGCTTCCATCTGATGGAAATAAATCAACAAATTGATTTAATGACAAATGTACTAATAAGCTGTTTACCATGTTCTGAACCTAGGATGGTGAAGTTAAATAAAAGTAACATGAAGACTTTTCTTATAATTTTAAAAATGATATAAAAAGGCACCTTCAAAAGTTTTGGAGTTGTTTACCTTTGATAATCATATCATAAAAAGAGGTATTGCCACAAACTTACAATTGTGAGTTAGAATTTGTGATCTCTACGGGATCACCCCCTAACTTCTAATCCTCCCGAATTTGTAGGAGATGGTGTTTGTCTATCTTCCATGTATGTGCCTGTTGTTGTTTTTTCAAATTGATCATTCTTCTGCACAAGGAAATGCGGATAGCTCAAACAAGGAGCACAGCACAAGAGGGTGGAGTATTCTCAAATCACAAGAGGACTACAGAAGGCTAGATTCGCTGGGTGGGGGGGGACTTCTTCGAAGGGTACATCGTCATAGACTGGGATGCACTTATAGGCGAGCTGCGCATATCTGCCTGCTTCTTGGGGGAGTGGCGGGTCAATTAAAAATTCTTCGTGGGCACCTTACGAGGGTACATTCTAGGCTCGCACGTATGCTTCTGCTGGGAGGGGGCCTTTCTGATCCATGCTTCTCTCTCTTTCTCTCTTATGGTGCCGATTTCCTTCTGACTGTTCAATAGTGCTCGATGTTGTGCTAGTGTGTACCTAGTCACTATAGAGATATACTCTAGTTCTCTTGTTACAGACTTCTTTCTTATAGCGTGATAGGCTTTCCTGTTCAGGGCTGAGGTACGAGAGCGATTAAAGGGTCACATCTACAGCGTCATCCTTCTTCTGACGATGGTCTTGTCTCACATTCTTACGAGTGACTTGTTGCGAGTCTGAGCGTATCGTAATCATTCTGAATGCCATTTCATAGCAGAGCTCGGGTACTCTTGCCAGTATCCGAGGCCACTTGCATCTAGCTCTGCTTCGTCATCCTCAGAGCGTTCTATGCTTCTGCTAGCGAGTAGCGGAGCGATCGCGGTGGAGAATATCTTACTCTGTGCGATTCTCTTAAGCAGAGCTGCTAGCTACTTTCTCTGGTGGCGGCTAAGCCTTCCTTGGCTTATGCATCTATATCTTTCTAGCGCGCCAGTTAGCTAACTGGAGTGCAATCTCAGTTCTTGCGATCTTCGCAGAGGATTTTCTTTAGGTCTTTGCCGGACAACATTCTTCTGTCTTCTCTATAGCGTGTGGCGCGAGTTCTTCAGACTTTCTATACTGACACAGTTCAAGCGAGTCTTCTTCTATTGGAGAGGCGTGTCTTCTGGGATAGCTGAATTAGTACTGCTTTCATTGCTAGGGCGATCTATCAGTCACTCCTGAGCGAGAATAGAGCGATGAGTGTCTTAGAGCTAATACTATGGGTATCTACTTGCATATGCAGATTGCAGTTCAAATGCGAGATCGGAGATTACGAGTGCGAAGGCGATACGAGTAGCTAACTCTGAGCTGGAGCGTTATCGCAGTGCGGTAACTGCTGATGGCGTGCACACTTACAATTAGGACATTCTATCGTCTTCTTCGACAGTGTAAAATAGCACATGTCATCATAACTTCTTCTTCGATTCGCTCGACTATTCTTCTCCAACGTATTCTTCTTAGAGCCAATATCATCTACTCGTAGTCACTTTCTCTTCTCTGCATAATACAACATACAGTGACTCGTAGACTAATTGTTGCACAGTGTGTTCGATAAGACAGAGTCGACAGCGATGTGGTACTTATTATCTCACACACTAGTGGTTCAGCATGTTCGCACAGTTCAAGTCCCTGCAACAACAGGTCAGACGCATCAGCAGCAACATCACGATAGTCGGCGATGGAGCACATGAGAATTGAGTTTTACATAGTGTGAAGGAGTATACTTGATACACTGGAATAAAAGGGGGACAATAGAGTCATTAGGACCTAACAGAAGGCAGACACATAGACAAGAAGTGCACACGAGGCAAGCATACTAGTGCAACATACGTGGAATGCGCAAGGCAGAGGGAAAACAGACAGTGGAGGAGGAGGATATGCAAAAGTTAGGAATTAAGCTCACAGCACAGCGAAGCTTGTCTATAGCACAAGACAAGGGTAATTGGGTACATTGGTGTGCACTCATCAGAATTTTTCACAGAATTGGCGATTGGGAGAATCGTCAACAGTGCAAATAAAATAACATAGGATAAACCATATAAAACGGCTAACACATCTTATAGCACAATCACACGGACTCTACATTGCACGCACACGGGAAGCACAGACATCTAGTATCGGTTACACACAGACTACCCGTGGCAACATTGATTGCAGAGAGCACTCAAAGTGAGCACACACACATGTATTCACAATAGTAACCTATGTAGATCATTTTAAACACAATAGACGAGCACTAATCAACACGATAGGACGATGGTACACTTCTCAGGACGCATTACTCGGTGGAGTCTCACATGGGATATTAACAACAAATAAAAAAAAAAGGCCACCAAAGAGTATCTAAGAGGTTGCAAAATGCACTATACAGGTTGCTAAACTTATGTGCGATTACATTCTCGTGTCCCCAGTGGGGTTTTGGAGTGTTTTCATTTTTGGTTATGTTGCGATATTGTTATGAGCCTTTTTGTTTTTGAGGTTATTTAGAGTGTCTACTTTTGGTCAGACGATTTCATCAGTGAACGACACTATGTTGTTGGACTTGTGTTTCCTGACAAACTGTGGGAGAGGAGTTTTTGCTTGAAGGGAGATGAGAGAGAGGGAGAGGGAGAGAGAGAGGGAGAGAGGGAGAGAGGGAGGGAGAGAGAGAGGTGGGAGAGAGAGAGGGGAAAGGGAGGAAAGAGAGAGTGAGAGAGTGAGGGAGCGTGAGAGAAGAGGGGGAGAGAAGAGATAAGGGGGAGAGGAGAAAGAAGGAGGGAGAAGTAGAGATGGGAGGAGGGAGAGAGGGGAGGGAGGGAGGGAGAGAGAGATAGAGGGAATGGGAGAGAAGAGGTAGGGGAGGGAGAAGGAGGGAGGGAGACGGAGAGAGGAGGGGAAGTGGAGAGAGAGAGAGGGAAGGAAAGGGAAACACTAGAGGGAGGGAGAGAAAGAGCGGTCAGGGAGAAAAGCAGGAAGAGAGAGGGAGGAGAGAGAGGAAGAGGGAGGTAAGGGGGAAAAAAGGGAATGGAGGAGGGAGAGAGTAGAATTAAAAGGAGAGAGAGGGGGAGGGAGGAGATGGGGAGGGGAGGAGAAAGAAGTGCACTGGGGGGACCTAGCCGTCTCCTGTAGGAGCGCCTGTCCCGGGCCTCGCTGCTTCCTCGGTCCATTTTGCGTGTTCGTGCGCGCCTTTTGGTCTTTGCGTCTTTCATTCGGTCCCTTTCTGTCTTCAATAAAAAACAAAATAAAAAAACCAAACAAAACAACACAACCAATACAGAATTCCCCACCGACCTGTGCCTCCGCTGCCCCCTCCGCCCACGAAAGCTTAGTTGGCTTAATTTATTTTTATAATATTATTATTAATCTTTTAAATTTAATAATAACTTTTATTACCCTCTTCCTCTTTCAATCCTCCTCTCCTCCCTCCAATTCTCACCTCTCTAGTGGGTCTTTAAATTTTACTTTTTAAAATCATCTCCTATTGTAATTTACTAATTTTAACTCTCTATTTTATATTTTTTTTTTTATTTTTATTTTCAGACTATCCCCCCTGGTGTATTCGCAGTTTTGTCAATTTTGAAAATCATCTTTTCTCCTCCCCCTCACTCCCTTTCCCACAGCGCACCTCCACACCCTTCAGACCCCCACAAAACACATTCCTTTTATGTATCATCCTCCTACACCTCTCAATCGTCCTAACTCACCTCACACCAGCTCCCACCGTTACACACCCTCCTCCACTCAGGCATTTGGTTTGGAAAATTGTCTTAGTTCCTCTTCTTCTCCTTTTCCTGTTAAATTAAATTAGCCAGCATCTCCCAACCTGCAGGGCAAGGGGAAGCCGGAGGTAAGCCCAGAGTGATCGCATGGCGACACTCGCCTCTCTATTCTTTAATTTTTTCTACTTTTTCTCTTCCCGTCATCCCCAGCCAAGTTAAAGAGGCCGCGTCCTGCGACGTGGTTAACCGGGCGCGTTTAACAGACAACTTATGGAGGAGGATGTGCGTGAGTCACAATCTGTTTATCTGCGCGCCATAATGAAAGCCCTGTTACTACAGTATTTTATCCCCCGCCAGTACAGTATCACAACTGCACTACACCAGCTGTCTAGACAGAGGTGCGAGTCGATCACCACGCGGACCTCGGAATAGTCTCATCCCGCAAGGACTTTTGGGGAGAGTGGGAAGTTAACAACCAGCAGTTTGTCCCATATCTCCAGACAGAGTACGAAGGCTCTACAGAAGGTCTTGAAGCGGCGAACGTGACAGGTAGAAAACACACGTGAAAGCAAGAATCACGAACAGCAAGTCTGCGCGAATGCACGGAGAGGAGCAGGGCACGCGTCTAGCAACCCCCAGGCTATCGCGCAGCCTCCCTCAATCCTCCTCCCGCAAAAAGAGAGCAGCAGACCAGAGAAAGAGAGAGACGAATGGAGCCAGAGAAGAGAGATGAGAGAGAAGGACAACAGAACGACGTTGTGAGCAAGAGAGAGAGTCAGAGTCAGAGCAGAGAGAGCATACAGCCAGAGAGATAAGAGAGAGAAGAGACGCAGCACGCAGCGTTCACGAGAGAGAGAGAGAGAGAGATGAGTCCCAAGATAGAACGGAGAACAGAGAGAAGAAGAACATTTTGCAATTTGCGGGAACATATCTGACGCGCGTGTGGAAGCGATGAACAATCTTTATTTAAAGAGGGTTATAAGCTTAAACACAAACATGCTTTTTACAACCAGTCCCTCTCACTGGACCCCAAACTATAATAAACAAAACCTCCTTCACTCACCTATGCCACCCCAACACACTATACTCAAAGTAACACAACCACAAAATTTTCCTCACATCTGCGAACTGATAATCATCCAAACAGACTAACAGGACCATATGAGACAGTCACAGTACGACAGACGCTTGGTCCAGCAGTCACTGTGTAGAACGAGACAGAGAGTATAGGTAGTTCAAACAGAGACAGAAGAGAAGGGAGAGACGCGTAGCATACATAACACAACGAACGAGTAGTACAGCATGACAAAGCCAGACAGGTCAGGAGAGAGAGAGAGAGCGAGAGAGAGAGAGAGACATAGGATCATGATAGTGAGTGACTGTGTTTAGTAAAAGTTGCAACAGAGCACACGCTATGTGTGTGTAGGATAGGTGATAACATGCGGCTTTCTGACTGTTATTCAATTTAGTATCGTTCAGTAAGAGAGAAGAGAGAGAGACGTGTTAGAGAAGATAGAAGCAAGGAGAAGGTGGAAGGAGTGGACAGAGGAAGAGACAGTGAGAGAGACAACAAGACGACAAGAGAGAGAACAAGTCAACACTAGTGACGTGACACAGAGGAGGCGCGTGAGAGGAAGAGGTCGAGAAAGGCGGGGTCTGCAGTAGGACCTTAAATAATAGAGGGAGGATAAAATAGTGGAACAACATACAACGTAAGCGCACATGCGAGCGTCAGAGTTCTCAAGACAGAAACACGCGACACATCAAAAGGAGGTCACATCTCCCGTTTTCCACTCTTACTCCTCTTTCTTCTTCTAACAACACAGTGATCTAGGCTACGTTATGAGGCCCTCCTTGAGTTTTTTACACTTATCAATGTATCTTCTCTGACATGGCTTACAAACCAACACGTGGAATTCACAGTACCTCTCAACAACCTCCGTCTGCCTCCCATTTCTCTACTCCACAGCCTCAATTACCCCCGTGTGTCTTGCCACGCGTGGTTTTTGTCATTTTTGCCTCCCGTCCAACCTGCTTCCTCCTCCCCACATTAGTTGTCAAAAGACCTCTACGCCACATCCAAAATGGGTGTTCTCCATGATGAACTGGGATGAAGTCACTAAAGGAGGAAAGTTTCCGTTGTCGGCACCAAGCGAGGACATATACACGCTCTATGATAGTGCGAAGTGACAAGCGGTCTAATCACACTAGCGAGGTACGACGCAATAGGTTTTCTGCCCGGCGTTGCTCACATATGTCTGCGCGCTCGACATCCTCGGAGCGTCTCTGTATGTAAGGTCTTGCACTCTTCTTCATCATCGTCTCTTGTTCTCTTGTATCATTGTGTAGAGTCTGTAGCTAATGTGTATGCTGAGTGTATAGTAGTCGTACTGCATCTGTATGGTTTGTTTCTTTCTTCTTCTCTTTCTACACTTATCTAGTGCGTTCTTGCTATCTTTCCTTTTACTCTTCGCAATTCCCTTTCCTATTGGTTTACAAGCAATTCTTTCTATCTTGCGAAACGCAATCTTCTATCAATTAGCTCTCACATCTCTTCTTCTTTCTTCTTCTGCTCGTGTCCACTCAAACGTTGTGAGTGCTCTTCCTCATTACTCTTCTATCCTTCTTACATACTCTTCTACTGATCATTATGGAGAGGGGAGGGGATAGGTCAGGGAGGAGGAGGGGTAGGTTTTGTGTGGGTAGGAGGGGAATAGAGGAAGAGAGAAGAGGGGATAGGGTTGGTGGAGGGAGGTGAGGTAGGTTGAGGCGGAGATCACGGAGAGCGTAGGATGGATGGTAGGTGAATTAGAGTATCCGTAAAGGCAAGGGATAGTTTTAGGGAAACTCAAAGGTTTTACTACTAACAGTTTGTTGTCATTTGTTCTCACTATCTTCTTGCTCAACTTCTCATCTATCAGCTAATCTCTTCTTTCTGACTTCTCACTCATCTTCTCTCATCATCTTTTGCATTCTTCTTCTTCACTATTGTTTTCCATATCACTACTTCTGCTTCTCTATGGTTCACTTATGCGCTGCTATCATGTTTTATCGAGAGTTGATATGAGTCTACTAGGTATTTTCACGCTATTATATGAGGAGCATTTCTACTAAGTCATCTATATTCTATCTTGATTGTTCATCGTCTTACATTCACTTTCTTAGCCACATGTTCGCTTCACTCTCTAATCACTGACTTTCTTGGATATCTTCTAGGAGTTCTCTTTCTATCCTATTTCATTTATCACATTATGCTTATTTCTTTTTTACTTTATCATAGGATTATATCTGAGTGATATCAATGCACTGCGCGTGCGGTTTTTTTTTTTTATCATTCATCTTTCTCTTCTTCTTCTTCCTTCTTCCCCTGCTTCTTCTTCTTCCCCGTATTGCTTCACTCATGGTACTCGGTAAACTCTTTTCTGCTGAGCTATCCCATTTAGGCTCGTATACACCAACTAAATCTTCGGATATTTTAGCTTCTGTTCTTACTTTGAGTCGTGGCGATCTCCTTCTTCTTAGAAATATGTGCTTATCGTGGTGGCATTAGTCGAATGTAGGACACACTTCTATTATTAGTATTAGCAGATCAACGGATTTTTTCTCGAATTTTCTACTGTCATCTTAGGATTAGGCATATGAGACATTGTAAAAAGTGACGCGGAGGAGGACAGTATATCACACTTGGAGATACTGTACACGGGACTATGGGAGATTGAGGGTTGGGACGACATTGTATTGGCGTGGTAGATGGACACAAGAGGGACGTACATTGGCACACAGGGGATACAGCGAGACAACTGGTAGTAGTTACATTTACATTGATATGATGAACTCAAAGTGTGATATGTGGATATTCATAGAGGTTTGAACGTTGGTGGAGAAGGAATGGATGCAGGGGGGGATGGTGTATGTAGGTGTATGTTAGGGGATTACGGATATTGTGGTGTGGGGGACATACGGTAAAGTCGAAGATGTACACACATGCACACGAAAGTACACAGAGGTATGACGAAGAATAATGGTGTGGCAATTGGCAGGTAGTTACAGAGGAAGCACGGGAGAAGGGAATCAGAGACAGTTACAGGGAGGAGATGAACACACTTCTAACGGGAGAGTAGAAGAGGAGGGCACAATCTTTCTTGAGGAGAGGGGTAAGGAGAGGAGGAGGAGGGAGGTGAGTGATATGGTAGGACACATTTGGACAAAAGAGGAGTATGCGGACATCGGCGGAGATGAGTGAGTGAAGGTCTACACACATAGGACATTGGATTAAGATACTGTGGACAGAGAAAGGAAAACACAGGACTTGAGTGGTCAGATTACATAATAAAACACGGGATGACGTCACGGTAGTATGGTCACGAGTAGACACGGATAGGGTGGATCGGGGGTAGGGGACTATTGACTGGGGGAGTGAGGCAGGGCGAGGGGGGTTGGGGACGAGGGGAGGGCTGGATGGAGCAAGCAGACGTTCTGGGGTGATATGTATGGGTGGTTTCACATGAGGTGTACACAAGACGTTAGGAGTGATGGGGAGGGTAGACAATAGAGATGAAGTACAGGATGAGGAGAGAAGGTGGGTGGGTGGAGGTGACATGGGAGAGTGGGTTTGGAGTGGGACGGATGTGGTTAGGGGGGCAGGCATGGAGAGCTGAGGATGGAAAAGAGATAGGGGTACGTATTAGGGGAGATGATAGGATTAGTGTGTGGAGAGGGTGGGGTGTGGGGGGGGGGTGAGGGGGTGGGGTAAGGTGGGTGAAGTTTTGAGTAGGTAGATGAACTGGTGAGAGGGACTTGAACTGGTAAGGCACGGATGTTAGGGCAGGGAGGAGGAGTAAGGGGTGGGACAGAGGAGAGCCACACATGTACAGTTGTGTGCATGTCATACAGAGGAGGAGGACAGTATGAGTAGTGGGTTAATGTATGTGTGATTAGTAGTGATAGTATTATATTATGATTATGAGTGAGTAGGGGTCAGTAATAGGGGTACAGGAGATATGGAATGTAACATGGTGTGGAGTAGGGGGAGTGCAGGGGGAGGGGGTAGAGTACAAGGTAACAGGGACTGGAGAATTGAGGTTACACTATATTTTGACTAGGAGTACGGAGGTTCAAGGTTGGACACACATGACAGGACACGACAAACAGACATTGGATGGTACATGATTACGGATATTGGCTGGACACAGGGACAAGAGATTATGGCGTGGACAAACTGTACACACACAACAGACAAGGACAGACATTGGAGACAGTGGCACGGTCAGAGTGAGAGAGAACGGGGAGCAGAAGGGGAGTGAGCAGATGGTTAGGGGGTAATAGGTGAAACACATGGGGGGGTAGATGTGGAGGAGGTAGCTGCAGCCGGGGTCACAGGGAGTGGAGAGACACGGGACAGGAACACAGAGAGGATTTCTGGGAATTGAAGTGTATGAAGGGGAGACACAGATAGTACGTATCTGGAACACTACAATATGACACTTATATAGAGTGGAGGTGCGGTGGACAGTATGACAGGACACACGAGATGAGTACAACAACGTACAGGTGGTGAGAGGTAGGATAGATGTGATGAGTATAGGGTAGTAGTAAACAAGGTGAGAGAGGGACACACGTAGGGTTCTGAGAGAGAGGGGGGGTGAAGATAGGGACAGACAGTTACAGAGGGGCATGGAGTGTACTTATTCGTCCTACATTTATTAAGGGATTGGGACGATAGGAAGGAGACGTGTATGATTGATTCATGCTATGTGACGGGAGGGGGTGGGTTTTGTGGGACACATGGTGGGGAGGACTAGAGAGGAGAACAGTGGGTGGGAGACTGGGGGTGCACACGTGGTTAGGTGAATGAAACACGAGGAAGGATAGGAATAGGTGAGGGGGGGTGGACGTATTTGAGATTAGGAGTAGGGAGGAGTACACATGGGTGTCAGGTAGGTGGAGTGGAGATGATGTAGGGGGGGGGGGATAGGGGGGAGGACAGCAGTGACGAGAGGGGGTGGAAAATTGTAGGGAGGGGTAGACAGGTCAGGTACATGATACATTGACATGGTGGTGGAGAGATTGGGTGAGAGGGGATCGTTGCGGGGACGGGGGGGAGATGTGGAGGGAGATGGGAGGGCAGTTGGACGTGGGGGTGGGAGTGGTTGGATGTATTGACGTTAGGGGGGGAGGAGGGAGGGGAGGGTGGGGGGGAGGGGGGGAGGGCAGGAGTGTATAGGTGTGGGGAGTGGGGGGGGTGTGGGAGGTAGGAGGACGTGGGTGGGGTGGAATGAGATTAGGAGGAGGAGGTATGTAGGAGGAGGAGGAGGGATAGAGGAGTAGGATGTGGGATTGTAATGAGAAGGGGAGAATGTAGGATTGGATGGTATTAGGGGGAGGGTTAGGAGTGGAGGGGTAGGAGGAATGGAGGGAGGGATAATTTTTAAACATATAAGAAACTATAGAGCGGTCAGAATTTGACAGTACATCATAATGTGTGTGTTATTATGGTAAGTATGTATTGTATTTATGGATGACTGTAAGGATAATTAAGAACAAACTTAATAAACTGATTTAAGAGGGGAGGGGGGGGGGGGGGGTAAGTTAGGGGATATTTAGGGATGATTGATTATTTTTATTTAAATTGAAAAAAAAATTAGAAATTAAAAAATTGAAATTTATTTATTTTTTATATTAATTGTTTTATAAAGTATTTTTTTATTATGGGAAAAATATATAGATAAAAAGGTGGGGTAATAGGTAATGTAATGAATAAATGTGAGGGGGGAGAGTAATTATTATTGGATGTGTGATTAGGTGGGATGGAAATGTAAAAAATTAAATGGGTTAATTTATGTATGTATTAAATAAATAATATATATATATTTAAAAAAAGTAAATAATATATAAATATTATAATATATTTATAATATAAAAAATTATATATAAAAAATTTTGTAAAATATATAATTTAAATTGAAATATATTAACAATATAAATATCTATATATATATATATATAAAAATATATATATTTGTAAATATAAATATATATATATAAAATAAATAATGAAATTAAAAGAAATATAATTTAAGTTAGTAATATATTGGATGGTAAAGTATACTATTCAGGTCCTGTTAATATATCCCCCCTGTCATGTCCAAAAAGCGTGTTGTGTGTTGGGTGTGTGTGTGTGTAGTGTGGTGTGTGTGTGTGTGTGTTGTGTTGTGTATTGGGTGTGTGTGGTGTGTGTGTGTGTTTGTGTATTGGTGTGTGTGGTGGGTGTGCTGGGTGTGTGTGGTGTGTGTGTTGTTTTTTGTGTGTGGGTGTGTGTGGTGCGTGTGTGTGTGTGTGTGTTGTGTGTTTGTGTGTGTGTGTGTGTGAGTGTTTGTGGTGTGTGTAGTGTATGTTGTTGTGTGTGTGTTGTGGTTTGTATGTAGTAAATGTTGTGTATGTGTGGTGTGGTGTGTATGTGGCGTGTGTGTGTGGTGTTGGGTATGTGTGTGTGTATGTGTGTGGGTGTGTTGTTTGTTTGGTAATGTGTGTGGTGTGTGTGGTGGTGTGTGGTGTATGTGTGTGTGTGTGTGGTTTTGTATGTATTATGGTGTGGGTATGTGTGGGTGGTGTTGTTATGTGGCGTGTGTGGTGTGTGTGGTGTGTGTGTGTGGTGTGGGTGTTTGTATTTGTGTGTGTATGTGTGTGGTGTGTGTGTGTTGGGTATGGGTGGTGGTGTGTGTGTGGTGTGTGTGTATGTGGTGGTGTGGGTGTGTTGTGTGGTGTGGTGTGTATGTTGTGGTGTGTTGGTGGTGTGTGTGTGTGTAAGTGTGTGTGTGTAAGTGTTTATGGGTGTGTTGTGTGGTGAAGGTGTGTGTGTGTGGTGGTGTGTATGTGTGTGAGTATGTGTGGTGTGTGTGGTAATGTGTGGTAGTGTGTGTGTGTGTCCGTGCGTGTGTGTGTTGTGTTGGGTGTGCGTGTGTGTGTGGTGTGTTTCCCCACAAGTCCTTCGGATGCCCCGTGTGCGAACGCACGCAGAACATCTTGCGCACGTCGTTTAATCCTGGTTCGCTTTACGTAAGGGTAATGCGCCATTGTGTGCCCGTGGAACAGATGACAAATTTTACAAAACCGCCATATTCCATTATCCTCGATATAAAGAAAAAAATAACATAACAATAAATAAAATAAATAAAAAAAAACATATACCACAACGCATTGAATTATACCAAATTTTTTATTCAGATAAGCCATTTCGACAAATTTTTTTTTTTAATTCGTAGCATAAGCAGACAGAGAGAGGAGAAGAGAGAGAGAGAGAGAGAGAGAGGAGAGAGAGAAAAGAGAGAGGAGAGAGAGAGAAGATGAGAGAGAGAGAGAGAGAGAAACAGACAGACAGACAGACAGAAAACCGAAACAGACTGATTATTGATTCAGAAATTGTTGTCCATATCTCCTTTCCTGCAAGCACATTTTATTTGTTTCCCTTCAAGTGTGTGTGAGTTTGTGTGTGTGAGTGTGTGTTGTGTGTGTGTGTGTGTGTGTGTGATGCATTTGTGCAGGTGTTACATTTTGTATGAGAGCTGTCAGTTGAGTGGATGTGTGTGTGTGTTCTGTGTCACGTAATATATATATATAAATATATATATATATATATATAATTATATATATATATATATATATAGTATAATGCGTGCATGCACGCGCGCGCGCGTGTGTGGTAAAGGTAGAGGGATTGAAAACAACAGCCATCAAAGTTTTCGAAATGAAAACCCGAGAGTGAGGTTACTTTTATTTAATGTGTTTTTTTTCTTTTAAAGCTTTCCAAACTATTTTGTAATCGATTGTTTTGATCTGCAAACTACAGCCAGAGGTCACACTCTCTTCATGCCGTGTTCGCTTTTAGCACCTTAGATCCCTGTTTGCATTTTATGTTTCATTTGAAATTCAGCATCTGACGGACGTGGGAAAAAAATGGCTGGCTTCAATGTACGAGTTCATTGTTCGTGTCTCTGAGTGGTGTGTTTGTGAGTGTGTGTGTGATGGTGTAAAAAGGATAGTGAATTAACCCTTCTCACACGGTTTATAAAAACGGCGAAATAACAGGAGTAATATGGGCAGGTTTTTCAGACATTTTTAAAAATCGTTCCTGAACTGAATCAGATTTCTTTTAAACCATACCCCATGAAGTTTGTTCTAATAATACAGTATCCCTCCTGTAGAGGTAGGGAACTCCAGTTCTATCGATTTTCCATATTAAATCTTGCCGCCCCTTTTTTGCAGCTCTGTCAGCCCACCTCATTAGAAAAAATTCACGCCACAAAAGAAACAGGAATACCTCTAAACTTAGGTGTAGGCATATTTGGAGGTGTGTGTGTGTGTGTTGTGGTGTGTGTGGTGTGTGAGCGTTGTGCGTGCGTGTGCGTGTGGTGTGTTGTGTGTGTGTTGTGTCAAGTGATACCAGACGGCCCTAAAATAGGAGACTGAAATGAAAGAGATAGGTAGATAGATAGATAGATCTACTCTGTGTGGTCGTGCATGCGTGTGTGTGTCGTGTGTGGGGGGGGTGGGGGGGAGGGTGGGGGGGGGGGGGGGGGGGGGGGGGGGGGGGGGGTGGGGGGGGGGGGGGGGGGGGGGGGGGGGTGTAATAAAAAGGAGTAATAAAAAGGGAAATACAACATTTTTCAAAACAATGAAATTCGAAGAGAACTACAACCCTCTGTTACAAATGTCTCCACAAAACAGCACCCGCCTACCTCTGTGAATGTCTTCACTTGTACACTCCTTCTCGTTCTCTCCGCTCTGCTGCAGATACCTTGTCCTTACGAATACCTAGATTCAACCAATCCACCATTGCCCCCCCCGTTCCGCCTTTTCTCAATTTCTAGTTCCATTGTTGTGGAAATGATCCCCCTCTCTCTCTCTCACCAAAAGCCATCTAATGGAAAAAAGAAACACTTTTAGAATCCAGTCTCAATACATATTTATTTCTAATCCTAGAGATTTTCCTCTCCTGCCTCATCTCATAGTTTTTCCCCTGCCTTCAACACCAAGATTCTATTGCCCTGCCATGGTGTGTGACCTCTTGTGTGTGTTGTGGTGTGTGAGTGCGAGGTGTGCACATTTGGACTTGTGAACTAATACATGTCACGAGTAAAGAATGAGTTGAGTGCAAAGCGCTTTGATTGTCTCTGCAAAATATAGCGCAATAATTACATTCCATTTATTATTATTGGTAGTAAGTGCCCAATAGGACTTTAACAATAAACCTTTAGCAATATCAAACGTTAGCTTTACATTGTTTAAAACTTTGTCAATGGTATTCTCATGTACCAGACGGCCATAAAATAGGAGACTGAATGAAAGAGATAGATAGATAGATAGTTAGATAGATAGATAGTTAGTTAGATAGATAGTTAGTTAGATAGATAGATAGATAGTTAGATAGTTATTAGATAGTAGATAAATAGATAGATAGAATAGATAGATCTACTCTGTGTGTGCGCGTACGTGCGTGCGTGTGTTGTGTGTGTGGGGAGGGACTGCACCCAGTTGCAGGTAGGAAGCTGTATTCCGACTTAGCAGACGATGATCTAAACCGCAAACTTTTGGTTGCCTTTATTTATATTCTTTCTAAATTTGTTTGTCATCCGTTGCCTATGGTCTATTCTGATTGACGGGACGGGTTTTAATTAACGAGCACGCAAGATGTTCACCGCAAATTCTTTCAGTCATCAGGGGATATTGGTTTACAACCTCTTTCGAAATGCTTTCCAGGGGAGTGAAGTCAGTACTGGGAGAAAATTAATCCTCTCGAACGGGCGTTTCGGCGTAGGGCCGTCTCTGATCGCGAGCTCAGCGTTCTGACCCCTGCCCCCATCACCTCCCAACCCCGGTCGGCACTAAAAAGAGGTTTTTTTCTACCCCGCTAGAAGCTTTCACCAGGGTTTGATAGAAAGTGGCCATTGTCCTTTTTCAATGGATTTTCACGAAATGTGTACACTTTACGTTTTATGGAGGTATCATATTTTGATTGTGATTATAACCATATAAGGAAGTCAAAAGCCGAAATATTAGGGAACACCTATATATGTTGGTTGTTCTACTTTTACTTTGTGTGATATATATATATAAATGAATACTACAAAACAAGAAGATTTTCAGTATTTATTTTCCTTCTTCCGCAAAAACTGACTGCATACTAGGCTTACCTCCAGAAATGGTATAGCCTGATAGGAAAATATCTACACAAGCAGCCAAGGATAAAATTCTGAACGTGGAAAGTGACAGCTAGCCAAACTGAACCAATACTACGTGGGAAACAATGAATGTGTGCCTCCCTAACTGACCTTAGCAACCCTCCCCCTGTACAAACCCATCCCAAACTACCCCCGCCCCCCCCCCCCTGTACACCCCATCCCAAACTACCTCCCTTCCTGAACCTCCCCACCCCTGTACTCCCCTCCAAACTCCCCCTGTACACCCCTCCCAAAACTACCCCCTCCCCTGTTACTCTCTCCCCTCCCAAGCTAACCCGCCCCCCCCCCCCTGTACACCGCCCCCCTCCCCCTCCCAAGCTAACGCCCCCCCCCCCCATGTCCTCGCCCGCTACCATAACCCCTACCCCCCCCACCCCCACAAACTCCTCCATGACAACCTCCCGAGCTACCCCTCCCACCCTGTATTACTCTCCCAATCTAACCTCCCTCCTTTTATTTGCCTCTCCTCCCCCACAATGTTACCCCCGCCCACCCCACCCCACCCCACACCCTCTCCTTTCCCCAGCAACACCCTTCCCCAAAAATAAAATTGACTAAAAAAAAAAAAAGGCACAACATGGGAAACAGACAACACATCTCCTCCAACTTCAGAAGGAAAAGAAGTTAGGCGTGATCCTCACCAAGAACACAAATTCCTATAGCTCACAGCTAAGTTTTGCTGCATTTTACAGTTTTAAAACAACGTTTTTAGATTCAAACTAAACAGTTTTCCAAAATGAACAGGTGTCTTTACCTATATTACTCGGAAATAGCAAAAATGTTTAATTCTTAAATATCAGTTTCACAACTGTCCTCGTTTCAGTCAGGTAAACAGAAAGAGTCAACAATATCATATAAAATTTGCTGCTTTATTTCCATTAGATCAAACTTTTATCAGGATTTACTGAGCAATGTCAAACAATGAAAAGGATTGTATAACTGTTTGCCATCAGATAAAATGAAGGCTTTACTTTTTTCGCACAAATAATAATTGTCCACAACGCTAAATGCAGTTGAGCAACGTTTATTTAATGGCAAGCATAAACTTAACACACATAAAATAACATACGCCTTCAAGAGATGTTTGGAGGATTAGGAGGGTCCTTCATTTTCAAAGAAGTGGAAGTTGTTAACCATTATTGAAACTTATTGTCTTCCATGCTTGTGAAACTGTGCTATTTCAAGTCCAGGAATCTTATCAATTAACATCCTTTTTTTGGTTTGAAGTGTTTCATAGTCCAGATCAAAGCTTCCATCTGATGGAAATAAATCAACAAATTGATTTAATGACAAATGTACTAATAAGCTGTTTACCATGTTCTGAACCTAGGATGGTGAAGTTAAATAAAAGTAACATGAAGACTTTTCTTATAATTTTAAAAATGATATAAAAAGGCACCTTCAAAAGTTTTGGAGTTGTTTACCTTTGATAATCATATCATAAAAAGAGGTATTGCCACAAACTTACAATTGTGAGTTAGAATTTGTGATCTCTACGGGATCACCCCCTAACTTCTAATCCTCCCGAATTTGTAGGAGATGGTGTTTGTCTATCTTCCATGTATGTGCCTGTTGTTGTTTTTTCAAATTGATCATTCTTCTGCACAAGGAAATGCGGATAGCTCAAACAAGGAGCACAGCACAAGAGGGTGGAGTATTCTCAAATCACAAGAGGACTACAGAAGGCTAGATTCGCTGGGTGGGGGGGGACTTCTTCGAAGGGTACATCGTCATAGACTGGGATGCACTTATAGGCGAGCTGCGCATATCTGCCTGCTTCTTGGGGGAGTGGCGGGTCAATTAAAAATTCTTCGTGGGCACCTTACGAGGGTACATTCTAGGCTCGCACGTATGCTTCTGCTGGGAGGGGGCCTTTCTGATCCATGCTTCTCTCTCTTTCTCTCTTATGGTGCCGATTTCCTTCTGACTGTTCAATAGTGCTCGATGTTGTGCTAGTGTGTACCTAGTCACTATAGAGATATACTCTAGTTCTCTTGTTACAGACTTCTTTCTTATAGCGTGATAGGCTTTCCTGTTCAGGGCTGAGGTACGAGAGCGATTAAAGGGTCACATCTACAGCGTCATCCTTCTTCTGACGATGGTCTTGTCTCACATTCTTACGAGTGACTTGTTGCGAGTCTGAGCGTATCGTAATCATTCTGAATGCCATTTCATAGCAGAGCTCGGGTACTCTTGCCAGTATCCGAGGCCACTTGCATCTAGCTCTGCTTCGTCATCCTCAGAGCGTTCTATGCTTCTGCTAGCGAGTAGCGGAGCGATCGCGGTGGAGAATATCTTACTCTGTGCGATTCTCTTAAGCAGAGCTGCTAGCTACTTTCTCTGGTGGCGGCTAAGCCTTCCTTGGCTTATGCATCTATATCTTTCTAGCGCGCCAGTTAGCTAACTGGAGTGCAATCTCAGTTCTTGCGATCTTCGCAGAGGATTTTCTTTAGGTCTTTGCCGGACAACATTCTTCTGTCTTCTCTATAGCGTGTGGCGCGAGTTCTTCAGACTTTCTATACTGACACAGTTCAAGCGAGTCTTCTTCTATTGGAGAGGCGTGTCTTCTGGGATAGCTGAATTAGTACTGCTTTCATTGCTAGGGCGATCTATCAGTCACTCCTGAGCGAGAATAGAGCGATGAGTGTCTTAGAGCTAATACTATGGGTATCTACTTGCATATGCAGATTGCAGTTCAAATGCGAGATCGGAGATTACGAGTGCGAAGGCGATACGAGTAGCTAACTCTGAGCTGGAGCGTTATCGCAGTGCGGTAACTGCTGATGGCGTGCACACTTACAATTAGGACATTCTATCGTCTTCTTCGACAGTGTAAAATAGCACATGTCATCATAACTTCTTCTTCGATTCGCTCGACTATTCTTCTCCAACGTATTCTTCTTAGAGCCAATATCATCTACTCGTAGTCACTTTCTCTTCTCTGCATAATACAACATACAGTGACTCGTAGACTAATTGTTGCACAGTGTGTTCGATAAGACAGAGTCGACAGCGATGTGGTACTTATTATCTCACACACTAGTGGTTCAGCATGTTCGCACAGTTCAAGTCCCTGCAACAACAGGTCAGACGCATCAGCAGCAACATCACGATAGTCGGCGATGGAGCACATGAGAATTGAGTTTTACATAGTGTGAAGGAGTATACTTGATACACTGGAATAAAAGGGGGACAATAGAGTCATTAGGACCTAACAGAAGGCAGACACATAGACAAGAAGTGCACACGAGGCAAGCATACTAGTGCAACATACGTGGAATGCGCAAGGCAGAGGGAAAACAGACAGTGGAGGAGGAGGATATGCAAAAGTTAGGAATTAAGCTCACAGCACAGCGAAGCTTGTCTATAGCACAAGACAAGGGTAATTGGGTACATTGGTGTGCACTCATCAGAATTTTTCACAGAATTGGCGATTGGGAGAATCGTCAACAGTGCAAATAAAATAACATAGGATAAACCATATAAAACGGCTAACACATCTTATAGCACAATCACACGGACTCTACATTGCACGCACACGGGAAGCACAGACATCTAGTATCGGTTACACACAGACTACCCGTGGCAACATTGATTGCAGAGAGCACTCAAAGTGAGCACACACACATGTATTCACAATAGTAACCTATGTAGATCATTTTAAACACAATAGACGAGCACTAATCAACACGATAGGACGATGGTACACTTCTCAGGACGCATTACTCGGTGGAGTCTCACATGGGATATTAACAACAAATAAAAAAAAAAGGCCACCAAAGAGTATCTAAGAGGTTGCAAAATGCACTATACAGGTTGCTAAACTTATGTGCGATTACATTCTCGTGTCCCCAGTGGGGTTTTGGAGTGTTTTCATTTTTGGTTATGTTGCGATATTGTTATGAGCCTTTTTGTTTTTGAGGTTATTTAGAGTGTCTACTTTTGGTCAGACGATTTCATCAGTGAACGACACTATGTTGTTGGACTTGTGTTTCCTGACAAACTGTGGGAGAGGAGTTTTTGCTTGAAGGGAGATGAGAGAGAGGGAGAGGGAGAGAGAGAGGGAGAGAGGGAGAGAGGGAGGGAGAGAGAGAGGTGGGAGAGAGAGAGGGGAAAGGGAGGAAAGAGAGAGTGAGAGAGTGAGGGAGCGTGAGAGAAGAGGGGGAGAGAAGAGATAAGGGGGAGAGGAGAAAGAAGGAGGGAGAAGTAGAGATGGGAGGAGGGAGAGAGGGGAGGGAGGGAGGGAGAGAGAGATAGAGGGAATGGGAGAGAAGAGGTAGGGGAGGGAGAAGGAGGGAGGGAGACGGAGAGAGGAGGGGAAGTGGAGAGAGAGAGAGGGAAGGAAAGGGAAACACTAGAGGGAGGGAGAGAAAGAGCGGTCAGGGAGAAAAGCAGGAAGAGAGAGGGAGGAGAGAGAGGAAGAGGGAGGTAAGGGGGAAAAAAGGGAATGGAGGAGGGAGAGAGTAGAATTAAAAGGAGAGAGAGGGGGAGGGAGGAGATGGGGAGGGGAGGAGAAAGAAGTGCACTGGGGGGACCTAGCCGTCTCCTGTAGGAGCGCCTGTCCCGGGCCTCGCTGCTTCCTCGGTCCATTTTGCGTGTTCGTGCGCGCCTTTTGGTCTTTGCGTCTTTCATTCGGTCCCTTTCTGTCTTCAATAAAAAACAAAATAAAAAAACCAAACAAAACAACACAACCAATACAGAATTCCCCACCGACCTGTGCCTCCGCTGCCCCCTCCGCCCACGAAAGCTTAGTTGGCTTAATTTATTTTTATAATATTATTATTAATCTTTTAAATTTAATAATAACTTTTATTACCCTCTTCCTCTTTCAATCCTCCTCTCCTCCCTCCAATTCTCACCTCTCTAGTGGGTCTTTAAATTTTACTTTTTAAAATCATCTCCTATTGTAATTTACTAATTTTAACTCTCTATTTTATATTTTTTTTTTTATTTTTATTTTCAGACTATCCCCCCTGGTGTATTCGCAGTTTTGTCAATTTTGAAAATCATCTTTTCTCCTCCCCCTCACTCCCTTTCCCACAGCGCACCTCCACACCCTTCAGACCCCCACAAAACACATTCCTTTTATGTATCATCCTCCTACACCTCTCAATCGTCCTAACTCACCTCACACCAGCTCCCACCGTTACACACCCTCCTCCACTCAGGCATTTGGTTTGGAAAATTGTCTTAGTTCCTCTTCTTCTCCTTTTCCTGTTAAATTAAATTAGCCAGCATCTCCCAACCTGCAGGGCAAGGGGAAGCCGGAGGTAAGCCCAGAGTGATCGCATGGCGACACTCGCCTCTCTATTCTTTAATTTTTTCTACTTTTTCTCTTCCCGTCATCCCCAGCCAAGTTAAAGAGGCCGCGTCCTGCGACGTGGTTAACCGGGCGCGTTTAACAGACAACTTATGGAGGAGGATGTGCGTGAGTCACAATCTGTTTATCTGCGCGCCATAATGAAAGCCCTGTTACTACAGTATTTTATCCCCCGCCAGTACAGTATCACAACTGCACTACACCAGCTGTCTAGACAGAGGTGCGAGTCGATCACCACGCGGACCTCGGAATAGTCTCATCCCGCAAGGACTTTTGGGGAGAGTGGGAAGTTAACAACCAGCAGTTTGTCCCATATCTCCAGACAGAGTACGAAGGCTCTACAGAAGGTCTTGAAGCGGCGAACGTGACAGGTAGAAAACACACGTGAAAGCAAGAATCACGAACAGCAAGTCTGCGCGAATGCACGGAGAGGAGCAGGGCACGCGTCTAGCAACCCCCAGGCTATCGCGCAGCCTCCCTCAATCCTCCTCCCGCAAAAAGAGAGCAGCAGACCAGAGAAAGAGAGAGACGAATGGAGCCAGAGAAGAGAGATGAGAGAGAAGGACAACAGAACGACGTTGTGAGCAAGAGAGAGAGTCAGAGTCAGAGCAGAGAGAGCATACAGCCAGAGAGATAAGAGAGAGAAGAGACGCAGCACGCAGCGTTCACGAGAGAGAGAGAGAGAGAGATGAGTCCCAAGATAGAACGGAGAACAGAGAGAAGAAGAACATTTTGCAATTTGCGGGAACATATCTGACGCGCGTGTGGAAGCGATGAACAATCTTTATTTAAAGAGGGTTATAAGCTTAAACACAAACATGCTTTTTACAACCAGTCCCTCTCACTGGACCCCAAACTATAATAAACAAAACCTCCTTCACTCACCTATGCCACCCCAACACACTATACTCAAAGTAACACAACCACAAAATTTTCCTCACATCTGCGAACTGATAATCATCCAAACAGACTAACAGGACCATATGAGACAGTCACAGTACGACAGACGCTTGGTCCAGCAGTCACTGTGTAGAACGAGACAGAGAGTATAGGTAGTTCAAACAGAGACAGAAGAGAAGGGAGAGACGCGTAGCATACATAACACAACGAACGAGTAGTACAGCATGACAAAGCCAGACAGGTCAGGAGAGAGAGAGAGAGCGAGAGAGAGAGAGAGACATAGGATCATGATAGTGAGTGACTGTGTTTAGTAAAAGTTGCAACAGAGCACACGCTATGTGTGTGTAGGATAGGTGATAACATGCGGCTTTCTGACTGTTATTCAATTTAGTATCGTTCAGTAAGAGAGAAGAGAGAGAGACGTGTTAGAGAAGATAGAAGCAAGGAGAAGGTGGAAGGAGTGGACAGAGGAAGAGACAGTGAGAGAGACAACAAGACGACAAGAGAGAGAACAAGTCAACACTAGTGACGTGACACAGAGGAGGCGCGTGAGAGGAAGAGGTCGAGAAAGGCGGGGTCTGCAGTAGGACCTTAAATAATAGAGGGAGGATAAAATAGTGGAACAACATACAACGTAAGCGCACATGCGAGCGTCAGAGTTCTCAAGACAGAAACACGCGACACATCAAAAGGAGGTCACATCTCCCGTTTTCCACTCTTACTCCTCTTTCTTCTTCTAACAACACAGTGATCTAGGCTACGTTATGAGGCCCTCCTTGAGTTTTTTACACTTATCAATGTATCTTCTCTGACATGGCTTACAAACCAACACGTGGAATTCACAGTACCTCTCAACAACCTCCGTCTGCCTCCCATTTCTCTACTCCACAGCCTCAATTACCCCCGTGTGTCTTGCCACGCGTGGTTTTTGTCATTTTTGCCTCCCGTCCAACCTGCTTCCTCCTCCCCACATTAGTTGTCAAAAGACCTCTACGCCACATCCAAAATGGGTGTTCTCCATGATGAACTGGGATGAAGTCACTAAAGGAGGAAAGTTTCCGTTGTCGGCACCAAGCGAGGACATATACACGCTCTATGATAGTGCGAAGTGACAAGCGGTCTAATCACACTAGCGAGGTACGACGCAATAGGTTTTCTGCCCGGCGTTGCTCACATATGTCTGCGCGCTCGACATCCTCGGAGCGTCTCTGTATGTAAGGTCTTGCACTCTTCTTCATCATCGTCTCTTGTTCTCTTGTATCATTGTGTAGAGTCTGTAGCTAATGTGTATGCTGAGTGTATAGTAGTCGTACTGCATCTGTATGGTTTGTTTCTTTCTTCTTCTCTTTCTACACTTATCTAGTGCGTTCTTGCTATCTTTCCTTTTACTCTTCGCAATTCCCTTTCCTATTGGTTTACAAGCAATTCTTTCTATCTTGCGAAACGCAATCTTCTATCAATTAGCTCTCACATCTCTTCTTCTTTCTTCTTCTGCTCGTGTCCACTCAAACGTTGTGAGTGCTCTTCCTCATTACTCTTCTATCCTTCTTACATACTCTTCTACTGATCATTATGGAGAGGGGAGGGGATAGGTCAGGGAGGAGGAGGGGTAGGTTTTGTGTGGGTAGGAGGGGAATAGAGGAAGAGAGAAGAGGGGATAGGGTTGGTGGAGGGAGGTGAGGTAGGTTGAGGCGGAGATCACGGAGAGCGTAGGATGGATGGTAGGTGAATTAGAGTATCCGTAAAGGCAAGGGATAGTTTTAGGGAAACTCAAAGGTTTTACTACTAACAGTTTGTTGTCATTTGTTCTCACTATCTTCTTGCTCAACTTCTCATCTATCAGCTAATCTCTTCTTTCTGACTTCTCACTCATCTTCTCTCATCATCTTTTGCATTCTTCTTCTTCACTATTGTTTTCCATATCACTACTTCTGCTTCTCTATGGTTCACTTATGCGCTGCTATCATGTTTTATCGAGAGTTGATATGAGTCTACTAGGTATTTTCACGCTATTATATGAGGAGCATTTCTACTAAGTCATCTATATTCTATCTTGATTGTTCATCGTCTTACATTCACTTTCTTAGCCACATGTTCGCTTCACTCTCTAATCACTGACTTTCTTGGATATCTTCTAGGAGTTCTCTTTCTATCCTATTTCATTTATCACATTATGCTTATTTCTTTTTTACTTTATCATAGGATTATATCTGAGTGATATCAATGCACTGCGCGTGCGGTTTTTTTTTTTTATCATTCATCTTTCTCTTCTTCTTCTTCCTTCTTCCCCTGCTTCTTCTTCTTCCCCGTATTGCTTCACTCATGGTACTCGGTAAACTCTTTTCTGCTGAGCTATCCCATTTAGGCTCGTATACACCAACTAAATCTTCGGATATTTTAGCTTCTGTTCTTACTTTGAGTCGTGGCGATCTCCTTCTTCTTAGAAATATGTGCTTATCGTGGTGGCATTAGTCGAATGTAGGACACACTTCTATTATTAGTATTAGCAGATCAACGGATTTTTTCTCGAATTTTCTACTGTCATCTTAGGATTAGGCATATGAGACATTGTAAAAAGTGACGCGGAGGAGGACAGTATATCACACTTGGAGATACTGTACACGGGACTATGGGAGATTGAGGGTTGGGACGACATTGTATTGGCGTGGTAGATGGACACAAGAGGGACGTACATTGGCACACAGGGGATACAGCGAGACAACTGGTAGTAGTTACATTTACATTGATATGATGAACTCAAAGTGTGATATGTGGATATTCATAGAGGTTTGAACGTTGGTGGAGAAGGAATGGATGCAGGGGGGGATGGTGTATGTAGGTGTATGTTAGGGGATTACGGATATTGTGGTGTGGGGGACATACGGTAAAGTCGAAGATGTACACACATGCACACGAAAGTACACAGAGGTATGACGAAGAATAATGGTGTGGCAATTGGCAGGTAGTTACAGAGGAAGCACGGGAGAAGGGAATCAGAGACAGTTACAGGGAGGAGATGAACACACTTCTAACGGGAGAGTAGAAGAGGAGGGCACAATCTTTCTTGAGGAGAGGGGTAAGGAGAGGAGGAGGAGGGAGGTGAGTGATATGGTAGGACACATTTGGACAAAAGAGGAGTATGCGGACATCGGCGGAGATGAGTGAGTGAAGGTCTACACACATAGGACATTGGATTAAGATACTGTGGACAGAGAAAGGAAAACACAGGACTTGAGTGGTCAGATTACATAATAAAACACGGGATGACGTCACGGTAGTATGGTCACGAGTAGACACGGATAGGGTGGATCGGGGGTAGGGGACTATTGACTGGGGGAGTGAGGCAGGGCGAGGGGGGTTGGGGACGAGGGGAGGGCTGGATGGAGCAAGCAGACGTTCTGGGGTGATATGTATGGGTGGTTTCACATGAGGTGTACACAAGACGTTAGGAGTGATGGGGAGGGTAGACAATAGAGATGAAGTACAGGATGAGGAGAGAAGGTGGGTGGGTGGAGGTGACATGGGAGAGTGGGTTTGGAGTGGGACGGATGTGGTTAGGGGGGCAGGCATGGAGAGCTGAGGATGGAAAAGAGATAGGGGTACGTATTAGGGGAGATGATAGGATTAGTGTGTGGAGAGGGTGGGGTGTGGGGGGGGGGTGAGGGGGTGGGGTAAGGTGGGTGAAGTTTTGAGTAGGTAGATGAACTGGTGAGAGGGACTTGAACTGGTAAGGCACGGATGTTAGGGCAGGGAGGAGGAGTAAGGGGTGGGACAGAGGAGAGCCACACATGTACAGTTGTGTGCATGTCATACAGAGGAGGAGGACAGTATGAGTAGTGGGTTAATGTATGTGTGATTAGTAGTGATAGTATTATATTATGATTATGAGTGAGTAGGGGTCAGTAATAGGGGTACAGGAGATATGGAATGTAACATGGTGTGGAGTAGGGGGAGTGCAGGGGGAGGGGGTAGAGTACAAGGTAACAGGGACTGGAGAATTGAGGTTACACTATATTTTGACTAGGAGTACGGAGGTTCAAGGTTGGACACACATGACAGGACACGACAAACAGACATTGGATGGTACATGATTACGGATATTGGCTGGACACAGGGACAAGAGATTATGGCGTGGACAAACTGTACACACACAACAGACAAGGACAGACATTGGAGACAGTGGCACGGTCAGAGTGAGAGAGAACGGGGAGCAGAAGGGGAGTGAGCAGATGGTTAGGGGGTAATAGGTGAAACACATGGGGGGGTAGATGTGGAGGAGGTAGCTGCAGCCGGGGTCACAGGGAGTGGAGAGACACGGGACAGGAACACAGAGAGGATTTCTGGGAATTGAAGTGTATGAAGGGGAGACACAGATAGTACGTATCTGGAACACTACAATATGACACTTATATAGAGTGGAGGTGCGGTGGACAGTATGACAGGACACACGAGATGAGTACAACAACGTACAGGTGGTGAGAGGTAGGATAGATGTGATGAGTATAGGGTAGTAGTAAACAAGGTGAGAGAGGGACACACGTAGGGTTCTGAGAGAGAGGGGGGGTGAAGATAGGGACAGACAGTTACAGAGGGGCATGGAGTGTACTTATTCGTCCTACATTTATTAAGGGATTGGGACGATAGGAAGGAGACGTGTATGATTGATTCATGCTATGTGACGGGAGGGGGTGGGTTTTGTGGGACACATGGTGGGGAGGACTAGAGAGGAGAACAGTGGGTGGGAGACTGGGGGTGCACACGTGGTTAGGTGAATGAAACACGAGGAAGGATAGGAATAGGTGAGGGGGGGTGGACGTATTTGAGATTAGGAGTAGGGAGGAGTACACATGGGTGTCAGGTAGGTGGAGTGGAGATGATGTAGGGGGGGGGGGATAGGGGGGAGGACAGCAGTGACGAGAGGGGGTGGAAAATTGTAGGGAGGGGTAGACAGGTCAGGTACATGATACATTGACATGGTGGTGGAGAGATTGGGTGAGAGGGGATCGTTGCGGGGACGGGGGGGAGATGTGGAGGGAGATGGGAGGGCAGTTGGACGTGGGGGTGGGAGTGGTTGGATGTATTGACGTTAGGGGGGGAGGAGGGAGGGGAGGGTGGGGGGGAGGGGGGGAGGGCAGGAGTGTATAGGTGTGGGGAGTGGGGGGGGTGTGGGAGGTAGGAGGACGTGGGTGGGGTGGAATGAGATTAGGAGGAGGAGGTATGTAGGAGGAGGAGGAGGGATAGAGGAGTAGGATGTGGGATTGTAATGAGAAGGGGAGAATGTAGGATTGGATGGTATTAGGGGGAGGGTTAGGAGTGGAGGGGTAGGAGGAATGGAGGGAGGGATAATTTTTAAACATATAAGAAACTATAGAGCGGTCAGAATTTGACAGTACATCATAATGTGTGTGTTATTATGGTAAGTATGTATTGTATTTATGGATGACTGTAAGGATAATTAAGAACAAACTTAATAAACTGATTTAAGAGGGGAGGGGGGGGGGGGGGGTAAGTTAGGGGATATTTAGGGATGATTGATTATTTTTATTTAAATTGAAAAAAAAATTAGAAATTAAAAAATTGAAATTTATTTATTTTTTATATTAATTGTTTTATAAAGTATTTTTTTATTATGGGAAAAATATATAGATAAAAAGGTGGGGTAATAGGTAATGTAATGAATAAATGTGAGGGGGGAGAGTAATTATTATTGGATGTGTGATTAGGTGGGATGGAAATGTAAAAAATTAAATGGGTTAATTTATGTATGTATTAAATAAATAATATATATATATTTAAAAAAAGTAAATAATATATAAATATTATAATATATTTATAATATAAAAAATTATATATAAAAAATTTTGTAAAATATATAATTTAAATTGAAATATATTAACAATATAAATATCTATATATATATATATATAAAAATATATATATTTGTAAATATAAATATATATATATAAAATAAATAATGAAATTAAAAGAAATATAATTTAAGTTAGTAATATATTGGATGGTAAAGTATACTATTCAGGTCCTGTTAATATATCCCCCCTGTCATGTCCAAAAAGCGTGTTGTGTGTTGGGTGTGTGTGTGTGTAGTGTGGTGTGTGTGTGTGTGTGTTGTGTTGTGTATTGGGTGTGTGTGGTGTGTGTGTGTGTTTGTGTATTGGTGTGTGTGGTGGGTGTGCTGGGTGTGTGTGGTGTGTGTGTTGTTTTTTGTGTGTGGGTGTGTGTGGTGCGTGTGTGTGTGTGTGTGTTGTGTGTTTGTGTGTGTGTGTGTGTGAGTGTTTGTGGTGTGTGTAGTGTATGTTGTTGTGTGTGTGTTGTGGTTTGTATGTAGTAAATGTTGTGTATGTGTGGTGTGGTGTGTATGTGGCGTGTGTGTGTGGTGTTGGGTATGTGTGTGTGTATGTGTGTGGGTGTGTTGTTTGTTTGGTAATGTGTGTGGTGTGTGTGGTGGTGTGTGGTGTATGTGTGTGTGTGTGTGGTTTTGTATGTATTATGGTGTGGGTATGTGTGGGTGGTGTTGTTATGTGGCGTGTGTGGTGTGTGTGGTGTGTGTGTGTGGTGTGGGTGTTTGTATTTGTGTGTGTATGTGTGTGGTGTGTGTGTGTTGGGTATGGGTGGTGGTGTGTGTGTGGTGTGTGTGTATGTGGTGGTGTGGGTGTGTTGTGTGGTGTGGTGTGTATGTTGTGGTGTGTTGGTGGTGTGTGTGTGTGTAAGTGTGTGTGTGTAAGTGTTTATGGGTGTGTTGTGTGGTGAAGGTGTGTGTGTGTGGTGGTGTGTATGTGTGTGAGTATGTGTGGTGTGTGTGGTAATGTGTGGTAGTGTGTGTGTGTGTCCGTGCGTGTGTGTGTTGTGTTGGGTGTGCGTGTGTGTGTTTTTTTTTTTTCCTGGTATTTTTTTGGGGGCTTTTGTTAAATTTTTCCCGTAAAGGGGTTTAAGTTATGTATAAAAGGTTTTTTTTTTTATATTATATATATATCCCTTTAAAAAGGGTGGAGTATAAAAGCACAAGGGTGCTTATTCATTATCCACGAAATAAAAGAAATTTTTCGTTGTCATTGTCATTGTCTTGTCTATCTATCCATCTATCTATCTATCTATCTATCTATTCTATCTATCTATCTATCTATCTATCTATCTATCTATCTATCTATCTACTATCTATCTATCTATCTATCTATCTATCTATCTATCTATCTATCTATATTTGCATGGAAAGTCCATCATCAATGTATGTATTTTTTCTTTCTTTATATCATTCTTCATGCTATGTATTGCACGTTAATTGCTTTCGATTTTTTGTTTTTTTTTGTTTTGTTTTGTTGCAGAGGGCTGGATATAAAAAAGCTATTGTTTTTTGC
>CM054160.1:33211331-33237142 GCA_028751875.1 Rapana venosa | reverse complement strand
TCCTAGCTTCCCCTTCCCAAAAATAAAATTGATAAAATAAAAGCACAAACATGCGAAGATAGGCAACACATCTCCTCTAAAGTTCAGAGGATTAGAAGTTAGGGGTGACCCTCATAAAGATCACAAATTCCTATAGCTCACAGCTAAGTTGCTGCATTTATAGTTATACAACATTTTATTAAAACTAACAGTTCCAAACTGTAACGGTGTCTTTTCCTATATTACTTCGGAAATAGCAAGACTGCTCATCCTAAATACTCAGCTTCACCATGTACTCGTTTCAGACAGAATAAACAGTAGAGTCTACAATTTTATATAAAAATTGCTGCTTTATTTCCATCAGATACAAACTTTTATCTGGACTTCTAAGCAATGTCAAACAATGAAAAGGAATGTAACTCTTTGTGATAGCTTATGAATGGGAGGTAATATTGCCATCAGATACAATGAAGGCTTTACTTCGCACACATAATGTGTCCAAAACGCTAAATACAGTTGAGCAACGTTTATTTGCAGCATAACTTAACACACATAGAATAACTTACACCTTAAAGAGAGTTTAGGAGGATTAGAAGGTATTCACCTTAAATTGAAGTGAAAGTTGTTACAGTTATTGAAACTAAGTGAGGTGACAGTCAAAATATGACATTCATGGTCAGTAGGGCTTTAAACAACACGAAATGAAATAATGATATTAATCATGATGATGATGATGATGATGATAATAATAATAATAATAATAATAATAATAATAATAATAATAATAATAATAATAATAATAATAATAATAATAAAATAATAATAATAATAATAATATGTAAATTATATGGTGCTTTATATTGTACGAACATATCAAAGCACTTGTGCTCAACCTATTCTTATACATACATCCAAATCACAAATAGTTTTGCAAATTAAAATTCTCTCTCTCTCTCTCTCTCTCTCTCTCTCTCTCTCTCACACACACACACACACACACACACACATACACACACACACACCCCACACAACACAACACACACACACACACACACACACACACACACCACACACACACTAAGGTTATACACTTTGGCCGGGTGATGGGAATTTTTGCTGTTATGAAACAAAACGAGAAATCTTTAGATTTGAAAATAAGTATATCTGGACGCTGGATTTAAAACTAGGCATTCCAGATCAAGATGCACACATGCACGCACGAACACACACACACACACACACATACACACACACACACACACACACACACACACACACACACACACACACACACACACTTTCAACACATACATGCAAACGCACGGCCATTCACACACGAACTTATTAGAGCGTAGGAGTACATGATATGATATTTAGACACGTTATGTTGATATGCAGATACAGTGAGACAAAAAAGAGAGAGAGAGAGAGGAGAGAGAGAGAGAGAGAGAGAGAGAGAGAGAGAAGAGAGAGAGAGGAGAGAGAGAGAGAGAGGGGAGAGAGAGAGAAGAGAGAGAGAGGGGGGGGGGGAGAAATACATATATACGTATCGAGATATATAAAGGAGTTAGAATTATTTGTTCCCTGTTCAATAATAAAAATGCATGGATTGTTTAAATCTATGCAGCCCTCCACCTTTCATTTTATTGTCTATGTCATATGGCACCAGTTCGCTGCTCAAACTCCCCTTTTTTCATCCAAATCCCAAGGTTTTCTTCTTCCTCGTCATCAAACGCTCAGACAGCAACTACTGTTGTTTGTCACATGAGCGAAAATGCGACAAATCCGGCCTGGCGCATCTGACTTTGGCATGGGAGAGATTTGGTATTGTATAAGGCTTTCTGGAACAAGGCAGGAGAATGGACCAAGAAAGCAGAAAATAAGACAATAATGAGGTGACAAGAAGAAAAGGAACAAGGCAGAAACAAAGAGAAGGATAGAAAAGAGGGAATTCCTAGCACATAATTTCCAGAAGGTGGAAATGCTATTTATACTGACAGCACCACCACCCTCCTCCCTGCATCCCCATGGAGTAAATCCCTAGGTTTTAAGCCCCGCCAATCACAGAAGTTGAATTAGACAAATCACCTTATAAATGTTAAAATGTCATGTTAAATCCAACCCCTAAGTCGAAATATTCCTTCAACCTTAACTGGCTGCTTAACTTGACTTGACTTACTTGACTTATGCCTCTTGGTTCCTTGGGGAACATAGGGCTGCAACAACACCCCTCCAACGAACTCGGTTTTGGGAGATCCTCTTCAGCTCGGCCCATGTCATTCCGGCTGCCTTCGTTTCTTCGTCAACACTTCTGCGCCAGGTCTGTTTTAGTCGGCTGCTTAACTGGCTGCCGTAAATGGCTGTTTACATAAAATATCTCCATTGGTGAACCTGGGAGCTCTAGCAGATAAAAAAGCCATGATTAAAACAAGGTGAAAACCAGCTCTTCTGTCGTCCCTGGTATTAACGCCCCAGCCAACCATGATGGTAACTGCGTTGTAGGAGACCCCCATTAATGACACGTAGAAATGAGATGAAACCTGAAAAAACACCCCAAAAATAAATCCCAAAAATAAAAGCAAAAACTAAAAATGTTCCTGATAAAGATAACATGCAACCCGTTTTAACTTTTTTCATCCCCCCTTTGACTGTGTCTTTTTTTTAGACGTTGATTTTGAGGCTCAAAAAAGTTCATTGTGTCCAGGTACTTTTTTTTTATGCTGTCACTTTTGCGAATTTTACAAAACAAGTCCCCCCCCTTTTAATAAGATAAATGTTAAAAAAACAAAACATGAAATGAAATTATCGGCCCCCAAAAAGGCAGTGTGACCAAATTGTTCGTTTTTTAAATTTTTTTTTTTAAATTTGTTTGCACATTCATGATAACTGTTCGTTTTAAAGGGAGTGACAGTTTTTACTGACGGACTTACTTTGCAAGAACCCCGTTTCAAGCTGTGAATTATTTTACGAATGAACCTTTTTACTCGTTTTTTAGATTAACAAAACCCGACGCGTGTGCTTTTTCAAGTGTATTACTTCTCCTTCCGGGAATTTTAAAACAATTACACCCCTTTTTTTGTCTGAATTGTTTCATGCCCAAAACAAAGCTCCCACTGTGAAAGAACAACCTTTTTTTTTATGCATTGTACAAATGTGTTTACCTGTCTAAACAAGTGAATGGGTAAAGTAAAATTATTGTGGGGCATGACTTTTTTTTAAAATTTGTAAAAGAAAAAAAAACACCTTCAAAGTTGGAGTTGTACTTTGTTTAATATATCAAAAAAAATTAGGATGCCACAATTTAAAATTGTGGTTGGTTTTTGTGATCTCCCAGAGTTCCCCTTTAATTCTAATCCTGAATTTTGGGGAGAGGGTTTTGTCTATTTCCATTTTGTGTCGGATTTTTTTTCTTTTTTTTTAAGGGGAAGGGGTAGGGGGGGGAGAGGGGAAAGAAAAGGGGGGTTTCTGGAAGGGGGAATTTGGGGGGATAGGATTGGGGCAGTTAGGAGGGGGGGAAGAATAAAGGGGATAGGGGCACTTGGGGGGGAGAAAAGGGGTGGGGGCGTTGGAGGGGGGGGGGAGGGAAATAGAAGGGGATAGGGGCAGTTGGGGGAGAAAAGGGGGATAGTGGCAGCTTGGGGGGGGAAGTAGGTGGAGAAAATGGGGATAGGCAGCTTGGAAAGGGAAATGAAGGGGATAAGGCAGTTTGGAAAGGGAGAATAAAGGGGATAGAGGCAGCTTGGAAAGGAGAAAAGAAGGGGATGGGGACTTGAAAGGGAAGAATAGAAGGGGGAAGAGGGTTTTGGAAAAGGGGAAATGAAGGGGGATGAGGCAGTTGGGAGGGGGAGAAAAAAAGGGGGAAGGGGGCAGTTGGAAAGGAAAAATAAAGGGGATAGGGGCGTTTGGGAAAGGGGGAAGAAAAAGGGGGATAGGGGCAGCTTGGGGGGGGGAAAATAGAAGGGGATAGAGGCAGTTTGGAAAGGGAAATAAAAGGGAAAATGGGGGCGTTGGGAGGGGGGAGAATAGAAGGGGTAGAGGCAGCTTGGAAAGGGAAGAAAAAGGGATAGGGGCGCTTGGAAGGGGGAAGAATAGGGGGGTAGAGAGCTTGGGGGGGGGGAGAAAAAAGGGGGATGGGGGACTTGGGAGGGGGAAATAAAAGGGGGATGGGGCAGTTTGGGGAAGAAAAAGGGATAGAGGCAGCTTGGGGGAGGGGGAAATAGAAGGGGGATAGAGGGCTGGGGGGGGGGGGAAAAAAAGGGGGATAGGGGCATTTTGGGAGGGGGAATAGAAGGGATAGGGGCAGCTTGGGGGGGGGAGAATAAAAGGGGATAGGGGCGTTTGGAAAGGGGAAAAAATAAAAAAGGGGTAGGGGAGTTTGGAAGGGAATAAAGGGGGAAGAGGCGCTTGGGGGGGGGAAAAAAGGGATAGAGGCAGTTGGGGGGAGGGGGAGGGAGAAAAAAAGGGGGTAGAGGCAGCTTGGAAGGGGGGGGAGGGGTGGGGCATTTGGGGAAAGGGTGGTTTTTTATGTCCATTCCCCAGTTATGGGGTTTTGGTTATTTTGTCTCTGTTCCACCACCCAACATGGCCTACTCTTTCAAAAAGGGGAAACAGGTTTTAAACGGGGTTTATAGTCTCTTGAAGAACTTTTGGGGAGAGGGGAGTCTGCCCCGATGTAATTTTGGGGGAGGGCAATGTTCAACCATTAGGTCTGGGGGGGGGGTTGGTCAGGGGGGAGGAGGGGTAGGTTTTGGGGGGAGGAGGTGAAAAGTATGGGAGGGGAGGGGGAGGTTAGAGAAAGAAGGGAAGGGGTGGAGGGGGTGGGTGACGGGGGAAGGGGGGTATTGGGGGAGTTTAGGGGGGAAGAGGGGGAAAAGGGAGGGGAGGGGAAAGGGGAGGGGTAGTTTTAGGAAAAAATTTAATTTTCTGGTCTTGAAATTTAGGCCCTTTATTTTTAAGTACAAATCAGAGGGAAAAAGATGGTCAATAAATATTTTAGGTTCCCAGGCCAGAAATTTTAGGAGGGGTCCCAAAATATGTGTATGCCAAAAGGCACCCTGTCACTCTCATTTTCAGGTTTTGACCAAAATCCTTTCTTCGGCGGACTACTACGTTTGAAAAATTTTTAAGATTTTAAAAAAAGTTTTAACACAAAGTCTCCGACAGGAGGCAACAGACGACAGACAGACATCAGAAAACAGCAATAACCCACAAAAACAGTAGCAACAGGCAAACAAGGGAAAGGGGGCAGAGGAGTAGGGAAAGGAGAGGAAAATTTTTTAATAACAGGCACCAGACTGCTGGTAACGCACTGGTGTACTGTACGTAGCACTGTCTGTCTGTAATTTACTGTACTCACTGTACTGGGGTCTGGTCTGGTCTGGGGCGAACACTGAAGTAACTGTGCAGATCCCGGGTAGGTGGTACACAACACTACCTGATCTGTAATACTTTGGGGTTTATTTTTCCCCTCGGTACTCGTGTGTGGGGGGTGGGGCAGGGGGATGTGTTGCTGGTGGTTTTTGTGCTGTGAGTGTGTCGTGTGTTTGTGTGTGCGGTGTTTGTGTTGTGTTTTGGTTTTTAATTTAAAATGTCCATTTGTTTTGTCTTCTCTTTTGTTTGTGCTCTGCTTTTTCTTGTCTATCTATCTATCTTTTTCTTTCCCCTCTCTTCGCTTCCCTCTCTCTCTTCCTCCCCCCTCCTTCTCTCTCTTCTCCTTTTCTCTCTCTTCCTTCTCTCTCTCCTCTCTCTCTCCTTCCCCCTCGAATTTGGGAAAACATATTTTTAATGTTTTTGTGCCATTCTGAAAAAAACTGGGAAAAAAGTAAGATTTGTCAATAATCTAAAACTGGCCCCATCAACAAGAATGAAAAATAGGGAAAACAGATAGCAGATACACACAAGAAATACAGACAGCACACACGAGAAGAAAAGAAAAAGGGGAAGAGAAAGAGCAAGGGGCAAGAGAGGGGAAAAGAAACAAACGTCTCAAATATCAGAAAAATCAAAAACCCGAACAAAGAAAGCACCAAAAAAGAAAAAAAGCAACCCCGCTAAAACGGTGTTCAATATTACTGCCTGCCCCCACAGGACGATGGGAATAGGAGAAAAGGGGGAAAAGGAGCAAGGGGGAGCTCGTTTTCTCCGAAAGTAGAAGGAGGAGGAGAGTGGGTCCACACCAGCACACAGAACAACCATCATACAACAGCCCTAAAACCCCTACAAAAAATAGAAACATGATACAAAAAACATAAAGATGCATCAGCAGCATGCATGCTTTTTACACAATAAACCGATAGATAGATAGATAACACACACGCGCGCGCGCCACAACCAATAGATGGAAACAAAAAACAAAAAAACAGAGAGACAGCCCGAAAAACAGACTGACAGTCACTCTAGCAGACAGTTACACACACCCCACACACACACACACACACAACACACATACACCCCAACAACACACACACACACACCACACACACCACACACACCCCACACACATTCGTCTAATATCACTTATAGTGAACAGATGTTAAATTGAAGATAACAACAACAACAACAACAACAACAACAACAACAACAACAACAACAAAACACACAAACACACACACACACACACACACACACACACACAACACCACACACACACACACACACACACCCCACACACACACCCACACACCCCAACAACTTCCATGCTGCTCAGGTGAACTTTTTACTCTACAAGTTTCCACACAATATATCTTCACTTCCTCCAGACCTACACTGCCTTTCTGAGGTCAAACGCGTTCAAGACACACTTGGCACGCAGTGTTACAGATGGTTTGAAAGCTCCACTCCTTTGTCCATGTCTCACTGATTCTGCTTGTCATGCAGCTACAGATGTTCCAATACTTAAAGTCAGTTGTACCGCCACCACCACCGTCACCGATCCCTCAGATTCCGAATCCTTTGGGGCGCCTTCGAAGCTTTGTCAAACACACTTTCTCCAGTCCTCGCGTTTCTCTGCCGCTCTCAGGGTGTCTCTCAGTTCCATGTCTGTCCACTCTCGAATGTTGTCCTCCCATCTCTTCTTTTGTCTGCCAGTTGTTCCTCTCTATTTTTTTCTTTCAATGACATGTCAGTTTGGCCATTTTTACATCTCAAATGACACTCGGATGGTCCTAATCTTCAACTTTTTAGAAGGAAATCATGCAAAGTAGGGGTTTTTTTTAAAGCCCATCTCCAGGGAATTGTCTTCCAGAACTTCCAAGGTACAAAACAACATAGTACTGGATACATATGTCTACTTGACAATAAACTTCTCCTAGTCCCATCATGTACTTTCAAGGCAGTTATAAACTGGGTTTGCTGTGCATGTGTAAATTGGAGCTTGGCGTGTTTGAGTTGCACACTTCAGGGGAAAAACGCAAACTGAAATGGTACAGGCACGTCACGTGAACATCTGGACTGGCCAAGACTGTCCTTCAGGGAACAGTACAAGGAGGGAGACGAAGAGGCAGACAGAGAAAACGATGGGAAGACAACATCAAAGAGTGAACTGGCCTTGAGTGGAACGATTTGCTACACAAAGCAGAGGACCTCGTGGAGTGGAGGAAGCTGGTTGCAATGTCTTCAGTGGTACCCCCACGGTCTACAAGACTACAGGGTAGAAAGTGAAGAAAGGTAGGTGTGTGTGTGTGTGTGTGTGTGTGTGTGTGTGTGTGTGTGTGTGTTGTGTGTGCGTGCGTGTGTGTGTGTGTGTGTATGTGGGTTTTGTGTGTGTAGTGTGTGTGTGTGTCTGTGTGTCTGTGTGATTCTGTGTGTGTATGTGAGAGAGTATGCGTGTGTGAGTATGTGTGTGTGCTCGCGCGCATGTTTATGCGCATGAATATGTGCGAGCACACAGTCATGAGCACGCAAGCAAGAAATGAGTAACAGGGAAAAGGGGAAGAAATGGGAGAGTCAGAAGACAGTGTCAAATGGAGACACTCACTGGACAAAGAGGTGGAACACTCAGGCCGTCAGGCGAACTGTAATGCCTGTCTCTGTTCACAGACCTCTACAAATATGTATGCAGTTCGCCTGTACACTCCTAAGACTTTCAATAAAAAGTTTTGGCACACAATGTCTCCTTCCTACCCATCCACACGCACAGACAAACAGAGAGACAGACAGACAGCAGATGAGGAAGCAGAGGAGTAGGGAAAGAGAGCAGGAAAGTTTTCTAATCACGGCGCGACTGATGAGTACACTGCCTGTGCTTCACTGTACTGTACTGCACTGTACTGTACTGTACTGTACTGTACTGCACTGTACTGCACTGTACTGCACTGTACTGTACTGCACTGTACTGGGGATCTGGTCTGGTGCTGGTGCCGAACACTGAAGTAACTGTGCAGGTGCTGGGTAGGTAGGTACACAACACTACCTGTATCTGTAGGACTTCTTTACACTGAACTGTGCAGGTGCTGGGTAGGTAGGTACTCAACACTACCTGCATCTGTAGCACTACTTTACACTGAACTGTGCAGGTGCTGGGTAGGTACCTGTATCTGTAGCACTACTTTACACTGAACTGTGCAGGTGCTGGGTAGGTAGGTACACAACACTACCTGCATCTGTAGCACTACTTTACACTGAACTGTGCAGGTGCTGGGTAGGTACCTGTATCTGTAGCACTACTTTACACTGAACTGTGCAGGTCCTGGGTAGGAACACATCGATACCTACATCTGCATGACTGCTTTGGAGCTTTCTGTACTTTTTTTCTGTCTGGCTAAATATGCTGGAATCTCTCTCTCTCTCTCTCTCTCTCTCTCTCTCTTTTTCTCTCTCTCTCTCTCTCTCTCTTCTCTTTTCTCTCCCCTCTCTCTCTCCCCTCTCTCTCTCTCTCTCTTTCCTTTTTCTCTCCTTTCTTCGTGATTTAAGAGCTTAATACATTCAACCAAAGTATCACCAAAACTCCGTGTCGTTTAGATTAAATTTGGGTTTTGGAAGCAAGAATGAGAGCGTATTCTGTAACCTTGCTAAGTACATTTACAAAGTATGAAATACCTTTATACTGTTACAACCGAGAGTGTAATGATTGCATAATTCATTAGTGTGTTTTGATGTAATTTTTTTAAAGCAGTAAATTTTTTTGTGGCATTAAAGTTATGATCGATCACCCTTCGGTTAGGGGCAATGGCCTAAATCTGAATGAAACATTGTGTATTTCCTTTCGTATTCGTATTCTCTGTCTGTCTTTCTGGACTGTCTCTATCTTGTCTTTTTTATCTGTCTGTCGTCTGTCTGTCTATCTCTCTCTCTCAAAACTTTTCCATTATTTGTATTTGGCACACAATGTTTTCTAAGAATATTTCTGGAGTACTTGGAAAAAAAACAGTCAAATAAAATTACCGTTATGTACAGAACCTTATATCTTCAATCAGCAAACTTTAAAACATAGAGAGAGACCGATAGATAAGCACAGAGAGACAGGAAACAAAGGGAAAAAAGGGGAGAAGAGAAGACAGACAGACAGGGCAGACAGAAGGTACACACGGGCAGACACAGAGAGACAGAGGGGAGCAACAAACAAAGACTTTTTTCATCTAGCTCTTGCCTCCCAAGGAACACACAATCACTCACACACATCACTCAACAACAATTCTTCACAATCACTCACTCACACACACACACACACACACACACACACACACTATCACACACACACACACACACACACACACACATTTTTCGAAAATCTTCTTTGTAAACAATGTCACATGAATACTAATGGCGATGAGTTTTCACTTTATTTTGGGTACAGGGGGGAGTGGTAGCTTGGGAGGGGAGTACAGGGTGGAGTGGTAGCTTGGGAGGGGAGTACAGGGGGGAGTGGTAGCTTGGGAGGGGAATACAGGGTGGAGTGGTAGCTTGGGAGGGGAATACACGAGGGGGGGTTAGTTGGGAGGGGAATACAGGGGGGATGGAGTAAAGAGGGGGGGGTAGCTTGGGGGGGGAATACTCCCCTCCTCCTGTACTCTCATCCAAGCTACCCCCCCCCCTTATTTACTCCCCCAAATCCCCCCCCCTGTATCCCCCCCCCAGCTACCCCTCTACTCCCCCTGTACTTCCCCCCTCCCCGGACTCCCTCTAAAGCTATCCCCCACCCTGGACTCCCCTCTAAAGCTATCCCTCACCCTGTACTCCCTTCCCCAAACTACCCTACCCCCCCCCAATCTAGCTACAAGCTTTCCCCTCCCCCTGTACTCCCTTCAAGTATTCCTACCCCCTGTACTCCCATCCCAAGCTACCCTCCAACAAGTACTCCCTCCCAAGCTACCCCTACGACCTGTTCTCCTCGAAGGTACCCATCCCGCTGTATTCCCCTCTAAGCTACTCTCCACCCGTATTCCCCTCCCAAGCTACCCCCCCCCCAAACTATCCCCCCAAAACTACCCCTCACCCTGTACTCCCCTCCTAAGTCCCTCCCAAAACTACCTCCCCCTCCTGTATTCCCTACCAAGCTACCTCTCCTCCTGTATTTCTCTCCTAAGCTCCCCTCCCCCCTGTACTCCCATTTCCCCCCTGGATTCCCTCTAAAGCTATCCCTCACCTCGTACTCCCCTCCAAGCTACCCCTTTCACTGTATTCCCTCCCAAGGTACCTGTCCCCCCTCCCAAACTACCCTCACCCCCCCCAAATACCCCTCCCCCTGTATCCCCTCCAATCTACCCCTCCCCCTTATACTCCCCTCCCAAGCTACCTCTCTCCCCCCTGTATTCCTCCAAAGCTACCCCTCCCCCCCCTGTAGTCCCCTCCCAAACTACCCCCCCCCCCTCCCAAGCTACCCTCCCCAAACTACCATCCCGTGTATTCACCTCTAAGTACCCCTCCCCCTTAATCACCTCCAAAGCTACCCTCTCAAAATCCCCCCCCCCCCCCCCCTAAGTACCCCTCCCGCCCCCCCCTTCCCTCCTCCTGTTTTCCCCCTTTCCAAAGCTATCCATCCCCCTTATACTCCCCTTCCCAAGCTACCCCCCCCTCTGTCCCTTTTCCTCCAAAGCTCCCCCTTTCACTCCCCGAATTTCCTTCGTCCCCCCCAACCCCCCTTCTAGTTCCCTCTCCCCTCCCCAATTTCCCTCCCCTTTCCCTTTTCCCCTAGCTTTCATTCCCAAAAAAAAAATTAAAAAAAATAAAAGAAAAAAAACATGGGAAGATAAAAAACCCATCTCCCCCAAAAAACCTTCAGAGGATTAAAAGTTAGGAGTGATCCACACCTCCAAACTTCAGAGGCTTAGAAGTTAGGGGTGATCCTCAAAAAAAGATCACAAATCCCTATAGTAACAGCTAAGTTGGCTTTCATTGAATAAGTTTTACAAAAGTTTTTTTGAAACTAACAAATTCCAAAATGTAAAGGGTTTTCTTTTCCCATATTAGTTCGGGAAAAAGCAAGAAAGCTTTTTCTAAATACTCATTTTTTACCCTGTCCCCGGCTTTAAGGGCAGAATTTAAAAAGTAGAGCTACAAATTTTATATAAAAAATTTCTGCTTTATTTCCATCAGAACAAACTTTTATTGGACTTTTTGGCAATGTCAAAAAATGAAAAGGAAAAGTAAATCTTTTGATACCCATGAATGGGGGGTAAAAATTGCCATCAATACAATGAAAGGCCCCAAATTCGCACACAAAGTGTCCAAAAAAGCTAAATACAGTTGAGCAAAAGTTTATATGCCCGCATAATTAACACACAGTGAAAACTTTCCCTTAAAGAAGTTTAGGAGGTAAGAAGGTACCTTAAAATTTAAATGGAAAATTTGTTACAGTTATTTAAAAAAAGTGGGGTCAAGTAAAATTATGACCCTTCATGGTCAGTAGGGCTTTTTTAAAAAAAAAAACACGAAATTAAAATGATATTAATTATTGATGATATTTTAAAATTTAATTTAAATAATAATAAATTTAAAAATAATAATGTGGGTGATGAAATTTTTGATAATGATAATAAAATAATAATAAAAATAATAATAATTAAAATGTAAATTATATTTGGGGCTTTATCTTGAAAAACATATCAAAGGCGCTTGTGCCCAACCCAAAATTTTTATTTCCTACATCCAAAAACACAAAAAGTTTTAAAAAATTTTAAATATTCTCTCTCCTCTCTCTCTCTCTCTCTCTCTTCTCCTCACCCAAAACACACCCACACACACACACACCCACACACAACACAAAACACACCCCCCAAGGTTATACACTTTGGCCGGGGGATGGGAAAATTTGGGGGTCTTGAAAGGGAGGGGCCCTATGAGAGAAACAGAACGTGAAATTTTTTGATTTGAAAAAAAAGTTTTGTCTGGGCCCCCGGATTTAAAAGTGGGCATTAAATTTAGGGGAAGAGGGGAGAAGAAGGTCATTCCGAAACAAGATACCCAATCCCCCCACGCACGCAACCCAACACACACAAAACCCACAACCCCACACAACACACACACACACACCACCACCACACCACACACCACACACAACCAACACACCACCCACATTTTAACACATTCAAGCAAAAGCACGGCCCTTCACACACGAACTTATTAGAGCGCAGAGTACATGATATGATATTTAGACACGTTATGTTTAATATGCAGATACGGGAGAGAGAGAGAGAGAGAGAGAGAGAGAGAGGAGAGATGAGAGAGAGAGAGGAGAGAGTGAGAGAGAAGAGAGAGAGAGAGAGAAACAATATACGTATCGAGAATATAAAGGAGTTAGAATGATTTTTTCCCTGTTCAATAATAAAAATGTATGGATTGTTTGAATCTAAGCAGCCCTCCACCTTTCATTTTATTGTCTAGGTCATATGGCACCAGTTCGCTGCTCAAAATCCTCTTTTTTCAATCAAATCCCAAGGTTTTCTTCTTCTTCGTCATCGAACGCTCAGACAGCAACTACTGTTGTTTGTCACATGAGCGAAAATGCGACAAATCAGGCCCGGCGCATCCGACTTTGGCATGGGAGAGATTTGTTATTGTATAAGTCTTTCTGGAAAAAGGCAGGAGAATGGACCAAGAAGGCAGAAAATAAGACAAGAATGAGGTGACAAGAAGAAAAGGAACAAGGCAGAAACAAAGAGAGGGATAGAAAAGAGGGAATTCCTAGCACAGAATTTCCAGAAGGTGGAGATGCTATTTATACTGACAGCCCCCCCCCCCTCCCCCGCATCCCCACGGAGTAAATCCCAAGGTTTTAAGCCCCGCCGATCACAGAAGTCGAATTAGACATATCACCTTATAAATGTTAAAATGTCATATTAAATCCATCCCCTAAGTCTGAATGTTCCTACAACCTTAACGGTGGGTAAATGGCCGCATACAGAAATCTCTCCATTGGTGAACCTGGGAGCTCTAGCAGAAAAAAAGCCACGCAATTATTTACGATTAAAACAAGGTTAAAACCAGCTCTTCTGTCGTTCCTGGTATCAACGCCCCAGCCAACCATAAGGGTCAAACAAAGATGGTAACTGCGTTGTAGGAGACCCCATTAATGACACGTAGAAATGAGATGAAACCTGAAAAAACACCCAAAAACTATCCAAATAAAACAAAACATAAAATGATGTTTCCTGATAAAGACTGACATGCTAACAGTGTTAACTAATATCATCATCCTCTTTGACTGTGTCTTTATCTGAAAGACGTTCAATTTTCAGTGTCTCAAAAAGTTCATTGTGTCATGAGTATTTTTATTATCGCTGTCACTTTTGCGACATTTTACGAAACAAATCCCCCACCCCACTATAATAAGAATAAATGTTAACAAACAAACATGAAATGAAATTAGCAGGCCACCACAAAGGCAGTGCGACCAAATTGTTCGTTTCATTATATTTTCATTTATTTAGTTTGCACCTGCATGTGTAACTGTTTTGCTTTAAGGGTGACAGTTTCTACAGAAACTTTGCAAGTAACCACTGTCTTCAAGCTGTGAATTATTTTACTGCATATGAACCTTGTTTACTTGTGTTTAGATTGACAAACACGACGTGTGTGCTATTTCAAGTCAGTATTACTTCTCCTTCACAGGAATCTTAAACAATTACATCCCTTTTTTGTCTGAAGTTGTTTCATAGTCCAGATCAAAGCTCCCATCTGATGGAAATGAAGCAACCATTTTTTTATAACATTGTACAAATTGCTGTTTACCTGCCTGAAACAAGTGATGGGTGAAGTCAAATTATTGTAGACATGACCATTTTTAATTTGTAAAATGATATAAAAAGACACCTTCAAAGTTTGGAGTTGTTACTTTGATAATATATCATAAAAATTAGGATGCCACAGCTTAAAATTGTGAGTTTTAGCTTTTTGTGATCTCCACAGGGATCATCCCTTAACTTCTAATCCTCTAAAGTATTGGAGAGATGTGTTGTCTATCTTCCCCATGTTTATTATGTCGAAGAAGGGATAGGGGCAACTGAGGAGGGGAGGGGAAGAATAGAGAGAGAGTTGTCTATCTTCCATGTTTTTGTCGAAGAAGGGATAGGGCAACCTGAGAGGGGGAGGTAAGAAGAGAGGGAATAGGATGCAGCTTGGAGGGAGATTAGAAAGGGGATAGGAGCATCTTGAGGGAGTGGGATAAAATAGAGGGAAAGAGCACTTGGGAGGGAGAACAAGGATAGGGGGAGGGGGTGAGGAGAATAGAAGGGTGGTGGTTAGAGGGGTAACTGATGGTGGGGGGAAAAATAGGGAGGTGCATCTACAGGGCTTATTCATCTCTTACAGGGAAAATCAGTTCTCATTATCTTTGTACCTGTCTGTGTAGTTGTTTCCTTATAATACTGCCATTTTCTACAACTTTCTTCAAGCTGTTAATGTTCGTATGTTTACACTTTCAAACAGCTATGTGTGCATGATAAAGATTTGATTTGATTTTATCTTATAGGTGTTTAAGTTAGGGGGAGGGGAGGAGAGGATAGAAATAGAGGGGAGGTAGGTGTAATTTAGGATGGAAGAAGAAGCCCAATAGAGAGAGAAGGTAAGTTATTTATTTATTTTTAATGTATTCTTTTATATCGAGGATAATGGAATAAGTACTCATGTGGTATGTTATGTCCATTCCCCATGTGTATGTGGTTTGGTTTATTTTGTCATCTGTTCCCACCAGCACACAATGGCCTACTCTTTCAAAAAGTGGAACAGGATTTAACGTGGTTTATAGTCTCATCTGAAGAACTTTTGGGGAGAGTGGAGTCTGCACCGATGTTAATTCTAGGGGGAGTGCAATGTTCTAACCATTAGGTCATGGGAGGGAGGGGATTGGTCAGGGAGGAGGAGGGGTAGGTTTTGGGGAGAGAGGAGGTGAAAAGATATGGGGAGGAGAGGGGTAGGTTAGAGAGAAGGAAGGGATAGGCTGGTGGAGGGAGGTGGGTGACGGGGAGGAAGGGTAGGTATTGGGGTAGTTTAGGTAGAAGGAAGAGGGGATAGAGTAGGGGAGGGAAGGGCAGGGGTAGTTTAGGGAAAAAGTTTACATTTGTCATGGTCTATGATAAGTAAGCCTTATATTTTTAAGTATCAAATCAAGAGGGAAACCGATGGTCAATAAATATTATAGTGTTTCCCATGCCAGTATTGTAGAGGAGGATCCAAAGTATGTGTATGCCAAAAGGCACACTGTCACTCTCATTTTCAGGTTTTGACCAATATCCTTGCATTAACGGCTGGACTATCTACGTTTGTAAACTTTTTAAGACTTTTCAATAAAAAGTTTTGTCACACAAAGTCTCCGACAGGCAGGCAGACAGACAGACAGACCGACAAACAGACAGACAGACAAACAGACAGACAAACAGACAGGGGAGCAACAAACAAAGACTTTTTTTCATCTAGCTCTTGCCTCCCAAGGAACACACAATCACTCACACGCATCACTCACACAACAATATCTCTCACAATCACTCACACACACACACACACACACATACATTTTTCGAAAATCTTCTTTGTAAACAATGTCACATAAATACTAATGGCGATGAGTTTTCACTTTATTTTGGGTACAGGGGGGAGGGGTAGCTTGGGAGGGAAATACTCCCCTCCTCCCTGTACTCTCATCCCAAGCTACCCCTCCCCCTTTATTATCTCCCTCCCAAACTCCCCCCCTCCCTGTATCCCCTCCCAAGCTCCTTCCCCCTTCCCAAACTCCCCCTCCCCAGCTACCCCTCCCCTCTACTCCCCCCCTGTACTTCCCTCCGCCCTGGACTCCCCTCTAAAGCTATCCCTCAGCCCTGTACTACCTTCCCAAGCTACCCCTACCCCCTCCCAATCTAGCCTACCAAACTACCCCTCCCCCCTCCCAATCTAGCCTACCAAACTACCCCTCCCCCCTCCCAATCTAGCCTCCCAAACTACCCCTCCCCCCCTCCCAATCTAGCCTACCAAACTACCCCTCCCCTGTATTCCCCTCCCGAGCTACCCCTCTCAAACTCCCCCTGTAGTCCCTTCCTAAACTACCCTCGCCGCCCCCTCCTTGCCTCCTCCTGTACTCCCCTCCCCTATTTCCCTCCTAAGCTATCCCTCTTCCTTATACTCCCCTCCCAAGCTACCCCTCACCCCCCAAGCTACCCCTCACCCCCCAACTTGCCTTCGTGCCACCCACCCACCTCTAGTTCCCTCTCCTCCCCACCAAGTTACCTCTCCTTCCTTTCCCTAGCTTTCACTTCCCAAAAATAAAATTGAAAAAATATAAGCACAAACATGGGAAGATAGGCAACACATCTCCTCCAAACTTCAGAGGATTAGAAGTTAGGAGTGATCCTCATAAAGATCACAAATCCCTATAGCTCACAGCTAAGTTGCTGCATTAAATATAGTTTTACAACATTTTATTGAAACTAACAGTTCCAAACTGAAAAGGTGTCTTTTCCTATATTACTTCGGAAAATAGCAAGAATGCTTATTCTAAATACTCAGTTTCACCCTGTCCTCGCTTCGGACAGAATAAACAGTAGAGCCTACAATTCTATATAAAAATTGCTGCTTTATTTCCATCAGATACAAACTTTTATCTGGACTTCTGAGCAATGAAAAGGTATGTAACTCTTTTTGATAGCCTATGAATGGGAGGTAATATTGCCATCAGATACAATGAAGGCTTTACTTTGCACACATAATGTTTCCAAAACGGTAAATACAGTTGAGCAACGTTTATATGCAGCATAACTTAACACACATTGAATAACTTACACCTTAAAGAGAGTTTAGGAGGATTAGAAGGTACCTTAAATTGAAGTGGAAGTTGTTACAGTTATTGAAACTAAGTGAGGTCACAGTAAAAATATGACATCATGGTCAGTAGGTCTTTAAACAACACGAAATGAAATAATGATATTAATTATCATAATAATAATAATAATAATACTAATAATAATAATAATAATAATATGTAAATTATATGGTGCTTTATCTTGTAAGAACATATCAAAGCGCTTGTGCTCAACCTATTCTTATACATACATCCAAATCACAAATATTTTTTACAAAATGAAATTCTCTCTCTCTCTCTCTCTCTCTCTCTCTCTCTCTCCTCTCTCTCTCTTCTCTCTCTCTCTCTCTCTCACACACACACACACACACTCACATCACACGCACGCACGCACGCACGTACGCACGCACACACACACACACACACACACACACACACGAAGGTAATACACTTTGGCCGGGTGATGGGAATTTTGGCTGTTGAAGGCAGGGACACATATGAGATGAAACAGAACGGGAATCTTAGATTTGAAATAAGTATGTCTGGACGCATTCAGTGAAGAGAGAGAAAAAGGTAATTCCAGATCAAGATACACACTTTCAACACATACATGCAAACGCACGGCCATTCACACACGAACTTATTATAGCGCAGGAGTACATGATATGATACTTAGACACGTTATGTTTATATGCAGATACAGTGAGAGAGAGAAATACATATATACGTATCGAGATATATAAAGGAGTTAGAATTATTTTTTCCCTGTTCAATAATGAAAATGCATGGATTGTTTAAATCTAAGCAGCCCTCCACCTTTCATTTTATTGTCTAGGTCATATGGCACCAGTTTGCTGCTTAAAATCCTCTTTTTCAATCAAATCCCAAGGTTTTTCTCTTCCTCGTCATCAAACGCTCAGACAGCAACTACTGTTGTTTGTCACATGAGCGAAAAATTTAATGCGACAAATCCGGCCTGGCGCATCTGACTTTGGCATGAGAGAGATTTGTTATTGGTTAAGTCTTTCTGGAACAAGGCAGGAGAATGGACCAAGAAAGCAGAAAATAAGACAAGAAGGAGGTGACAAGAAGAAAAGGAACAAGGCAGAAACAAAGAGAGGGATAGAAAAGAGGGAATTCCTAGCACAGAATTTCCAGAAGGTGGAAATGCTATTTATACTGGCAGCCCCCCCACCCACCCTCCCTGCATCCCCATGGAGTAAATCCCAAGGTTTTAAGCCCCGCCAATCACAGAAATCGAATTAGACAAATCACCTTATAAATGTTAAAATGTCATGTTAAATCCAACCCCTAAGTCGAAATAGTCCTACAACCTTAACGGTGGGTAAATGGCCGCTTAAATAAAATCTCTTCATTGGTGAACCTGGGAGCTCTAGCAGATAAAAAAAGCCACGATTAAAACAAGGTGAAAACCAGCTCTTCTGTCGTTCCTGGTATTAACGCCCCAGCCAACCATAAGGGTCAAACAAAGATGGTAACTGCGTTGTAGGAGACCCCCATTAATGACACGTAGAAATGAGATGAAACCTGAAAAAACACCCCAAAAATAAATCCCAAAAATAAAAACAAAAACATAAAATATGTTCCTGATAAAGACTGACATGTTAACCGTGTTAACTAATATCATTCTCCTCTTTGACTGTGTCTTTATCTTGAAGACGTTGATTTTGAGTGTCTCAAAAAAGTTCATTGTGTCCAGAGTATTTTGTTTATGCTGTCACTTTTGCGACATTTTACGAAACAAATCCCCTCATCTCTATAATAAGAATAAATGTTAACAAACAAACATGAAATGAAATTATCAGGTCGCCACAAAGGCAGTGCGACCAAATTGTTCGTTTTATTATATTTTCTTTTATTTAGTTTGCACCTGCATGAGTAACTGTTCCGCTTTAAGACAGACAGTTTCTACTGTACTGTACTCTACTTTGCAAGTAACCACTGTCTTCAAGCTGTGAATTATTTTACTGCATATGAACCTTGTTTACTTGTGTTTAGATTAACAAACACGACGTGTTACTTCTCCTTCACAGGAATCTTAAACAATTACATCCCTTTTCTTGTCTGAAGTTGTTTCATAGTCCAGATCAAAGCTCCCATCTGATGGAAATGAAGCAACCATTTTTTTATGACATTGTACAAATTGCTGTTTAGCTGTCTGAAACAAGTGATGGGTGAAGTTAAATGATTGTAGACATGACTTTTTTTTTAATTTGTAAAAGGATATAAAAAGTCACCTTCAAAGTTTGGAGTTGTTACTTTGATAATATATCATAAAAATTATGATGCCACAACTTAAATTGTGAGTTAGGCTTTTGTGATCACCACAGGGATCACCCCTAACTTCTAATCCTCTGAAGTGTGGAGGAGATGTGTTGTCTATCTTTCCATGTTTGTGTCGGATTTTTTTCAAATTTTTTTAAGGGAGGGGTAGCTGGGGAGAGAGGAAGAGAAGGGGGTTTCTGGAAGGGGGGGTAGTTGGGGGATAGGATTGGGGCAGCTTAGGAGGGGGAGAATGGAAGGGGCAGCTGGGGAGGGAAGGGGGAGAATAGAAGGGGATAGGGCAGCTTGGCAGGGGGAGAATAGAAGGGGGCAGCTTGGGGAGGGAGAATAGAAGGGGAAGCTTGGGGAGGGAGATAGGAGGGGGAGGGAGAATAGAAGGGGAAGCTTGGGAAGGGAGAATAGAAGGGGGAAGCTTGGGGAGGGAGAATAGAAGGGAAGCTTGGGGAGGGAGAATAGGAGGGAGAATAGAAGGGGATAGGGGCAGCTTGGGAGGGAAAATATAAGGGCAGCTGGGTGAGGGAGAATAGAAGGGGAAGCTTGGGGAGAAAAGAAGGGGATAGGGGCAGCTGGGGGAGGGAGAATAGAAGGGGATAGGGGCAGCTGGGGAAGGGGCGGCTGGGGGAGGGATAGGGGAGGGAGAATAGAAGGGGCAGCTTGGGGAGGGTGGATGGGGGAGAATAGAAGGGTTGTGGTTAGAGGGGTAGCTGGGGGGAATGAGAAAGGTGCATCAGCCACTAGCATTTACAGGGCTTATTCATCTTTTACAAGGAAAAGCAGTTCTCATTATCTGTGTGCTTGTCTGTGTAGTTGTTTCCTTATAATACTTGCATTTTCTACAACTTTCCTCAAGCTGTGAATGTTCGTATGTTTAGACTTTCAAACAGCTATGTGTGCATGATAAAGATTTTATTTTATTTTATCTTATAGGTGTTTTAAGTCCCCAGGAGAGGATAGAAATAGGGGATGAAGGGGAGGTAGGTGTAATTTAGGATGGAAGAAGAGGCACAATAGAGAGAGAAGGTAAGTTAATTTTTTTTTAATGTATTCTTTTATATCGAAGATACTGGAATAAGTATTCATGTGGTATTTTATGTCCATTCACCGTGTGTTTGTGGTTTTGTTAATTTTGTCATCTGTTACCACCAGCACGTTTAGTAACTTTACCTTGGTTCCGCCATGGCGCAGTGGTTAGCGCCTTGGGTTACGGACTGGAAGGTCGCGGGTTCGAATCCCATAAGAGTCATAGGGATTTTTCGGACTCCGGCCGGCTCCTACCCAGAGTGAGTGTGCTGTGGGCTCAGTGGAAAGACTGGGACCACACAGTCGAGCTTCATCCACTTAACGGATGCGAGTTTGAGAGTGTTGCTCAAATTACCTGACCAACACTGCAGGTGTCTGTATCTCTCGGGCCCGGTTGACGCCGGGATATATTATGATAGTAAGCGTAGAGTACAGCCCTGTCAAGTAGTCTCAAAGCATATGCACTTCCACAGCAGCATCATTACGTCATCCTCATTGTCATTGATCATCATGCAATTAAAAAAAATTGCCTCTGATTCGGTGGTCCCAGTTTCTCTGGTCTCATGGTGGCCTCAGATTCGGTTTGCCCATACACTTCTGTGCCTGTGGTGAGTTTGTGTCAAAGCCTTTGGGGTTGGAGGTTTGCGGGGGACGGTTGTTGGAGGGACGTTGTGGTGGTTGCTACCTCGGGTGGGCAACTCACTCAGTCTGGCTCCGCGACTGAGCTAATACTGTCGTTAGTAGGGGGTTTAGTAGGTGGTGTCCTGCGTATGTTAGCTCAGAACAGGCACCACTGAACACCGCCAAAGTGACCAGCAGCAGTGCAGGGTCCCTCTGGCTGGTGGGCCCCACGGCGGCCTGATAGTGATTGGCTCCCTGTGGACCTCCGACTCTGAGGATGAGACATAACAAACCTGGGTATGGTTGTGGCGGGGAGATTGGATTGAGCGGCGTGGGAACAGCAGGACGGGGGACGTCACAGAAGATGAGGCAGCAAAAAAAACAAAAAAAAAACAAAAAAAACTTTACCTTGGTTCCGAGAGGAATGTTTCTGTCTCTCTATATGGTCTTCAGTCTTGCCATTGCTGCTGCTGTTTGTGCCGCTCTTGCTAGGATTTCGGTCTTCGATCCCTCCTCACTTATGATGGCTCCAAGGTACTTGAAATGGTCAACTGTCTGCAGTTCTTTTCCGCTGAGAGTGATCTTGGTGGTGATTGGCTGGGCACTGTTTTGACATGAGCTTGGTTTTCTCGGCGCTGATTTCCATGCCGTATCGTGAGGATATTTCGTCCAGTTGCTTCACTAGGTTGGCCAGTTCCTCTTCATTTCCTGCCAGACCGTCAATGTCATCGGCAAACCTGAGGTTGGTGATTGTTCGCCCTCCAATGCTGACTATGCCTGTGTGGTCTTCCAAGGCGTCAGTCATGATGCGTTCGAGGAAAATGTTAAACAGTGTCGGCGACAGCAGACATCCCTGTCGGACCCCAACTGAGGTACGGAACCATTCCCCTACCGTGCCCTGTACGAGTACTGCACTGGTGGCCTTTGAGTAGAGTTCCTTGATGGTGTGGATCGGCTTCTGGCCCATGTTGAATTTGTTCATGGTGGCCCACAGAGCGTCATGCCATACTCTATCGAAGGCCTTCTTAAAATCAATGAAGACGTGGAAGATGTCTTGTTGATGCTGGCTGTATTTCTCACACAGATTCCTCAGGTTGAATATCTGTTCTGTGGTGCTTCTATTTGGGCGGAAACCAGCCTGCTCTTCGGCGATGATCTCTTCTGCCTGTGGTTTCAGCCTGTTCAGGATCACCTTCAGCATGACTTTACTGGCATGAATTATGAGGCTGATTGTCCTGTAGTTTTGCCACTGCTGGAGATTTCCTTTCTTGGGGAGAGTGATGATGATGAGTGATTGGGTCCATGGTGTAGGCCACTCTCCGGTCTGCCAAGGTAAAGTTACTAAACGCGCTAGTCACCTCAATCATGCTTTACGCATGTGAGGCATGGACACTGAACGCAGACCTACAAAGGAGGATCCAAGCAGTAGAAATGAGATGCCTCAGAAGGCTCCTTGGCATCTAATACAAGGACCATGTCACCAACAATGAAGTCCGCAGAATGATCACTCAACAAGTGCGGGACTATGAAGACCTACTGACCACGGCGAAAAAGAGGAAACTCAGGTGGTATGGGCACGCAACACGCTCAGAAGGACTTGCAAGACCATCCTGCAAGGAACAGTCCAGGGGAAGAGAAGACGGGGCAGACAGAGGAGAAAGTGGGCCGACGACATCCGTGATTGGACAGGGGAGGACTTCAGTGTCACCCAGGCACTCGCCCACGGCCGCGCTAAGTGGAGCCAGCTGGTCCACCGTTCGTCCACCATGCAGCGCCCCTAAGACCCTGGCGGGTTACGGGACCAGTGAACAGTGAACAGTGAGTGAACCACCAGCACACAATCGCCTACTCTTTCAAAAAGTGGAACAGGATTTAACATGTGCGCAAGATGTTCTGTGTGCGTTCGTGCATGGGACCTCGGTTTATAGTCTCATCCGAAGAACTTTTGGGGAGATTGGAGTCTGCACTGATGTTAGTTCTAGGGCGGAAACCCCTTGACCAGGATGCGAACCTGGGTCATCAAATTGTGAGTGCAATGTTCTAACCATTAGGTCGTGGGAGGAAGGGGATAGGTCAGGGAGGAGGTGAAAAGATATGCAGGAGGAGAGGAGTAGGTTAGAGATAAGGAGGGAATAGGTTGGTGGAGGGAGGTAGGTTAGGGGGAGAAAGGGTAGGTATTGGGTGGAAGGAAGAGGGGATAGAGTAAGAGGGGGAAGGGCAGGGGTAGTTTAGGGAAAGGTTTGCATTTGTCATGGTCTATGATAAGTAGGCCGTATATTTTTAAGTATCAAATTAAGTGAAAACCGATGGTCAATACAGTAATGCCAGTATTGTAGAGGAGGATCCAAAGTATGTGTATGCCAAAAAGCACACTGTCACTCTCATGTGCAGGTTTGAATTAACTGCTGGACTATCTACGTTTGTACAATTTTAAGACTTTTCAATAAAAGTTTTGGCACACAATGTCTCTGACAGGCAGGCAGACAGGCAGGCAGACAGAGAGACAGACAAACAGACAGATAGATAGACAGGCAAACAGGCAGACAGACAGACAAACAGACAAACAGACAGATAGACCGACAAATAGACAGATAGACAGACAGGCAAACAAGGAAGGAGGCAGAGGAGTAGGGAAAGAGAACAGGAAAGTTTTCTAATCACAGGCAGCAGACTGCTGAGTACACTGCACTGCACTGTACTGTATTGTACTGTACTGTAATGCACTGCACTTTACTGCACTGCACTGCACTGCACTGTACTGTACTGTACTGCACTGTACTGCACTGTACTGTACTGTACTGCACTGTACTGTACTGGGGATCTGGTCTGGTGCTGGTGCCGAACACTGAAGTAACTGTACAGGTCCTGGGTAGGTAGGTACACAACACTACCTGCATCTGTAGCACTACTTTGGGTTGATTTTTTCCCCTTCGGTACTCTGTGTGTGGGTGGGTGGGGAGCAGGGGGGATGTGTGTGGTCTGTGTGTGTGTTGTGCTGTGTATGTGTGTGCGTGTGTTTGTGTGTGCGTGTATTTGTGTATGTGTGTGTGAGTTTGAATTTAAACCTGTCCATTTGTTTGTCTGTCTCTGTTTGTCTGTGTCTCTCTGTCTTTCTCTCTGTCTATCTATCTATCTTTTTTACTTTCCCCCCTCTCTCTCTTACCCTCTCTCTCTCCTCCTCTCTCTCCCTCTCTCTCTCTCTCTCTCTCTCTCTCTCTCTCCTCTCTCTCTCTCTCTCCTCTCTCTCCCATCGAGTTATTGGTAGACATATTTTCTAATGTTCTTGTGCCATTCCTGAAAATACGTGGAACAAATGTAAGATGTGTCAGATAATCTAAAACTGGCCCCATCAACAAGAATGAAAGTAGGGAATACAGAGTAGCAGATACACACACAGACACATACAGACAGACACACACAGAGAAAGAGACAGAGAAACAGAGAGAGAGAGAAAGAGACAGAGACACAGAGAGGGAAAGAGAGAACAAACGTCTCAACATATCTACAGACAAAATCAAAACCAGAAATAAAGAAAGACAAAAAAGACAAGAAAAGCAACCAGCTAAAAGTGTGTTCAATACTTACTGCCTGCCGCAACAGTGACGATGGCAATCAGGAAGAAGGAGGAAGATGGAGCAGAGAGAGGAGCTCGTTTTCTCCTGAAAGTAGAGAGGAGGATGGAGAGAGTGGGTCACACACTCAGACACAACCATACATACATACATGCACCTACACACACATACATACATAGATACATACATACATACATACATACATACATACATACATGCATGCATGCATGCATGCATGCATGCATGCATGCATGCACACACATACAACCAGATAGATAGATAGATACACACACACGCGCGCGCGCACACACACACAATATGATGGAAACAAAGAAACAAAAGCATACAGAGAGACAGCCAGAAGAACAGACTGACAGAAGAGAGGCAGACAGACTGACAGTCACTCTAGCAGACAGTTACACACACACACACACACACACACACACACACACACACAACACACACACACACACACACACACAACACACACACATTCGTTTTTTCTGAAGAAAGGGATAACCCATTTTCAAGCATGTATGCATTAATTTTATCAAGCTCAGTTTGATACATCTTTTAATATTATTTATAGATCTACGAGGAGTGCGATTTTTAAGATTCACTTTCAACCACATGCAGATATCATCTGCGTACTGCACAATTCCAACATTTTTAGATAACGGCTTAGGAAGATCATAGGTCAAAATATTAAACAGTATTGGGGCTATAACAATCCTTACGGAATTCCCATGTGAAGAGACCTTAAGTGAGAATAGGCGCTTCCTACTTTTGTTTGAATGGACCTTTCACTTAAAAATGCTTTAAAGTAATTATATATGCAACCTGAAAGCCCAATTAATCTCAGTTTATAAAGTAGCTTGTCATGCCAGACTTGGTCGTACGCTTTTTTACATCAAAGAAAGTTGCAAGTACATTTTGTCTTCTAGCAAACTGATGTTTAATTTGGGTCGTAATTTAATTAGATGATCGACAGTTGACCTCCTTTCCTGAAGCCTGCTTGAGAGACAGGCATGATGTTATGCTTTTTTCCCGTAAAGATTGAGCCTTTTTTTAAAATGATACTTCCCTAATTT
>CM054160.1:33198004-33210831 GCA_028751875.1 Rapana venosa | reverse complement strand
CCCCTCCCCCAGTACCCCCCCCCCCAAGCTACCCCTCCCCTACCCCCCCCCCCCCCATGTACAAAAACCCCACCCTTACCCTCTCAAAGCTACCCCTCCCCATGTACCCCCACAAAAGCTACCTCTCCCTCTGTATCCCCCCCCCTGATCCCCCCCCCCATGTACCCCCCCCCAAGCTACCCCCCCCCCAGTACCCCCCACCCAAGCACCCCCCCCCCATTACCCCCCACCCAAACACCCCCCCCCTATGCCCCCCACCCAAGCTACCCCACCCCTATGACCCCCCCACCCAACTACCCCAACCCTATGACCCCCCATCCAACTACCCCACCCCTATTAAACCCCCCCCCAAACACCCCACCCCTTTCCCCCCCCAAGCTACCCCACCCTTTACCCCCCCCAAGCTACCCCCAATCCATGTACCCCCACCCAACACCCCCACCCTATGTACCCCCTCCCAAGACCCCACCCCCATGTAAACCCCCCCAAGCTACCCCACCCCCATGTAAACCCCCCCCCCTGTACCCAAAACCCCCCAAGACCCCCTCCCCCCCTGACCCCCCCCCCCCATGTACCCCCCCTGTAACCCTCCCCCTGTAAACCCCCCCCCCCATGTCCCCCTCCCCCATGTACCCCCCCCACATGTACCCCCTCCCCCCATGTACCCCTCCCCATGAACCCCCCCCCCCCCTGTCCCCCTCCCCCATTACCCCCTCCCCCATGTACCCCCCCCCCATGACCCCCCTCCCCCCTAGTACAAAAACCCCCCCCATTTCCCCCTCCCCCATTCCCCCCATGTACACCCTCCCCCATGTACCCCCCTCCCCCCATGTACCCCCTCCCCCATGTACCACCCCTCCCCCATGACACCCTCCCCTGACACCCTCCCCCATGTACACCCTCCCCCATGTACACACCCTCCTCCCATGTACCCCCCATGTACAACCCTCCCCCATGTACTACACCCCTCCCCCATGTACAACCCTCCCCCATGTACACCCTCCCCCATGTACACCCTCCCCCATGTACCCCCTCCCCCCTGTACCCATACCTCCCCCCCCTGTACACACCTCCCCCAAGTACACCCCCATGTACCACCTCCCCCATGTAACCCTCCCCCATGTACCCCCTCCCCCATGATCACCCTCCCCCATGTACCCCCCCCATGTACCCCCCTCCCCCATGTAACCCCCCCCATGTACACCCTCACCCCCATGTACACCCTCCCCCATGTACACCCTCCCCCATGTAACCCCCCCTCCCCCATGTACCTCCCCCCTCCCCCATGTACACCCCCCCCATGTACAAACCCTCCCCCATGTACCCCCCCCCATGTACACCCTGTACTCCCCTCCCCCTGTACTCCCCTCCCAAGCTACCCCCCCCCCTGTACTCCCCTCCCAAAACTACCCCCCCCCCCCTGTACTCCCCTCCCAAGCTACCCCTACCCTTGTACTCCCCTCCCAAGCTACCCCTACCCCTGTACTCCCCTCCCAAGCTACCCCTACCCCGTACTCCCCTCCCAAACTACCCCCCCCCCTGTACTCCCTCCCAAGCTACCCCTACCCCTGTACTCCCCTCCCAAGCTACCCCTCCCTGTACTCCCCTCCCAAACTACCCCCCCCCCCCCTGTACTCCCCTCCCAAGCTACCCCTACCCCTGTACTCCCCTCCAAAGCTACCCCTACCCCTGTACTCCCCTCCCAAACTACCCCCCCCCCCCCTGTACTCCCCTCCCAAACTACCCCCTGTCCTCCCTTCCCAAGCTACCCCTCCCCCTGTACCCTGTACTCCCCTCCCCCTGTACTCCCCTCCCAAGCTACCCCTCCCCCTGTACTCCCCTCCCCCTGTACTCCCCCCCCAAGCTACCCCTCCCCCTGTACTCCCCTCCCCCTGTACTCCCCTCTCCCTGTACCACCACCCCCCCCCCTCCACTGTACTCCCTTCCCAAGCTACCCCCCCCCCTGTCCCTCCTCCTCCCTGTACTCCCCTCCCAAACTACCTCCCCCTGCATTACTCTCCCAAACTAACCCCTCCCCCGTGCATCCCCCCTCCAAACTTACCTTCCTCCCCCAGCTACCCCTCCCTCCTCTATTTCCCTCTCCTCCCGACCAAGTTATCCCCCACCCCCTCCTTTCCCCAGCTACCCCTTCCCAAAAATAAAATTGACTTAAAAAAAGGCACAAACATGGGAAGACAGACAACACATCTTCTCCAAAATACAGAGGATTAGAAGTTAGGGATGATCCTCACAAAGATCACAAATTCCTATAGTTCACAGCTAAGTTGCTGCATTTAGAGTTTTACAACGTTTTATTCAAACTAATAGTTCCAAACTGTACAGGTGTCTTTTCCTATATTACTTCGGAAATAGCAAAAATGCTTATTCTAAATATTCAGTTTCACACTGTCCTCGTTTCAGACAGGTAAACAGTAGAGTCTACAATTCTATATAAAATTTGCTGCTTTATTTCCATTAGATACAAAGTTTTATCTGGATTTCTGAGCAATGTCAAACAATGAAAAGGATTGTAACTGTTGCTTTAATTCGCACATATAATGTGTCCAAAATGCTAAATGCAGTTGAGCAACGTTTATATGCAACATAACTTAAACACATAAAATAACTTACGCCTTCAAGAGAGTTTAGGAGGATTAGGAGATCTTCATCTTAAAATGAAGTGGAAGTTGTTACCATTATTATTATTGTCTTCAAGCTGTGAACTGTGCTATTTCAAGTCAGTATTACTTCTCCTTCACAGGAATCTTAAACAATTACATCCCTTTTTTGGGTTTGAAGTTGTTTCATAGTCCAGATCAAAGCTTCCATCTGATGGAAATAAAGCAGCAATTTTTTATGACAATTTACAAAATGCTGTTTACCTGTCTGAAACAAGTGATGGGTGAAGTTAAATTATTATAGACATGACTTTTTTTTAAATTTGTAAAATGATATAAAAAGACACCTTCAAAGTTTGGAGTTGTTACTTTGATAATATATCATAAAAATTAGGATGCCACAACTTAAATTGTGAGTTAGGATTTTGTGATCTCCACGGGATCACCCCTCTAACTTCTAATCCTCCGAAGTTTGGAGGAGATGTGTTGTCTATCTTCCCATGTTTGTGCTGGTTTTTGTTTTTTTAAAAATTTTAAGAGAGGGGTATTGGGGATAGGGTAGTTTGGGGGGAGAAAAAGGGGATAGCGGGGGGGGGGATAAAAGGGGGGGATAGCTGGGGGGGGGATAGGGACGGGGGGGAGAAAAAGGGGGGTACGGGGGGGGAAATAAGGGAGCGGGGGGAAAAAAGGGGGGGTAGCTGGGGGGAGAAAAAGGGGGTAGGGGTAGCGGGGGGGGGGGAAAAAAAGGGGGGGTACTGGGGGGAAATAGAAGGGGTAGCGGGGGGGGAAAAGAAGGGGGGTAGCTGGGGGGGAAGGGGTAGCTGGGGGGAAAAATGGGTGGTACTGGGGGAGAAAGAAGGGGGTACGGGGGGGAGAAAAAAGGGGGGTAAGCTGGGGGGAAAAAAAAGGGTTGGGGGCATGGGGGGGAGAATAAAAAGGTGGGGCATTTGGGGGGGGGGAAAAAGGGGGTACCTCCCGGACGCAGGGCGTAGAGGGCCCCCCAGGGTGGCGGATGGAGATTGCACCGTGGACCAAGGCAGTCAAGGGGAAGGGGCCACCCTACAAAAAACCACGGGCCCTCCAAGTAGGGGGGTTGGGCAGAAGCCAACCCCTACTCCCGGAAAAAAAAAAAAATTACAGAAACTATGAACACAACTTCGCTTCAACCCCGGGGGGGGACGGGATCCCCGGGGGCGCTCCCCAAATACGACAGGGGTGAAGTCGGGAAGCTCACCCTCCGACCAGGTCCTTTTCAACCCCCCAAAAAAAACCTTTAAAACGGACATTGGAAAGTTTAAACAAGTACAGAGGAGGTCACGGGACAGATCGCAAGAGAGATGGGAGAAGCCAACTGCACATTCTCGGGGAAACACGAGTGCAGATGGCAGGAGCGGAAAAATTTAACTAGCATCAGGGCAACAGTGATCTACATGGGGAACGAAAAACACACGGGGAGGAGTCCCCCATCAGATGGCCAGGACCAGTGAAGTCTCCATGGAATGGGCACCATCAAAAAAGGATCATTAAGCAAGAGTCAAATCCAAAACAGACGGAGACAGTTATACAAGGTCCACCGCACAAGAAGGGAAGACCAGGAAAAAAGGGCTTTTACCAACAACACCAGGGAAAAATGGACGGGTGCAACAAAAACGACATCATCACATCAGGAGACTTTAAAAGCAAAAGTGGGAAATGACAACCTGGAAAAGAAAGGACAATGGTACCAAGGACTTGGGGGACAAAGACAATGGGGAAGACTACAGTTAAGCCCCTAAGGCTACATCACAGAACTCTATTTCCCCCACAAAGACATTCACAAAGCAACATGGCATCAGGGACGGGAAGATGAAAAACCAATTGACCACCTATTGATCCGGCGTGGGGGGGGGAAACAGTACAAGACTGCCGAGTACAGAGGGAAGCAAGCCAACACGACACAACCTGGGAAGACGAGGATCAATTAGACCACTCACGCAGAAATAAACCACACCCCCAAAAAGACTGGACCCTTGAACGACTGAAGGACAAATAAAAGAAAGAAAAATTCGCAACGCGTGAAGACCAAACCGAAGAAACAAACCGAAACTGAAGAGTAGAAAAAGGGTTGGGGAAAATCAAAGAAAGCCTACATCAAATCACAGAAGAGGGGCTGGTACAGAAAGGGGGAAAACAAGGCATGGAATGGAAAAGCTGGAACTATCGAAGAGGAACCATCAACATAAGAATCAAAAGTACACACTCGGAGAGGATACGAATAGAAGAAGGAAACATACAAGGAAAAAGACAAGGAGGTGAAAAGAACCGTACAGAGGACAAGAGGAGATGGATGTCAAAAAGCAGAGAGAGCGAGAAGCAGGGGAAGGGAGACAGCATTGTGAAACAACCCCCAAGGATTAACGTAGCAGCAGTGGAATAGAACGGGGAGCTGCTAAAGAATAAGAGCCAATGGGGAAATTTGAGAGAAACATTCCGGGAAGTTTCAACGGGATGCACCGAATGACCCACCAAACGACCAGGGGAAGTGGAAGGGAACTGACATCTCAGCAAAAAACCCAACCCATCCATGAAATCAAGAAGCACTGAAGACCCTAAGGAACGAAAAGCACCAGGACAGACCAGATCACAGCAAGATGCAAAAAAGCAACTTTGAACAGACGGAAGGAACTGAACGGAATTTGACCTCTCGGGGGAAAAGGGAGACATCAACACAAGGACAAAAGGACTCATGCAAGTTTCCAAAGAAGGAATTTCGGAGTGTGGAAACGGGCGTGGGATTACACATACCCTTGCCCGTAAGTGCTGCAAGATCCTCATCAAAGAAACAAAGGGAGTAGAGCATCTCTCAGAAAGAACAAGTTGGATTGAAGGGAAGGGAATGTCGCCAAAATTTATATCAGAACATTTGGGAACAAGAAAAACGAAGGAACCGACATGACATAACCATGATTGAAAAAGGGTCTTTGATCAATACACGAGAAAATTTCGGGAATCATCATGGCCCAATATGGAACCACAGAAACTTATCCAATGGTCAAGACAAGTACAGGCTTCAGTGCTCCGTATTGTCGACAACGAAAAACAGCGGTTCCAGTTTTAAACCGGGGTGAAACAGGATGCTGCATGTAGGATTCCCTTTTCCTTCTCTGATAACGGTGTTAGAGAACAGTGGAAAGGCGAGAGAACTGGTGAAAGATGGCTCATGACTTTAGAAACTTGACTTGCAGACGAATCGATCAACCATGAACCATCTACAACACAAAACTAAAAGACGGGAAAGACAACGCAGCAAAGGGTTTTGGACTCAAGCTAAATTGGACAGAAGTGCAAAGCATGAAAGTAAACAGCGGGGAACATCGACGGTCTGAGGGTTGGAGATCGGGAAAGTTGAAGAGGTGGAGAACTTCACCTATCTCGGAGCAAACGTCACCAAAGACGGAGGAGGAACAGCAGCGTCAAGAAGAGAGTAGCACTGGCCAGTGCGCAGATGAAACGATTATCCAACATCTGGCAAATGGGAGACATCGGCAAAAAAACCAAAGCACCCCTTTTCAAGAACCTTGTTTTGTCAGTTCTTCTCTACGGATGTGAAACCTGGAAATTAACGAAAGGAGAAGAAGAAAAACGAGACTTTTTTCCAAACCAAATGTCTGAGGAGGATCTTCAAGATCCGATGGCAAGAACACATTGCCAACAAGACATTCTTGGAAATAGCAGGAGCATAAAAAATCAGCCAGGAGATTAGAAGACGGAGATGGAACTTGATCGGACATGTCCTAAGAAAGGACAGGAGTGACGACTGTGCTGTTGCCCTCAGATGGACACCTGAAGGGAGAAGGAAAAGGGGACGCCCAAAAACAACATGGCGACGAATGGTAGAAGTAGAGCGGAACGGCGCAGGCTGGAGCACGTGGAACGCCGCACGACGCACAGCTGCAGACCGGAACCAGGAGATCGTAAAAGGTCCCAACCCTTGATTCCCCATACTCCCCCTATGTGGATGCCGTGGACCCCACAGAGAGAGGAATGGAGGGGAACTGGTTGTTGAGTCTTTGAGGGTGCCCCCACGGTCATCAGACTACGGGACAGATAGATAGATAGATGGGTGTTTAAGTTAGGAGAGGATAGAATGGGAGGAAGGTGTAATTTAGTGTGGAACGCAAGGAAGAATAGAGAGAGGAGGTAAGTTACTTATTTTTTTAAAATGTATTTGTTCTTTTATATCAAGTATAGTGGAATAAGTACTCATGTGTTATTTTATGTCCAGTCCCCGTGTGTATGTAGTTTTGTCATTTTGTTATCTGTTCCCACCAGCACACAATGGCCTACTCTTTCAAAAAGTGGATCAGAGTTAAACGTGTACGCAAGATGTTCTGTGTGCGTTCACATTTGGGACCTCGGTTTATTGTCTCATCCAAAGGACATTTGGGGAGAGTGGAATCTGCACTGATGTTAATTCCAGGGGAAAAATCCCCTTGAACAGGATGCGAACCCGGGTCATCAAATTGTGAGTGCAATGTTCTAACCACTAGGTGAGGGGAAGGAGGGGATAGATCAGGTAGGAGGAGGAGTAGGTTTTGGGGAGGGAGGAGGTGAAAAGATTGGGGAGGGGAGGGGGAGGTGAGGAGGGAGGTTATAGGGAGGAAGGGGAGGTATTGGGGGAGTTTTTGGGGGGAAGAAGAGGGGGGAGTAGGGAGGGAAAGGAGGGGGGGTTTAGGGGAAGGTTTTCATTTGTCAGGCTATGATTAAATAGGGCCGTACACTTTAATATCAAATAAGTGGGAAAAAACATGGTCAATATGTGTTTCCCAAAGCCGTATTGTAGAGGAGGATCCCAAAATAGTGTAGCAAAAAACACGTTCACCTCATTTGCAGGTTTTTTACCAATTCCTTTTCATTAACGGGTGGACATAAGATTTTATTTTAAATGAGTCTTCTTATCATTTTCCTTGCACGAACTCAGTATAAAAAAATCAGTGTTTAAAATTTTTTGTTCAAATTAAAAGCAAAAAAGATACCATCTTTTGGGGAAAAAAACAAAAAATCACAAAAGAAAAAACAAGTAGAACAAAAAAGGGGAACACACACACAACACACACACACAACACACACACACACACACACACAACACACAACACATACACACACACACACCACAACACACACACAAAAAACGCCACACACACACACCACCCACAACACACACAACGAAAGAAGGAGGTTTGCTAAAACCTATCTTCCCCTGGTTATTTTTAACGACATGTCCAACACAATAATAATGAACTTTCCCCAGATCACGGGACCAGAAACAATCCGTAAAGGTTGCATGCTGGGTATGTTTGTGTTTCAATAAACTACCAAAACCTGACACAAATTACAAGATCTTTAACATGCATTTTTTTAATTTCATCTTTTGCATGTGCATGCATACACACGAAGGGAATCAAGGCACTGGCAGGTCTGCACTTGAAGTTGACCTGGGAGATCGTAAAAGGTCCCAACGTTTGATTCACCAGACTCCCCCTATAGGGATGCCGGGGACCTGTCAGTATAAATAGTATCCCCACCTTATGGAAATTCTGTGCTAGAAATTTCATCTTTTCTATCACTCTCTTTGTTTCTGCCTCGTTCCTTTTCTTCCTGTCATTCCCTTTATGCGAATTTTCTGTCGTTTTGGTCCATTATCCTACCTTTTCCCCCCCAGAAAAACTTAAGGGATAATAAGAGTGGAGTCGGCACTGATGCTAACTCCAGGGGAAAATATTCCCTTGAACGGGAATCAAACCCGGGTCGTCAGATTGCGAGCGCAATGTTCTAACCACTAGGCTATCCCGTCCCCCCAATTGTAATTGTATGTGTTTTTGACTTGACTTGACTTGACACACACCAATAGTTACTGTCTGAGCGTTTCACGAAGAAGAAGACTTCGCGAGACCTCGCCCGTTCTTTTATTTCGAGGATAATGGAACAAGCCCTCGTATGCGGTTTTTGTAAATTTTGTCATCCGTTCCCACCGGCACACAATGGCCTACTTTTCCGAAAAGCGGAACGGGTTTTAACCTGTGCGCAAGATGTTCTGCGTGCTTGCGCTCGCACAAGGGACCTCGGTTTATAGTCTCATCCGAAGGACTTTTGGGGAGAGTGGAGTCTGCACTGATGTTAACTCTAGAAGGAAAATCCTCTTGAACAAGATTCAAACCGGGTCAGCAGATCAACGAATGCATTGCTCTAACCACCAGGCTATCCTGTCCCCTGTTCATGGGACATAGATGAGTTACAGGGACTCTCTTTTAAGTTCTCTTCCTATCAGATCTGGCCTAGCGAGCCAATCCATCATCATCACTGGTTGATTTGACATTCTTGCACTCAGACTGGTATGTGGAGGCGTGTGCCTGTGTGGCAGAGCGAAGACTGATGGAGCCGTAAAAAACAAACAAACAAGGGGCCTTCATAACTGCCCGTTGGGATTTAAAATATTTGAAAATAGCTTCAGTGTGTCTGGAGCGGTGAAGTTGTCCTTAGCAGGAGATAACTCTGAAACGGTTTAATCGTACGTCGGCCTTAGGCCACAATACACCAAATGTGTTGTGGGGGGGGGGGGGGGGTGTGGGTGGGGGGGGGGGGGGGTGTGAAGGTGATGAAACATATAAACATGGAAAACATTTCACACATAGTCAATCGTGAATTTACACTCACTTCTAACTCTCCCCATGTGAGACTGTTTATCGTCATGTTCCTGCTGTTCGCTACATTTAGCATAAACTAAGGTCCGCATTTCATTATCGTATATCATATCAGAGAGAGAGTGAGAGATAGACAGAGAGAGAGACAGACAGACAGACAGACAGACAGAGTTTGATTCAGAAAATTTGTCCATCTCTTTCTCTGCCCACATCTCCTTTCTGCAAGCACATGTTTTGTTTCCCTTCAAGTGTGTAAGTGTGTGTGTGTGTGTGTGTGTGTGTAGGTGTGTGTGTGGTGTGTGTGTGTGTGTGTGTGTGTGTGTGTGTGTGTGTGTAGGTGTGTGTGTGTGTGTGGGTGTGTGTGTGTGTAAATGTGTGTGTGTAAGAGTGTGTGTGTATGTGAGTGTGTATGTGTGTGTGTGTGTGTGTGTGTAAGTGTGTGTGTGTAAGTGTATGTGTGTGTGTGTGTGTGTAACTGAGTGAGTGAGTGAGTAATGCGCGCACACACACACACACACACACACACACACACACACACACACACCCATATATACACACAAAAACGCACGCGTGTGTATACGCTCATCTGTGTGTGCATGCGTGTGTGAGATCTTCATGCCGTGTTCGGCTTTTAGTGCCTTAGATCCCTGTTGCATTTTATAGTTTCATTTGAAATTCTAGCACCCCGATAATCAGTCGTGGGAAAATAAATGTCTGGCTTCGTGTGTGCGTGTGTGTATGTGTGTGCATGTGCGTAAGTGCGTGCGTGCCCACCAAAGCTACCTCTGCCCTTGTACTCCCCCCTGTACTCCACTCCCCATGTACCCCCCACCCAAGCTACCCCTCCCCCTGTACTCCACTCCCCAGGTACCCCCCACCCAAGCTACCCCACCCCTATGTACTCCCCACTCCCAAGCTACCCCTCCCCCTGTACCCCCTCCCCCATGTACCCCCCACCCAAGCTACCCCACCCTATGTACCCCCTCCCAAGCTACCCCTCCCCCTGTACTCCCCCATGTACCCCCCACTCCCAAGCTACCCCTCCCCCCCCCTGTACTCCCCTCCCAACTACCCTCCCCCCCCCTGTACTCCCCTCCCAACTACCCCTCCCCCCCCCTGTACTCCCCTCCCAACTACCCCCCCCCCCTGTACTACCCCTCACCCCCCTGTACTCCCTCCCCCCCCCCCCTGTACTCCCCTCCCAACTACCCCTCCCCCTGTACTCCCCTCCCAACTACCCCTCCCCCCCATGTACTCCCCTCCCAAACTAACCCCCCCCCCATGTACTCCCCTCCCAAACTACCCCCCCCATGTACTCCCCTCCCAAACTACCCACCCCCCCCTCATGTACCCACTGCATTACTCTCCCAAGCTAACCCCATCCTTCGAACGTTGGAGGAGATTTGTTGTCTATCTTCCCATGTATGTGCCGGTTGTTGTTTTTTTCAAATTTTTTAAGAGAGGGGGAGGAAGAGAAGGGGGTTTCTGGAAGGAGGGTGGGGGGGGGAGAATAGAATAGGGGCAGTGGGGGGGAGGGAATAGAAGAGGGTGGGGGGGGAAGAAGGGGATAGGGGCAGTGGGGGGGGGGGGGGAGAAGGGGATAGGGGCAGGGGGGGGGGATAGGGGCGGGGATAGGGGCAGTGGGGGGGGGGAAGAAGGGGATAGTGGGGGGGCGGGATGAGAAGAGGATAGGGGCAGTGGGGGGGGGAGAAGGGGATAGGGGCAGTGGGGGGGGATGAGAAGAGGGTAGGGGCAGTGGGGGGGGATGAGAAGGGGATAGGGGCAGCTGGGGGGGGGAAGATAGGGGCAGTTGGGGGTAATAGAAGGGGGTGGGGACTAGAAGGTTAGAGGGGGAGGGTAACTGGGAGAATAGGGGTGGGTTGGGGGAAAATAAGGGGGGGGGGGGGTTAGTGAGGAAGGTGCAGCCATACCTTAACTCTCTCTGTGCCAGGAGGCACACAAGGCTCCAACATCATTCCTCCACTGCTTCCGGTCTGCAGCTGTGCGTCGTGCGGCGTTCCACGTGCTCCAGCCTGCGCCGTTCCGCTCTACTTCTACCATTCGTCGCCATGTTGTTTTGGGGCGTCCCCTTTTCCTTCTCCCTTCAGGTGTCCATCCCAGGGCAACAGCACAGTCGTCACTCCTGTCCTTTCTTAGGACATGTCCGATCCAGTTCCATCTCCGTCTTCTAATCTCCTCGCTGATTTTTTATGCTCCTGCTATTTCCAAGACTGTCTTGTTGGAAATGTGTTCTTGCCATCGGATCTTGAAGATCCTCCTCAGACATTTGGTTTGGAAAATGTCTAGTTTCTCTTCTTCTCCTTTCGTTAATTGTCAGCAGCCACTAGCAATTACAGGGCCTATTCATCTCTTCCGTTGTGCCTGTCTGTGTAGTTGTTTTCTTATAATAGTGGCATTTTCTACAACTTTCTTCAAGCTGTGAATGTTCGTGTGTTTAGAGTTGCAAACAGCTATGTGTGTGCGTGATAAAGCTTTGGTTTTTTAAATCTTACAGGTGTTTAAGTTAGGGAGGGAGGAGAGGATAGAATAGGGAAGGGGGGGGGGGGGCGGAGGGGAGGAAGGTGTAATTTTGGGTGGAACGAAAGGTAGAATAGAGAGAGGAGGTAAGTTACTTATTTTTTTTAAAAAAAGTATTTATTCTTTTATATCAAGTATAATGGAATAAGTACTCATGTGATATTTTACGTCCAGTCCCCGTGTGTATGCGGTTTTGTCATTTTGTTATCTGTTCCCACAGGCACACAATGGCCTACTCTTTCAAAAAGTGGATCAGAGTTTAACGTGAACGCAAGATGTTCTGTGTGCGTTCGCGCATGGGACCTCGGTTTATAGTCTCATCTGAAGAACTTTTGGGGAGAGTGGAGTCTGCACTGATGTTAACTCCAGGGGAAAATATCCCCTTGAACGAGAATCGAACCCGGGTCGTCAGATTGCGAGCGCAATGTTCTAACCACTAGGCTATCCCGTCCCCCAATTGTAATTGACACTGCCCTTCATGGGATGATTGAAGTGTTTTTGACTTGACTTGACACGCAACAACAGTTACTGTCTGAGCGTACGACGAAGAAGAAGACTTCACCAGACCCCGCCCCCAAGATTCAAACCCGCCAGTTATTTATTTATTTTCTTTTTATTTATTTATTTATTTATTTATTTATGTATTCTTGTATTTGTTCTTTTATTTCGAGGATAATGGAATAAGCCCTGGTATGCTTTTTTTTACATCCAGTCCCAGAGTGTATGCGGTTTTTGTAAATTTTGTCATCCCCTCCCACCGGCACACAATGGCCTACTTTTCCGAAAAGCGGAACGGGTTTTAAACCTGTGCGCAAGATGTTCTGCGTGCGTTCGCACACGGGACCTCGATTTATAGTCTCATCCGAAGGACTTTTTGGGGAGAGTGGAGTCAGCACTGATGTTCAGCAGATCAACGAATGCATTGCTCTAACCACCAGGCTATCCCGTCCCCTGTTCATGGGACATAGATGAGTTACAGGGACTCTCTTTT
>CM054160.1:33190504-33195504 GCA_028751875.1 Rapana venosa | reverse complement strand
GGGGAGGGGGGGAATGCACCCATTAATTTTGCTCACCATGCAGGTAGACGATGTCTAGTCTGCATGCACTTTATTTGCCTTTTTTTTTCTTATAAGTTTTGTCATCTGTTCCTATCGGCACACATGGTCTACTCTTCTGATAGGCGGGACGGGTTTTTAATGAAAGTGCGCGCAAGATGTTCACCGCACGTACAACCTCTTTCAAAAGGCTCTCCAGGGGACTGAAGTCGGTCTTGAACGGGCATTTCGGCGTAAATCTGGGCCGTCTGCTCGCGAGCTCAGCGCTCCCCCCCCCCCCCCCCCCCCCCTCTCCAAGTGGTGTTTTTTTTCTACCCGCTAGAAGCGTCCACCAGGGTTTAATAGAAAGTAGCCATTGTCCTTTTTCAGTCGATTTTCGCAAAACGTGTACACTATACGTTTTATGGAATATGTATTATGATTATTATTATAGTATGATTATGAATATAACAAACACCCCTTGAGGAAGGCAAAAGCCGGAATATTGGGGAACACCTATATATGTTGATTGTTCCACTTTCACTTTGTGTGTGTGAAATCAAACTTTTATTTTCAGATGGTACATTCAATGAGCATTGCATTTGCTTTTTTTTTCATCAAGCCATCTATAAAAGAGAGAAAAAAAGATAATGTGTGTGTGTGAAAACTACAGAAAAGAAAAGAAATTAGGGGGGTAGCTTGGGAGGGAGTACAGGGGGAGGGTAGCTTGGGAGGGGAGTACAGGGGGAGGGGTAGCTTGGGAGGGGAGTACAGGGGGAGGGGTAGCTTGGGAGGGGAGTACAGGGGGAGGGTAGCTTGGGAGGGGAGTACAGGGGGAGGGGTAGCTTGGGAGGGCTGTAGTACATGGGAGCTACCTCCCCCCCCTCCCTGTAGTCCTCTCCCAAGCTACCACCCCCACCCTGTACTCCCATCCTAAACTACCCCCCCCCCCCCCTGTACTCCCATCCCAAACCTTCCCCCCCCTGTACTCCCTCCCAAGCTACCCCCCTGTACTCCCTCCTACCCCTCCCCCCTGTACTCCCCTCCCAAACTACCCCTCCCCCTGTACTCCCCTCCCAAACTACCCCTCCCCTGTACTCCCATCCCAAACCTTCCCCCCCCCCCCCCCTGTACACCCCTCCCAAGCTACCTTCCCCCCCCCCCTCCCCCTCCAAACTTACCTTCCTCCCCACCCTCCACTATTTCCCTCTCCTCCCCACCAAGTTACCCCCCACCCCCTCCTTTCCCAGCTACCCCTTCCCAAAAATAAAATTGACTAAAAAAAAAAAAAAGGACAAACATGGGAAGACAGACAACACATCTCCTCCAAACTTCAGAGGATTAGAAGTTAGGGGTGATCCTCACAAAGATCACAAATTCCTATAGCTCACAGCTAAGTTGCTGCATTTATAGTTTTACAACGTTTTATTCAAACTAACAGTTCCAAACTTTGAAGGTGTCTTTTCCTATATTACTTCGGAAATAGCAAAAATGCTTATTCTAAATATTCAGTTTCACACTGTCCTCGTTTCAGACAGGTAAACAGTAGAGTCTACAATTCTATATAAAATTTGCTGCTTTATTTCCATTAGATACAAATTTTTATCTGGATTTCTGAGCAATGTCAAACAATGAAAAGGATTGTAACTGTTGCTTTAATTCGCACATATAATGTGTCCAAAATGCTAAATGCAGTTGAGCAACGTTATACGCCTTCAAGAGAGTTTAGGAGGATTAGGAGATCTTCATCTTAAAATGAAGTGGAAGTTGTTACCATTATTATTATTGTCTTCAAGCTGTGAACTGTCAGTATTACTTCTCCTTCACAGGAATCTTAAACAATTACATCCCTTTTTTGGGTTTGAAGTTGTTTCATAGTCCAGATCAAAGCTTCCATCTGATGGAAATAAAGCAGCAATTTTTTATGACAATTTACAAAATGCTGTTTACCTGTCTGAAACAAGTGATGGGTGAAGTTAAATTATATAGACATGACTTTTTTTTACATTTGTAAAATGATATAAAAAAGACACCTTCAAAGTTTGGAGTTGTTACTTTGATAATATATCATAAAAATTAGGATGCCACAACTTAAATTGTGAGTTAGGATTTTGTGATCTCTACGGGATCACCCCTAACTTCTAATCCTCCGAAGTTTGGAGGAGATGTGTTGTCTACCTTCCCATGTATGTGCCGGTTGTTGTTTTTTCCAAATATTTTTAAGGGAGGGGTAGTTGGGGGATAGGGGTAGCTGGGGGGGAGAATAGAAGGGGGATAGCTGGGTGGGATAGGGTAGCTGGCGGGGGGGATAGGGGTAGCTTGGGGGGAGAATAGAAGGGGGGTAGCTGGGGGGGGGGATAGAAGGGGTAGCTGGGGGGGAGAATAGAAGGGGTAGCTGGGGGGGGATAGGGGTAGCTGGGGGGGAGAATAGAAGGGGTAGCTGGGGGGGGGGATAGGGGTAGCTGGGGGGGAGAATAGAAGGGGTAGCTGGGGGGGGGGAGAATAGAAAAGGATAGGGGCATTTGGGGGGGGGGGGGGGGGGGGAATAGATGAGGGTACCTCGCGCTGGGACTGCACGGCGTAGAGGCGCGTCTCCCGGGTGGCGGATGGGAGATGACCACCCTGACAGAAAACCACTGGCCCTCCAAGTATGGGGTTGGGCAGAAGGCCAACTACCTACTCCCGGAAAAAAAATAAAAAGTTACAGAAACTAGCCCTGGGGGGAGCGGGGATCGCCGGCGCTGGCATCATGACGACGATGGGTGAAAGCCTGCGGGAAGCTCACCGTCCGACCAGGTCCTTTGCAAGCCCCAAAAATAACCTTAACATCGGACATTGGAATGTAAGAACAATGTACAGAGGAGGTGCAGCAGCACAGATCGCAAGAGAGATGGCAGAATGCCAACTGCACATTCTCGGAATCAGCGAGTGCAGATGGACAGGAGCTGGAAAAATTAAGCTAGCATCAGGACAGACAGTGATATACAGTGGAGGCGAACAACTACACGAGGGAGGAGTCGCCATCATGATGAGCCAGGACGCAGTGAAGTCTCTCATGGAATGGACACCTGTCAACAAGAGGATCATTATAGCAAGATTCTACTCCAAATACAGACGGATGACAGTCATACAAGTGTATGCACCGCACAACGAGAGGGAAGACCAGGAAAAGGAACAGTTCTACCAACAACTCCAGGAAACAGTGGACGGGTGCAACAAGAACGACATCATCATCATCATGGGAGACTTAAACGCACAACACTGGATACGAAAGGACAATGGGTACTCATGGACTTGGGAGACAGAACGACAATGGACAGAAACTATGCGAGTTTAGCCAGCTGAATGGACTAGTTATCACAGGAACTCTATTCCCACACAAAGACATTCACAAAGCAACATGGACATCAGCGGACGGAAGAGTGAAAAACCAAATTGATCACCTATTGATCAGCGGACAGTGGAGATCATCAGTACAAGACTGCCGAGTACAAGGGAAGCAGATGCAACAGCGATCACTACCTGGTGAAGACGAGGATCAAGTTACGACTCAGCTCACGCAGAAACAACAACACACCAAGACAAGACTGGACGTTGAACGACTGAAGGACGAAGATATAAGAAAGAAATTCTGTAACGCAGTGAAGACCAAACTCGAAGAGAACAGAACCGAAACTGAAGATGTAGAAGAGGTGTGGAACATCAGAAGAACGCCCTACATCAAATCAGCAGAAAAGGTGCTTGGCTACAGAAAGGGGAAGAGCAAGGCATGGATCATGTGAGAACAGCTGGAAGCTGATCGATGAGAGGAAGCGCATCAACATAAGAATCAACAGTACACACTCGGAGGATACAGAATAGAATGAAGGAAACATACAAGAAAAAGACAAGGAGGTGAAAAGAAGCGTACGAGAGGACAAGAGGAGATGGATGTCAGAAAAAGCAGAGAGAGCGCAGAACGCAGCAGAGAATGGGAGACAGAAAGAACTGTACAGCATTGTGAAACAGCTCACCAACCAAGGCACTAGACCAGTAGCAGCAGTGAAGAATAAGAACGGGGAGCTGCTAAAGAATCAAGAGGCCAGACTGAGGAGATGGAGAGAACACTTCCAGGAAGTTCTCAACAGGGATGCACCGAATGAACCACCACAAGACGACCAGGGGGAAGTGGAAGAACTAGACATCTCAGCAGAAGAACCAACCATCCATGAAATCAAGAAAGCACTGAAGACCCTAAGGAACGGAAAAGCACCAGGAGCAGACCAGATCACAGCAGAGATGCTAAAAGCAGACATTGAACAGACCGGCAAGGAACTGAAACGGATATTTGACCTCGTCTGGGAAAAGGAGACAGTACCAACACAATGGACAAAAGGACTCATATGCAAGATTCCAAAGAAAGGAAATCTTCAGGAGTGTGGAAACTGGCGTGGGATTACACTACTACCCTTGACCAGTAAGGTGCTCAGCAAGATCCTCATCAACAGAATACAGGAGGGAGTAGACGCATCTCTCAGAAAAGAACAAGCTGGATTTCGAAAGGGAAGGGGAACTGTCGGCCAAATATTTATACTCAGGAACATCTTGGAACAAGTCAACGAATGGAACGCGACACTGTACATACACTTCATTGACTTTGAAAAGGTCTTTGACTCCATACACCGAGACAGTCTCTGGATCATCATGCGTCAATATGGAATCCCACAGAAACTCATCCAGATGGTCAAGACAATGTACGAGGACTTTCAGTGCTCCGTCATTGTCGACAACGAAACAACAGACTGGTTCCCAGTGATTACCGGGGTGAAACAGGGATGCTGCATGTCAGGATTCCTCTTCCTTCTCGTGATAGACTGGGTGATGAGAAGAACAGTGGAAGGCGAGAGAACTGGGATAAGATGGGACTTCATGAACATGTTAGAAAGACCTTGACTTTGCAGACGACATCGCCCCCTTCATCAACCCTGAACACTAAAACACAAAACTAAAAGACTGGGAAAAAA
>CM054160.1:33160186-33190004 GCA_028751875.1 Rapana venosa | reverse complement strand
GTTTAAGTTCGGGAGGGAGGAGAGGATAGAATAGGGAAGGGGGGGGGGGGCGGAGGGGAGGGGATGGTGTAATTTCGGGTTGGAACGAAAGGTAGATTAGAGAGAGGAGGTAAGTTACTCATTTTTAAAAAAAAAGTCATTTATTCTATTATATCAAAGTTAATGGAATAAGTATCATGTGTTATTTACGTCCAGTCCCCGTGTGTATGCGGTTTTGTCATTTTGTTATCTGTTCCCACAGGCACACAATGGCCTACTCTTTTCAAAAAAGTGGATCAGAAGTTTAACGTGTAGCAGATGTTCTGTGTGCGTTCGCGCATGGGGACCTCGGTTTATAGTCTCACCTGAAGAACTTTGGGGATGTGGAGTCTGCACTGATGTTAACTCCAGGGGAAAATATCCCCTTGACGAGAAATCGAAACCAGGGTAGCAGATTGCGAGCGCAATGGTTCTAACCACTAGTGCTTATCCCGTCCCCCCAATTGTAATTGACACTGCCCTTCATGGGATATGATTTGAAGTGTTTTTGACTTGACTTGACACGCAACACGTTACTGTCTGGAGCGTACGACGAAGAAGAAGACTTCACCAGACCCGCCCCCTAAGATTTCAACCCGCAGTTTATTATTTATTTTCTTTTTTATTTATTTATTTATTTATTTATTTATTTATTTATGTATTCTTTGTATTTGTTTTTTTATTTCGAGGATAATGGAATAAGCCCTGGTTATGCTTTTTTTTTTACATCCAGTCCCAGAGTGTATGCGGTTTTTGTAAATTTTGTCATCCCCTCCCACCGGCACACAATGGCCTACTTTTCCGAAAAGCGGAACGGGTTTTAAACCTGTGCGCAAGATGTTTTGCGTGCGCTTGTACACGGGGCCTCGGTTTAAAGTCTCATCCGAAGGACTTTTGGGGGAGAGTGGAGTCGGCACTGATGTTAACTCCGGACGACAAAATCTTCTTGAACGAGATTCGAACCCGGGTCAGCAGATCAACGAATGCGTCGCTCTAACCACCAGGCTATCCTGTCCCCTGTTCATGGGACATAGATGAGTTACAGGGACTCTCTTTTGGCTACACACCGGTATTAATTTTGGGGTCAAGTAGTATCTTCTATAGAGTGCGAGTGGAAAAAACTGTTGGTGATTTTCACAGATTTTTTAAAGCATGAAATGATGCACTGTGCACTTGTTTTTTGGATTGAGGACATAGAGCAATACCAGGTAGTCACGAGAAAGTTGGAAATAACCATCAAATGAGGTTTGCCTGTATTCCTACAGCGTGACCCCGCGCCATGCATATTGCGGTAGGAAGCTAGCAGACGACAAAGGACTGAGGGGGTACAATGTTTGCTGAAAAAATAAAAAAATTTCAAACCTACCAAATTTGTTCAAATTCCACATGAGTTTTGAGTGGTCAGAGGCTTGTTCACAAAAGTGGTTTTTATTTCTGTGGATGCCTTAGTACGTGCGGGTTTGGAATATAAAAAAAGCTAATAGAAAACAGAAGGGAAAAGAGTGATTTTTTTAAACCGGTGTGTAGCATGTATCATTAGGGCTGTTTGCAAGCGGGTATTTTGAACGTCTGATGGCTTAGTTTTGGGGCCAGTATCATTGTGTAAGTATTTTTGAGCATATAATAAGTGAAAATGCGGTTTGTCAGAGACTTCTTTCTATTTATGATAATCTCTTAGGACTGTTTCCATAGCAAACAGATGTGAGCGATCGAGAAGTTTGAGCCATTCTTCAGCATACTGGCACCTCAGAAATGATGTATATCAGTTATTGAAATGTATTTCTTGTATCATGTGATATATTTTTAGTAGGATTTGGCATGGAAAAGTACATTCAGTAAACAGATTTTAGTGTGTGTTGAGTCACGCATTGTGTCAACACGTGGATATACGTTCCCTCGTGTGTGTGCCTCATCAGCATGCATATTAGTTTTTCATATCAGTTTTGAGATCCAAAACAGCTTCACTGAGATAAAAAAGAATAGAATAAAACTGCAGGAAAAGGGTTGGTTGTGATAGGGGGGTGGGAGGGGGGGGGGAGAGCAGTGGTTTACTTTTTATGTTCTTCTGTAAGTGAAATGAAATTGGTAATTTGGTTGATTTTAAAAAAAAAAAAATATTATTTATATATATATTGCTTTGTTTTCAGTGGGTTTTGCTGTTGGTTTTTCCTGCACCACAAGATCCTCCCTCCCCCCTCCCCCCCCCTCCCCCCTCCCCCCCTCCCCCCTGCTCTTTCTGACAGAATGATGAAGTTTCCCAATTGTGGCAAGAGAAATCGGGTGAGATCCAAAAATCAGCCGCAGGGGTGAGGTTGGAGGGGGGATGGGGGGGCGGAGGAAAAGAAGGGGGAGGGGGAGGTGGAAGAAGGCATGAAACATAAAAGTGTGTCTGTTAGGGGTGAGTTGTAGTTCACAAAACAATGAGGTTATACCTGTATTTGATCTTTGTCTTCACCATATGTGTGTATGTGTATGTATATGATTATGAGATGTTTTTCCACGCATGCAAAGGGGAGGGGGGGGGGGGGAGGGGGGGGACAATGCAGCTGGGTGGGTGTAGGGACCCTGGATGATTAATGGCTAGACAGATAAGTTATTGTGATGTTAAATTAACAAACTATGCTGTGTGCATTGTTTTGAGTTCAGTATTTGATAGCCAACTGATGTTTCATGCAACCTCCTTATACAGTGTATTTACAAAGTCGAGAAGCTTTTCATACTGTCAGAAAGAAGTAAACTGTGAGCCAAGAAGGCACCACTGGGTAAGGTTTTCAGCCTTTCATGAAACACTTTAAACTCTTTTCTTATTATTTTAAAAATGAAAGATCAATAACCTACATCTGTTAAGTACAGCTACTGTCAAACGAGAGTAGACTTACACATGAAAAACAGTTTTTTCATTGTTTACCACATTTTCAAAGGGGATAATTATAGGAGAAAGTAATAAATTTTAGTTTGAATTAGGTTTGAGACACTGTAGACATTGAACTGTGGATTGGAAATTGCTTATTTCATGCCAGATAATTAGCTGGTGGAAGAGGGTGCTTGAATCACTATAGAAACCAGTCATGTTGGCCTGTAGCAAAGGGAGAGAAATCCAAATAGGGTGGGTTGGGATCAAAAAAGGCCTCCTTTTCCATTATGAAGTTAAAATAATAGACTTTTTCTTTACATATTTGGGTTTGAAGTGTTTGGAGTTAAAACCTGACTTAATTTCAACAGATTGGAGTGCATTTTGCTCATGAGTAGTGTACCAAATATGCCGCAACAGGTAAAAATTGCCTGTTTTGGGTGGGTAGTTAAGAAAAAAAAACAACCAAAAAAATACTGCACTCTTATTCTGTTAGCTTTTTTGGCAATACAATTTCTGGTGCCCATTACATAGGGCTAGTTTGCTGTTAAAACTAGGTCTGTCGTTTACATTTACTTTGTACATTGTGATCCAAAGTAGTTATGTTGCCATTTGTTTTTAAACAGCTCTGAATAACAGTCATGGGCAGCATAGGTGTGTATCTTCCAAAACAGCCATAGCTCAGGTGCTACTGGCTTAGAGACATTGTGGTTAGTGTGCTTGTACTCAGAATTGCCTATAGGAGTAACATCAGAGAAATATTGCCAGAAAAAAGTTTTCAGTCTGTTTACAGGCTTAACACACGGTATTTAATTTTGGGGTCACGTAGTATCTTCTATAGAGTGCGAGTGGAAAAAAACTGGTGGTGATTTTCACAATTTTTTAAAGCAGAAATGATGCACTGGTTGCACTTGTTTTTTGGATTGAGGACATAGAGCAATACCAGGTAGTCACGAGAAAGTTGGAAATAACCATCAAATGAGGTTTGCCTGTATTCTTACTGAGTTGACCCCGCGCCACATGCATATTGCGGTAAGGAAGCTTAGCAGACGACAAGGACCCTGAGGGGGTACAATGGTTGCTGAAATAAAAAAATTTCAAACCTACCAAATTGGTTCAAATTACATGAGTTTTGAGTCAGAGGACTAGTCTTTCACAAAAAGTGGTTTTTTTTCTGTGGATGCCTTAGTACGTGCGGTATGAATATAAAAGCTTACTTAGAAAAACAGAAGGGAAAAAGAGTGATTTTTTTAATAACGGTTGTGTAGCCTGTTTAAGTTCTCTTCATATCAGAGCTGGGCACTAGCGAGCCATTCATCATCATCACTGGTTGATTTGTACCCCACCCCAAAAATTTTTTCTTGCACTCAGAACTGGTATTTGTGGAAGGCGTGTGCAGCGTGGACAGAGTGAGACTGAATGGAGCCGTAAAAAACAAAAACGGGCCTTCAAAAACTGCCCGTTGGGATTAAAAATATTTGAAAATAGCTTTTCCCCCCAAAAAGGGGTTGTATGTGTCTGGAAAGTGTTAAGTTGTCCTTAGCAGGATAGAACACTGAACTGTTTGAACTTGAAATGGTATAATCGTACGTTGGCATTAGGCCACTATACACCAAAATGGGGGGGGCGCGGGGGGGGGGGGGGGGGGGAGGGGGGGAAGGGGGGATTGAAGGTGATGAAACATATAAACATGGAAACATTTCACACATATTATGGTCAATCATGAATTTACACTCAAATGTATACGAACACTTCTAACTCTCCCCATGTGAGACTGTTTCTCGTCATGTTCCTGCTATTCGCTACATTTATAATGACTTAGCATAAACTAAGAGAGGTTAAGGTGTCCGCATTTCATGATCGTATATCATCTTCTCCTCAAAGCAACCGTGTCAAATTTATAGGCCTATTCACCTTAACACCTTGGCAGGAGAGAGAGAGAGAGAGAGAGAGAGAGAGAGAGAGAGAGAGAGAGAGAGAGAGAGAGAGAGAGAGAGAGAGAGAACTCGAACTGGAATATTTTAATGAGGGTATATGGATAAGCCAGTGGCTTCTTTACACCAGGCCCTCGTCAAAAGAGGGGTGGGTGGTGGGGGGAAGCAATGAACAAAAAAGAAAACATTCAAAACAAATAAAAGAGAGTATAGACTCTTAAATAACTAAATAAATGCATAAATAATATTCAAACAAAGATTTACTACATATTGTCAAGCACAGAAAGAGAGAGAGAGAGAGAGAGAGAGAGAGAGAGACAGACAGACAGACAGACAGACAGACAGACAGACAATGACAATAACAAGTTAAAGCCCATGTGGACAGTGGGAGGAGGACTGGGCACAAAACATATAGTTTCAGAAATAATTTCTACATCCCAAATGATCAACATGGCATGGATTCCACGACATGGTGAAGTGATTTACATTACGATTCGGATGAATTGGTGCCTAACACTTTCGCCCATTGCAAATGGGGAAAGGGGAGAGGGTCACAACAACCACAGACATTATTCACCAAATCTGTGACAGGGCTTCCATGTCCCTACCTTCCGTCTGATCCAGTAACTCTGCTCTTTCCAACACATGAAAAACCTAACTCACAGTATGCATAGCCGTCCTCTTTCTCTCTCTCTCTCTCTCTCTTTTCTCTCTCTCTCTCTCTCTCTCTCTCTCTCTTCTCTCTCTCTCTCTCTCTCTCACACACACACACACACATATGCACACACATATGCACACACACACACACACGCACACACACACACGCACGCACGCACACACCCACACGCACGCACACACACCCACGCACGCACGCACAAACATACACACGGGACGGAGGGAAGGGGGGGGGGGGATAGCCAAGTGATTAGAACATTGCGCTCGCAATCTGACATTCCAGGTTCAATTCCCGTTCAAGGGGATATTTTCCCCTGGAGTTAACATCAGTGCAGACTCCACTCTCCCCAAAAGTCCTTCGGATGAGACTATAAACCGAGGTCCTGTATGCGAACGCACGCAGAACATCTTGCGCACACGTTAAGTCCTGTCCCGCTTTTCGTAAGAGTAGGCCATTGTGTGCTGGTGGGAACAGATGACAGAATTTACAAAACGGCATACACACGGGGACTGGATGTAAAAATAGCACATGAGTGCTTATTCCATTATCCTCGATATAAAAGAATAAAATAAATTTTTTAAAAACACATTGATTCTGGAACAAAAAATACCGTGTATCAGTCAGTATTCTAATATGTTGTCGTTGTTGTTGTCGTCGTCGTCGTCGTTGTTGTTGTTGTGTGTTCCCTAGCTTAACACCCTGGGGGTCACCCAGAACATGCACTCTGACTCACTCATCCCACCTGGGAATCACTGTGAGATAGGAAGTTCACCGGATGAGAAGTTTGCGTGTATGACTCTTTTCAAGTACCTCGCCACATAGGCAGCCATACTCCGACTTCAGATGATTATTTTTCTTCTTTAAAGGAGAGTGCGGGTTGTTATGTTAAGAGCTTGTCATGGCTGAAGGCAATCTCAACACAACATTTTACAACATAACAACATTTTAGTGTAGGCCTTGGCTAATTAGCTGGCATTAATAACTGACACACCTTTTGGCCTGGGCCAAGTATTATAATATAGTTGATTGATTTTTTGATTTTTTTTATATCGAGGATAATGGAATAAGCACTCATGTGCTTTTTTACATCCAGTCCCGGTGTGTATGCGGTTTTGTAAATTTTGTCATCTGTTTCCACCGGCACACAATGGCCTACTCTTCCGAAAAGCGAACAGGATTTAACGTGTGCGCAAGATGTTCTGCATGCGTTCGAACACGGGGCCTCGGTTTATAGTCTCATCCGAAGCACTTTGACATTCAGTTCGATTTTTTTGGTCAAACTCGGAAGACAGGGCGAGGCTGGGAATCGAACCCAGAACCTCACGGTTAACTTGTTGGCAGGCGAACGTCTTAACCATCCTGCCACCTTCCTTCCTTGACGCCATCCATGTGCAGTGTAACTCTTTATTTATTTTTTTCCCTAGGTAGAGTGGCCGAGTGGTCAGAATATCGGACTTGCTTTCTACCGGTAACTGGTGTGGGTTCAAATCTCTTCCGATCTATTGTTTGTATTTAATAATCATCATCATCATCATCATCATCATCATCATCATCATCATCATCATCATCATCATCATCATCATCTATGGAATTTATACAGCGCTGAATCTTGAAAAAAAAAATCGAAATTTTCCCTGGAGTAAAACACTCGCTCCAAGCACATTTTCCCCAAAGTGCTTTGACCGAAACTATAGACTTGTGCCAGAATACAAACGCAAACGTAACGTCTTCAGCACAAATAAGAAATACATCAGCTCTCATGAAACTCTACACAAGCTAAGGCCGGTGGTATGGACATGAACACACCCAGCATGCAATCTATGACCTCTAGAGAAATGGGCTTCCCCAGTCTCAACTTGTCTGATGGACACATCTTGAAGAAAATTTAAACAGTGCCATAGTGAGTTAATGGATGAGGCAGATTAAAACTAGTTAACTTTTCGTTTTACTCGATAAGAACGAGCGTTCACGTTAGGGACCAGTCTTGCCTCTGGCGATGACAGTCATTAAGATCAATGAAAACATCATGGTTTGAAAAGTTACATCAGTTTTACTAAAGTAATCAATAACCCTACTCCATCAATGAAAACCTTTCTTCCCAGTTTGACAAAAAAATCGAACTGAATGTCAACGTCCTTCGGATGAGACTATAAACCGAGGCCCCGGGTGCGAATGCACGTAGAACATCTTGCGCACACGTTAAATCCTGTTCCGCTTTTCGAAAGAGCAGGCCATTGTGTGCCGGTGGAAACAGATGACAAAATTTTCAAAATCGCATACACACGGGGATTGGCTGTAAAAAAAGCACATGAGTGCTTATTCCATTATCCTCGATATAAAAGAATAAATAAATAAATAAAATCATCACGGTTTGAAAAGTAACATCAGTGTTACCAAAGTAATCAATAACCTTCTCCCTTTAACTCTGTGTCTTTCTTTTTGTGAGTCTGCTCTCCCTGTGTGTGTGTGTGTGTGTGTGTGTGTGTGTTGTGTGTGTGTGTGTGTGTGTGTGTGTGTGTGTGTGTGTGTGGTGTGTTGTTGATTATGACTGGAACAGTATTCTATTCTATTCTGTTCTATTCTATACCACTTCAAGTCACGGCAGACCTCCAGATCGCGTCGCCACAAGAGAAGCGCCACCCATTCTTTTTTCGTTTCCTGTCTGCAACTGTATTTTTTCCCCTACCAGAGTGGCTTTTTTCTACAGAATTTGGCCAGAGACAACTCTCTTGTTGCGGTGGGTTCTTATGCGTACGCTAAATAGTCATGTGTAACACACGGGAGCTCGGTTTATCTGTTTCATCAGAAAGACTAGCACCCAGACCACCACGGGGGGTGGGGGGTGGGGGTGAGGTGGGGGGTTCGGGCCCAAACGAGGTTCAAACCACCGCACACCTCCAACCCGGACTTTTCGCTTTCTAGGCAGACGCGTTATTTCTAGACAGCCGATCCAACAAAATTAAATTTGTTAAATTGTTATTTTAATTTTTTTTATTCGGGAGGAACACTAAGAGGGGAAGGAAGATACAGCCTGTGTGCTAGGGCTTTACCATGATGAAGTCTGTAGGAATATGGTCTGTATAATTATCTGTACAAAGTCACACCTATCAGTTAATAATAATAATAATATATGGAATTTATATAGCGCTGAATCTTGTAAAGCAACAAATCAAAGCGCTCAGATGACAACACGCCCGCAACATAATTATTATGTCAACAATCACGATGCACGTGTCAACTAGGCCAATCCTCTGAGCAAACAGAGATGTCTGTCTTTTGCCGTAATTATGATGATCTTACCTGAGCCACTCAACTTTTGCAGTTAGTCTGATGATCTTACTTGGGCCACTTAACTTTTGTCATAATTATGATATCTCACCTGGGCCACTTAACTTTTGCCGTATTTATGATATCTCACCTGGGCCACTTAACGTTTGCCGTAATTATGATATCTCACCTGCGCCACTTCACTTTTGCCATAAATATGATATCTCACCTGGGCCACTTAACGTTTGTCGTAATTATGATATCTCACCTGGGCCACTTAACATTTGTCATAATTATGATATCTCACCTGAGCCACTTAACTTTTGCCGTAATTATATCTCACCTGGGCCACTTAACTTTTGTCATAATTATATCTCACCTGAGCCACTTAACTTTTGCCACAATTATGATATCTCACCTGGGCCACTTAACTTTTGTCATAATTATATCTCACCTGAGCCACTTAACTTTTGCCATAATTATGATATCTCATCTGGGCCACTTAACTTTTGCCATAATTATGATATCTCACCTGGGCCACTTAACTTTTGTCATAATTATATTTCACCTGAGCCACTTAACTTTTGCCATAATTATATCTCACCTGGGCCACTTAACTTTTGTCATAATTATGATATCTCACCTGAGCCACTTCACTTTTGCCGTAATTATGAAACCTCACCTGAGCCACTTCACTCTCCAGTGTCAGACGGCTGTGTGTGTGAGGTTTCAGCGAGATTTTGCTTGGCGTATTAATTGGACCTTTCTCTCAATTATTTTTGTGAAGCTATGAGTATTGCTGTATAATGTCTGATCGTAGTAAATGAGATATATCCAGTAATGGTTTTCTGTTACCAACGTTTATCAACGACAACTTTAATAACTTAAGATTTGTAAGGAGAACCTATGTTATCTAATGTTTTCCTGACTATATTTAAACCAGGTAAAGGTAAAGGTAAAGGAGTCCCATAACCTATAAGGTCGTAGGGGAGCGAGGCGTCAGAGACCTCACTTCTCTAGGGCCAGCATATTGAGGGCGGCGCCCATCTCCTCTCCCTCGCTGCTTTACCTTCCCTGACCCTAAAGAGGCATTTACAGCTGGGTGAACTGGGGGAACTGTACTGAAGCCAAGGCGCGCATACGGTCACCCATCCAACTGGTAACCACGCTGGACGCTGCTTAACTTGGCTGGGGGAAAGCGAGTGCTCCGACCACTGAGCTATCCCGTCCCCAGGTAGGATGTTGTAATGCTAAAATGCATGGTCAGTCTCGTTTAATGTACTCAACGTCACTGCAGGATTATTAGTCATTCCTTTTTTTTTAAAGATCGCTTTGACAACTTGTTAACAATAATTGTTAACAATAAGTTAGATTTATGTCACATGCTCATTATTCTCATGATGTCTCCTCTCCTTAGCTATGTTGTTGCCTGGTGATCGAAATGGAATGACTAAGTGTACATAGATACCAAAGGAAACCCCTCAGTTGCTGACAGGGGAAGATGTGTAGGTACATAGGCGTGCACATGTTTATCTGATTCAATTCTGTAGTAAGTTGTGTTTGTGAAATCGCTGTTCTTTTCCATTGTGTCCCCTCCCTCACTCCCCTTTGATGTATTGTGGCCTAAGGCCATTGTACAATTAAATTATTTCAGAGTTCTCTCTCTCACGTTTATGTGTATGATTGTTATTATAATTATTGTCATTAGAGAACTATACGGAAAACTTTTTACACATATTCTATTTGTACTACCCTCGAGATGTGAATGAGAGAGAGAGAATGAGACTTTTATTTTTATTTTATTTTATTCTTTTATTTCAAGGATAATGGAATAAGCACTTATGTGCTTTTTTTTACATCCAGTCCCCGTGTATATGCTATTTTGTAATTTCTGTCATCTGTTCCCACCGGCACACAATGGCCTACTCTTACGAAAAGCGGAACAGGATTTAACGTTTGCGCAAGATGTTCTGCGTGCGTTCGCACACGGGGGCCTCGGTTTATAGTCTCATCCGAAAGACTTTTGGGGATAAGTGGAGTCTGCGCTGATGTTAACTCCAGGGAAAATATCCCCTTGAACGGGAATCGAACCCGGGTCGTCAGATTACCAGCGCAATGTTCTAACCACTAGGCTAGCCCCCCCCCTCCCCCCTCCCGACTGACCAACAGATTTGTATCATAGGAAAAACACACATACAGACAAAAAAATTCTCTATTTTTTAAATACGAAAAGAAAAAAAAACATGGATGAAGTATCCCTATACTCTTCCTAGGGAAACGAGCCCCACATTTCTCCCAAAAGAAATCCGCTTGCGACTGAAAACAGCAACAGAACAGAATAAAACAAATCAGAATCCGAAAGCAGATGAAAAAACATCAAGTCCAAAACAAACAAAAACAAACCAAAAAAAACCCGACCATTTTGCTCCTGGCTCGGGGTTGCTCAAAACAAACACTGGATGGCAGGGGGGGAAAGTGGCCCAGGTAAAAACTGGCCAAAAGTCATCTGTTTTGTTTGCCGAGCGGTTCTGTGTGTGTGCCGCCTTGACACTGTGTGTGTGTGGATGGTGAGTGTGGACTTGTGTGATTATGGTCACTGATATGTGTGTGTGACTTTGTACAGCTCGGTACACAGATCATATTTCCCCTCTTCATTGTGCGCTATGGCCTCCTTTTCATAAGCTAGCTCTCTGTGTCTGTCTGTCTCTGTCTGTGTGGCTCTCTCTCGCTCTCTGACTGTCCGTCTGCCTCTGTCTGTTTCTCTCTCTCTCTCTCTCTCTTTCTCTCCCTGTCTGTCTCTCTCTCTCTTTCTCTCTCTCTCAACTTTTCCCAGCAAATCCTTCAGGACTTTTTTCTTTAATTCTCTGATTGTGTGTGTACACATGCGCCCACGTGCGTGCATGCGCGTACATACACACACCAGTTCGCGCACATACACACTCACACATACACACAGAGGAAGGGAGGTGGCAGGTTGGTTAAGACGTTTGCCTGCCAACAAGTAAACCGTGAGGTTTTGGGTTCGATTGAACTGAATGTCAAAGTCCTTCGGATGAGACTGTAAACCGAGGCCCCGTGTGCGAACGCATGCAGAACATCTTGCGCACACGTTAAATCCTGTTCCGCTTTTCGAAAGAGTAGGCCATTGTGTGCCGGTAGGAACAGATGACAAAATTTACAAAACCGCATACACACGGGACTGGATGTAAAAAAACACGTAAGTGCTTATTCCATTATCCTCGATGTAAAGAATAAAGAAAAAAAATGAAGGGAGGGAAGGAAGGGGATGAGAGAAAAGAGAGAGAGAGGGAGAGAGTAGAGAGAGAGAGAGAGGAGAGAGAGAGAGAGAGAGAGAAGAAGACAGACAGACAGACAGACAGACAGACAGAGACCGACAGAGACAGAGAGACCGACAGACACACACACAGATAATCAATAAGTCAGGGAGAGAAACACACACACGCACCACACACACACGCACGGACACACACATACACACACATACACACACACACACACACACACACACGCACGGACACACACACACACACACACACACACTCGGAGAGAGAAGCAAGAGACCCAACAAACGTAACAGACACACAACACATCCACACACACACACACACACACAGCGAAAACTAGTGGCACTAACTCCAGCAAGAAAAAAACCCAACCTAAACCAAACCAAACCAAGCCAAACCAAGCCAGTACATGAGTTATGAGAAAGACCGACACAAACTACTGCCTGAACAGCCGTCAATGCAGAAGAGGCGGACTCGGGTAGAGGGTAGGCAAGAGAAGGTACCCGTAAATAAGCGGGTAGCATGACGGAAAGAAAATGACAGGGTACATCAGACAGTATGTCTACCATAACAGGGTGGGTACCCTGATTATAGCTGTTGTGTTTACCACAAGCATAAAAGAGGGTGGCTTGGGTTGTTGTTTTTTTTCTTTTTTCAAGCAAAACAACGAAGACAAAAAAAGAAAGAAAGAAAGAAAGGAAGGAAGAAAAAGAAGGAAGGAAGAAGAAGGAAGGAAGGAAGGAAGGAAGAAGGAAGGAAGGAAGGAAGGAAGGAAGGAAGGAAGGAAGGAAGGAAGGAAGGAAGGAAGGAAGGAAGAAAGAAGACAACAGGAAAAACAGTCAGTGGTTTGGTATTTTTCAGCGGGTACACACACACACACACACACACACACACACACCACCCGACCCATGAAGAATAGGAGAAGTTATGTCTGTGACGTCCTTAAGGGATTGTTGTCTTACAGTGGACTGGCTAGTAGACAGTGATGAGAACTGCCTCTCTCCCCACTCTGGAAACTTCTTGTTAAATGCTTGTACAGTATTTGGTAAATGACCGGTTTGCCACAGCAAGGTCAAGCTACCCCCCCCCCCCCCCCCCCCCCCCTCCAAATTTCACGCCGAGAAACCTGTCGCGACTGTACATGCGAATACAGTGCAATGCAACACGACAGAATGCGAAACGATACATTTGCAATCAATATGATACAATTCAATCCATTGCAATACTACAAAAGAGAGAAGAAGAAGAAGAAGAAGAAGAAGAAGAAGAAGAAGAAGAAGAAGAAAGAAGAAGAAGAAGAAGAAGAAGAAGAAGAAGAATCAAGAAGAAGAAGAAGAAGAAGAAGAAGAAGAAAGAAAGAAAGAAGAAGAGAAAGAAAGAAGAAGAAGAAGAAGAAGAAGAAGAAGAAGAAAAGAAGAAGAAGAAGAAGAAGAAGATGAAGAAAAGAAGAATTGCGAAGAAGAAGAGAAGAGAAGAAGAAGAGAAGAAGAAGAATTGCGAAGAAGAAGAATGAAGAAGAAGAAGAAGAATTGCAAAGAAGAAGAAGAAGAAGAAGAAGAAGAAGAAGAAGAAAAGAAAGAAAGAAGAAGAAGAAGAAGAAGAAGAAATTGCTAAGAAGAAGAAGAAGAAGAATGCAAGAAGAAAGAAGAAGAGAAGAAGAAGAAGAATTGCGAAGAAGAAAGAATTGCGAAGAAAAAATTGCGAAGAATTGCAAAGAAGAATAATTGCAAAGAATTGCAAGAATTGCGAAGAAAAGAAAAGAATTGCGAAGAAGAAGAAGAAGAAGAAGAAGAAGAAGAAGAAGAAGAAGAAGAAGAAGAAGAAGAAGAAAGACTTCCTTGTTGTTGCTAATACTGGCTGCGTCGAAGAAGAAGAAGAATTGCGAAGACGAAGAGCAAAGAAGAAAAATTGCGAAGAAGAAGAAGAATTGCGAAGAAGAAGAATTGCGAAGAAGAAAAATTGCGAAGAAGAATTGAGAAGAAGAAGAAAGACTCTCTTGTTGTCAATACTGGCTGCGTCGAAGGTCAATTCCAGTAAAGAATAATCCTGTCTAAATAAGCCGCCAGGTTCTATCTCTCCCTCCCCTACCCGTCAACACCCCCCCCCCCTCCTCCGTCTTCCAAACCACGTATTCTATTGCAACAAAGCCCACCCCCAACACATTCTACACAAAATGACTTGATCAACATTTTATGAGCGTGTAACAGGGGCCTTTGCGCTTGGCTTAGCTAAAAATAAACATTAGTCAATCAGACTTTGAAATTTAAGAGTGACTGTTTGCAACAACAAAAAACTTGTAGGGAAAAATGTTACCCTTATAAAGCTGGAGCAAAATTGAGAGAGAGAAGGGAGAGGGGGGAAAGCAAAAGGAGAGTGGGAGGAAGGAAGGGGCAGAGAGAGAGAGAGGGGGGACAGAGAGAGAGAGAGAGAGAGAGAGAGAGAGAGAGAGAGAGAGAGAGAGAGAGAGAGAGAGAGAGAGAGAGAGAGAGAGAGAGAGAGAGAGAGAGAGAGAGAGAGAGAGAGAGAGAGAGAGAACTTGACAATATTTGACAATAGTTTATTGTGATTTAAGCTGTGAAGCCCATTCACAAGGGGACAGTGGGAAGGGGACTGGGCACAACACATATATTTTCAGAACTAAAGATGTATATTTCCTACAGCCCAAATGGGCGACATGGGTTGGATTCCACATGGTGAAGTGATTTACATTAAGATTAAGTAACTTGTAAAGGAGTGGATTCCTCATCGTATAGCGTTTTCATTTTGTGTGTGATATCTTCAGTTGAACGTCTATTCACATTTAGTGATTTTAGACGGGGAAAAGTCTAACAAGAAAAAGCAAACGATAACTGATAAATGTTAGATAACAGTACTGAATAAAAACCAACTTTAACATACCACAAAAACTGAGTTATCGGACTTTTTATCAACCCTAACACAATGTCCAACAGTAACGATGGTTCAGACAGAATTTGATCCAGTGACAGACTAGGTACAGCAGGTAAAAATGCTTTTAAATGTCCACAACCAAAAATAACATGACTATTGGCGATCTTCTCTCCACAAATGCAGTTTACATCTTTCACGTATTTTGTCCTGAAAGCATTTAGCTTAAACCTGTACATGAGGGTCAACATATTTCTGCGATTATACCAACCACATACTTTGTTAGAAATAAAAGCATTTTGAAAATCAATCACATTGCTTGTACAGCTATTGCCAGACTCGTTTATCTTCTTTCTGAAATGCTTCCAGCAAGCATTTTGTAGCAATTTGTATCCCTCATGCAGAGATAAGGAAAAATTCATTCTCGTGTGTGTGTGTGTGTGTGTGTGTGTGTGGTAGGAGGAGAGAGAGAGAGAGAGAGAGAGAGAGAGAGAGAGAGAGAGAGAGAGAGAGAAGAGAGAGAGAGAGAGAGAGACGCCGTTAAGTGGACAGGCTTAATGCAGATAAGAGTTCTTCCCTTTGAAGGTCTGAAAGCTTCCTGTCGAAACTTCCGGTGCAATGCTGCGCACTGTAATTAATAATAATAATGTATGGAATTTATATAGGCTGAATCTTGTAAAGCAACAAATGAAAGCGCTCAATTGTATGACAGTATTCGTTTTACGTTCGCAGTCTTGACCGAGTTTTTTATTCATCCAATACCTTTTTCTTGCCATTATTTCAGGTCGTGTTTTCATGTAGAAACATATCGATGTGCTAAGCAGTTTAAGACTAAATTTCTAGTTACCTTTTGGTCCGGGTTCGCGAAATTTGAACGTCTTAATCCAGTTACTGACAAGGACCCCCCCTTAACGACACTGTATAATACCCGCCTCAACTCTTTTTGAACGCTTTTTCCTCCATTTCCTGAGAGACTATTCCTGTGCAACAGTGTTTTGTGTTTTCTGCGTGGTTTTAAACCTTTTTTCTATAGCATGTTGATTCTTGTTTGTTTGTTTTACTTTCACAGTTCTTCATTAAACCATTGACGCTGCAAAGTGAGAGGCTGTATGACCAGTGGCTTTCTTTCCCACTCATGGATATCCACTTTACAGCTTAGTCTTTAAGGATCAACTATGACTCTCTGACTAGGAGGCTTGACTCGCACAGTCCTTATGTGCTGCAGCCCTGGGGGCTGGTTGGCCTTTGGAGAACATCTCCAACGCTGACTGTCCTTATGCCCGCTTGGCCGAGAGAGTGGGGATGTACCGTGGGCAAGGCATCTCCACTATAATCAAATTTCTGCCCAGTTTCCAAAACAGCAGCTGCCTCCTCTGCTGTTTTGGAGGTCATCGTCGGACACGACGGACAAACATACATTAATCTGAGCATTGTACACACACACCATTCCTACACCTTGTACTAATGTTCCCAACGTCCGCTAGAGAGCAAAACTCCGCGACCACCACGGATCACTTTTTAAAATTTATTTATCCTTTTATATCGAGGATAATGGAATAGGCACTCATGTGCTTTTATTTTACATCCAGTCCCCGTGTGTATGAGGTTTTGTAAATTCTGTCATCTGTTCCCACCGGCACACAATGGCCTACTCTTACGAAAAGCGGAATAGGATTTAACGTGTGCGCAAGATGTTCTGTGTGTGTGTGGGTGAATCAGTGGTCTAGAAGTAACGCGCCTGCCTAGAAAGTGTAAAGTGTGGGTTCGATCCCCGCTTGTACCAACATTTTCCCGGCAGTTTGGGCTCGGGTGCTGTTCTTTTGGATGAGACGATAAACCGAATTCCCGTGTGCAACATTTCAATCAGAGCACGTCAAAGAACCTGCGGCAACAAGACTTGTCCCTGGCTGAAATTCTGTAGGAAAATGCCACTCCCGTTGGGAAAAGAGAATACACAGGCGAGTACCTTTTATTTTTTTTAAATGGGTCGCTTTGCTCTTGTGCCGAGGCGCTCTACACGGAGAGCGAATTTTACACAGAAAAATCTGCCGTGACAGAAAGTGGTATCTAATACAATACAGTACAGTACAATACGATACAATACAATACAGTAAATACAATACAATACAAAACGATACAATACAGTACGATACAATACAATACAGTACAATACAATACAATACGATACAATACAGTACAATACGATACAATACAGTACAATACAATGCGATACAATACAGTACAATACAATACGATACAATACAATACAGTACAATACGATACAATACAACACAGTACAATACGATACAATACAATACGATACGATACGATACGATACAATACAATGCGATACAATACAATACAATCCAATGCAATGCGATACAATACAATACAGCACAATACAATACAGTACAATACAATACGATACTATACAATGCGATACAATACAAGACAGTACAATACGATACAATACAATACAATACGATACAATACAGTACAATACGATACAATACAATACGATACAATACAAGACAGTACAATACGATACAATACAAAACAGTACAATACAATACAGTACAATACAATACGATACAATACAGTTCAATACAATACAACACAATACGATACAATACAATACAGTACAACACAATGCGATACAATACAATACGATACAACACAATACAGTACAATACAATACAATACGACACAACACAATACACTTGATTAGAAAGAACAAAACTGTAAGAAACGATTTTTTTTTCGTTCCTCGGCTAGAGCTCCCAGGGTCACCAATGGCGAGATTGTTGCTCGCGCATGCCACCGTGTTTGTCCAAAATTAAGGTAGCCGCATTCCGACTTCAAAGTAGAAACAAAAATAAGGAGGGGTGGGGGTAGGGGGTAGGGTGAAGGAGTTTTCTCAAGATGGAATGAAAAAAATACAAAATAAAGACAGGGAATGCTGTGTAGCGTTGTATATAGTATCTCTCTCTCTCTCTCTCTCTCTCTCTCTCTCTCTCTCTCTCTCTCTCTCTCTCTCTCTCTCTCTCTCTCTATATATATATATATATATATATATGGATCGGTGGTCTTGAGGTAACGCGCCTGTCTAGAAAGCGAAAAGTCCGGGTCGGAAGTGTGCGGTGGTTCAAATCCCGTTTGGGCCCTACACTTTTCCCCTATCCATTAGACCATGAGTGGTGGCCTGGGCGCTAGTCTTTCGGGTGACGATAAACCGAGGTCCCGTGTGTTACACATATTTGTTCAGTACACACGAAAAAGAACCCACGGCAACAAAAGAGTCGTCCCTGGCAAAATTCTTAGAAAACAAAGCCACTCCGATAGGGAAACAAATACTGTTGCAGACAAAAACAAACAAAAAAGGGTGGCGCTGCTCTTGTGGCGACGCGCTCTCCCAGGGGAGATCAGCTAGAATTTCACGCAGACAAATCTCGTGACTTAAAGTGGTATACATAAATAAATAAATAAATAAATAAATAAAATACTACTTTCAGCCTTTCCTTGCGTAAACTTCACCACTATAATAGCGAAATCCATTATTGTCATTTATTTATCGTTTCAAAATTCCCAGGTCTATTGAAAAAAAACCCACCCAACAACCACCACCACCAAACTTACAATGCCTTTAAAATACCGCAGGAAACGAAACAACAGACAACAAACTTGTCTTTTACACGAGAAAAGACACAAGGAGAGAAAACATTTCTGTGACATAGAACAAATATTTAAAATCTAAAACAAAAGCTTTCAACACACTAAAGAGATAATTTTAACCCGTGTGAATCCCCGAGGTCGGAATGTGGCTATTCATCGCATACCCCCCCCCCCCCCCCCCCCCCCCCAAAAAAAAAAAAAAAAAAATCTCATCCATTGATAAACCTTAAGTTCCAGCCGAGTAGTGACAAATTACAAGACCCCTCCCCCCTCCCCCCAAAAAAATCCCAACCAACCAACCAAAAATCCCAAAAAAGCCCCACCCCCACCCAAGTGTAAGACAATATCATCAAAACAACACAGTACAAGAAAAAAAAGGATATAAAAGTAAACAGGATTGGAGTTGGAAAAACCTGTTCAAAATGGAAAAAAAAAGCCAACACCGCCCGACAACTTTGCAACATCTTTTGTCAGATTTGTTTTCTCAGCTGGGAAACGTTCAAGTTCTCATCCCCCACTTTCCACACAGACTGATCTACACAAACTTCTCCCGAAAGAGCAAGAAATTCGTAATGAATGCTGGGCGCCTCTCAAAAATAAACACGTTATCCCAAGTCTTCATATTACCGCTACAAGTTTTGGCAATATTCTGCTGCGGATTTCATCACGCCGAGTTTGCGATTCACCGTTGTTTTAATAGGCAGCCATCCCTTGTCAAGCATAAACCTCCCATCTTTTACCCGTCTCCCCCGTAAACCTCCTCCCTTTTCTTATTTAAATTTTGTTTTTATATATATGCAGCACTTGAATTATAAAGCTCAGCAGTCGTGCAAGAGCACTTTTGTTAAGGCGGATCCTCCACTCAAAATCTGAAAAGACCAGTGCTCAATTTTATTTTTGTACGGCATTGTTAGCAATTAATTCGTATTTTGTCAGGGCAGATTTTTTAAGTCTCGGTGTGAAGTTCCCTAGGGAACGACCGTCAGCTTTTTTGCAACACCCCTTTATATGTTCAGCATGAATCTTTTGTTGTTGGGTTGTTTGGGGAAGGGGGGGGGTGGTGGTGGTCAGGGTGGGGGTGGTGGTGTGTTGTGGATGGGAAGGGTTGTCGCTAGGTGTGAGGTGTCTTTATTTCACTGCCTGCTTCCATGAAGTTCGTTTAGGCGTGGGGGTCCGAGTCGGTCTGTCTCTCTACGCCTCCCCCCCCCCCCCCCCCCACTTGCCCTTTAGATGTTATGTAAGCAACTGTCTTGCTCAGTAGCAAAATTGTTCTTCCATTATGTTCCAGTCAGGCAAAGAGAAAAACAACAACAACAAAGAAACAATAAATTCATGAATAGTAGTGATAGTAGTGTACGTGGAGTCTCACGCTATTGAAAATTCTAGCTCTTACCTGAATGTATGAGCACCAGTATGTAATAATGTTGCTCGGAAATGCAATATGACCTCTCTACTATGCTATGTCTATGGTGGACATAATTCTTCAGGTCGTTAATTTGATTAAATGCTTATTTATTTTGGTTTTTGTTGTTGTTGCTTTTTCTCAAATGGTTTATTTATTGTATTTATTTGTTCAGTACAATAAACAACTTCAACACACACACACACACACACACTGACTGATCACACACACACACACACACACACACACACACTCTCTCTCTCTCTCTCTCTCTCTCTCTCTCTCTCTCTCTCTCTCTCTCTGTCTCTCCTCACGTCACAGCAAAAAATAATACACCAGGCCCATTTTTTTCCCCATTCAACTTCATGTATTCAATTCATCCTGAATTTCAGGAAGCAAATATTACAATCTTTCAATGGCATTGTAATGGAAACATCAGAGAGAAAGTCCTGGGTAAGAAAAAGGCAGCTAAATTCGTTTCAGATTCATGCATACGTCATCTACAGTATCTTTTCTCTGTTAAGTGTCACCAGTCTTTAGTGAGCGGCGTGCACACAGAGAAAAATAAAAGGAACATTGTTGCAAAGATGACACTCCCCAGAGTCGGAATGCTTGCTACCTTAATAATAATAATAATAATAATAATAATAATAATAATAATAATAATAGTAATGATAATAATAATAGTAATAATAATAATAGTAATAATAATAATAATGTATGGAATTTATATATTATATAATAACTAGCAAAGGGTAGAATGATGCGGAAAATCTCATCATTGGCGAACATTGGAGATCTAGCCTAAGAACCAAAAAAAAAAAAAAATTGACATTTATAGAGAAAGCTAAAGAGATCATACGTGTAACACATTATCATTATTATCATTATCCCAGTTGAAAAGCATTTAGGCTTCCTATCGGAATGTGCACATATCACAAAAATAAAAACAACACAACCCCCCACCCTCCCCTCCTTAAAATAAGAGAGAAAGAAATCGGCAAAGTGAGATACAACAGGGGGGTTTGATCCCATCAGGAATCAGACTGTGCCCCCTTGAACTGGTAGCTAGTCTTTTGGATTCGACGACACACCAACATCCTGTGTGCCACGTGTATTTAACACAGGTACCAAAAAAAGACCAACACCCTAAAAAATCCAAAATAAAAGACGAAATAAAAGAACTACGCGCGGCAACAAGAAGAAAAATGTCAATGGAAAATTCTGTAGAAATTTTTTTTTCCAAAGAGAAGCAAACGAATTTTGCAGAACGGCTGTTTCGTAATAGACCTGGTACTGTACAGTGGCGCCCTTACTCTGAACAACATCGGGCCGAATTTCATGCAGAGCATACTGCCGAAACTGTAACCAGTACAGTACAGTACAATACAGTACAACACCGATACAACACAATGATTTACAACACAATACAATACTATACAATCATATAAAACAAAGCAGTCAAATATGCAACATTCTCATCCAATCAATGTCTACTGGTAATTCAAATTTTTGGCATAAAAGAGAGACGCGTCAGGATATTCCAGACTTTTGAGCTGAGCAAGGGGTGGGGATGGAGGGGAGTGACGCATTGAAAAACACATCAACAATTGCATGCAATAAGAAACAAACGCACTGACTTCAGTGATAGCGGACCCAAGTTTCATTACACGCATCATTAGACACAGAACACACACAAAAAACACAACATAAAAATACTGAATAAGTTAGCAAAAGTAAATAATAATAATAATATATCAGTCAGCATGTAAGTAGTGGCCTGTACAATTTCTTCCAACTCCACTTTTGCATCATCAGTTTACAACAAGACATCCAAATATCTCTCTTCCTCCTCATTGACAGATCTGCTTGAAATCCCCTTTGATAAAGAAAACTCACAGCTGTCTGACCAAGTAAGTAATAACAACTGATAGATATGTATAATACCCTTTAGGGCTGGGGGGGGGGGGGGGGTCGATGTGTCTTCTTCTTCTTCCTCCTCTTCTTCTCTCTTCTTTTTTTCTTCTTCCTTCTTCTTCTTTTTTCTTCTTCTCCTTTCTCTTCTTCTTCTTCTTCTTTTTCCACTTTTTCTTCTTCTTTTTTCTTCGTCTTCTTCGTCGTCGTCGTCGTCGAACACTCAGACAGCAACTATTGCTGTACGTTATATGAGCGAAAATGCGTCACGCTGCCGTTAAGCGCCTGAGGAGACAGGCTCGTTTAATATGTATGTACTCGTGACAAAGCGAGGCAGGATACAAGTACAGAGATCCAAGTGGTTCAGTAGCAGCCTTTCTGATGGTATAGAGAGGAAGATTCCCTTACAGTAACACGCGCTAGCATGCACACAAGCGGACATGCAAGGCAGGCGCGTTGGAACACATGCACGCGCACTAACACACACGTGCATACACACAAACATAACGCACACACACATAATTATACAGACACACACGCACGTGCACTAACGCACCCTCACTCGCTCTCTCTCTCACTCCCCACTTTTCTCTCTACCTACCTACCTATCCCTCACACACGCACAGTCACACGCACACACACACACACACACACACACACACACACACACCGTAACTGCCTATTAACTAAGTCACACCGTAACTGCCTATTAACTAAGTCACACCGTACCGTAACTGCCTATTAACTAAGTCACACCGTAACTGCCTATTAACTAAGTCACACCGTAACTGCCTATTAACTAAGTAAAAAAATCGATAGAATAAGAACAACATAATCTAAAAGAGAAAATGAAAAGAAAACCCCTAGAAAAAATAAGGGAAAGAAAATCCAAACGAAAAGAAATGGAAAGAATCACAAAAATGCCCCTAAAGATAAGACCCCCCACCTCCCCAAGAAGAAATTTATGGTAAAAAGGTGAACAGAAGACAAGATGTAGAATTTTATACCGTTTATGTTCTATCTTCCAGCTATGAACATGATAAATCATAAAGGCTCAACAACATTAATAAACAAATATAAAAGATAAGTTATTGTGATGACACAAACAGTATAATACTTATAAAGTATCATAATCATTGCAGCAAGGCACAAGAAATAAGCTGTTATCAAAATCTTGAATACGTACGGTAAGGCATACCGTATTAACTGTATCAAGATCCTTAATACGTGCAGTAAGGCACAATATCATAACAATATTGATAAATATCGTGCCTTCTGTCTCTTCTTTATTCTCTCTTCCGTTCAGTCTCTCTCTCTCCTCTCTCTCTCTCTCTCTCTCTCTCTCTTCTCCCACTCCTCACACACACACACAGAACAGGGAACATTCACAACAAAAACACTTTCACTGGACTTGAGTAATTCTTCAGAAGAATAACTCTGTTCAGATTTGACGATGAACTTGCATTATACCGCTCAAATTTCTTCTTAAAATGAAGTGATTATCCCCCCTAACCATTACACCCTCCTCCCCTCCCTCACGTTCAAAAGAAAACCCACCCCTCCCACCCCCCACCCTACCTAGAGAAAAGAAAAAAAAAAAAGCCAACACTCCACCCCCCCCCCCCCCCCCCCCCGCATGTATTTTCCGTCAACGCTCAACAGAAAGTATGGTTGTCCTTCAAATGACTGAAAAGCTTGTCTGCCAGTTAAGCGCCGCAAGTCTGGCCCAACACATCCAACTTCGGTTTGGGTTCGATTCCCGTTTGATCCCGAACTTTTCCCCCATCCACTAGTCCTTGAGTTGAGGTCTGGGTGCGAGTCTTTTGGATGAGAGATAAACCGAGAACCCCTGTGCACGTACTCAGTGCACGAAAAAGAACCCACGGCAATTATAGAGCTATCCCTGGCAAAATTGTGTTTAAAAACTCCACTCTGATTGGGGCAAAATACTTATGACAGAGATCTTTAAAGAAAAAGTGGCGCTGCTCCTGTGGCGACGTGCTCTCCCCAGGAAGAGCAGATTGAATTTTATGCAAAGAAATACGATGAGACTGAAAATCGTAAACAATACAATACATTTCAGTACGATTACAATACAATACAACATAATATCCACATTTTTTGCACAGCGCTAGCAATTTTCACATTTGCTATCTTTCAAGAAAGACAAGCCAAAATAAAACACGTAAAAAAACCTGTTAAACATACAAAATGAATTACTATAATCCACGTACACTCTTCCTCACACATTTTCAACGTTTCAATCGATGTAACTGTACATAGAAGTTTGCAATCACAGGAAGTTTTGGTGTCAGAACAGTGGTGCCCACTCCTCCTATCACTCCGAACTTGGCAAGGTGTTTTTCTCGTATAAATCGCCGCCAGATCAAGTGTTTGAATTACCTCCACCCAAGCAGCTTTCAACCAGATCGGGAGGTTTGCATTACCTCTTTTTACTGTCGCTTCACCATACAGGTTTATGACTTCTTGTTCTCCTAAATCACCCCACAGTCACACCCACAACTGACCACACACCCCTTACTTCCACCCCCACCCTGCCTCTTTTCTTCCTCTACTCACCTTTTCTCTTTTCCTCTGAAGCACACAAAATATTCGTTGACTTAAGCTATAATTTTGTTGTCATGACAAAATATTCGTTGCCCAGGCTATAATTTCGTTGTCATGACAAAATATTTGTTGCCCAGGCTATAATTTCGTTGTCATGACAAAATATTCGTTGCCCAGGCTTCAATTTCGTTTCCTTAAGACTAAGCCTATAATTTCGTTGCCATGACACAAAATAATCATACCTTTAAAACTAAAGCTATAATTTCGTTGTCATAAATCATGATTACTTTTGCTTCCTTTTTTCAGAAACAGGTTCTGAGTTCATGTCTGCTCGACTGACTTTCCCTGCAAAAATAAAACAATTTTCCTGGTGATCGGAATGCATATGGCTTAATGGTGAGTAAGCGATCTCATAATTATTACAAAAATCTCACCATAGGTGAACCTCGGTGCTCTAGCCGAGGAATGAAAAAAGGAACCCTCCCCCAAAAAAACACCCCCACAACAATCCCTAAATGTTTCTCTTCTGTAAACTCGTACAGTTCTCTGCCAGCAACTAATGCTGTTTCAACTACAGTTAACGATCTCTGTTACGCTCAACATTCTTCTTTATCTATCATGGTACATACTCGTCCTCTCTCTATCTCCTTCTTCCCTGCTTGCTTACACTGGATGCGTTTTGTTCCAAACCCCGAAATAGTGCGGGTACCTTGTAATGGCATAAACGGGGTACACGCAAAATTTTGCCTTTGGTGAACAAACCTCGGTACTCTCGCTGTGAAACAAACACAAGAAAAACAACCGACCCCCCACCCCACCACTAAAAAAAAATCTCCACTGCCTTTTCCTGGCATCCTTTTCTCTCCATCACAACGGGATTTCTTCCACATGTTGTCTGTCCCTCTGACCAAATTATTTTTCTAAAACCGTAAGCAAGTAAAACTTTGAACAATTTCATCTTGGAACCGCCTAGATCTACCTGTCATTTTCTGTTTACAAGCCTATTCACACACAGTTCTACACACACCACACACGCAGTTCCACACACACACAGTTCCACACACACACACACACCACACAGTAACACACACACACACCACAACAACCAACACACACACACACCACAGTTACACACACACTCACACCACAATTTGTGCTATCTGACACTGCTAACACCAACACCAGAGCCAGCACTATCCACCAGAGGTATCCACCCCCCAGTCCTCCTACAGCTGCCGGAACCGGCACCAGGTCAGTCTCCAGACCTCCGCCCAAGTCCACAGGACGTTCCACACTACCACCACAACGCAACCCCACACCACGCCGGCATCAGCCCTGAGAGGCAGACCCTGGCCCGTGGATCGGTTCCTGAGATCTTCAGGTTTGGCGGTGGAGGGTGAAGACGGAGCGTGGTCACTACTCCGCACTGCCGGACCTCAACCAGCCTGGACAGGAAGGTGGGGTCCACGCACACCAAGTACTCCTTCCCCGGCTGAAGGCCCTCCACCCTCTCTGTCACCTTGTTCGGCGACACGCTCCGGTGAGCTCCGCAGGCAGAGTCTGAAGAGTTCGGGGGCAGGCACCGCGTGTGTAGCGTCCAGTACAGCTGCGCGCCTTGCCTGAAGGGCCAGGTGACCGTCACCGAATCCGCGGTGGACGACAGCACGGTCAGGTTGACCCGCACCTCCACTTTCTGCTGCACGCCCTCGAACGTGAAGCCGGTGAGTTGCTGCAGAGGGTTTTCCAGCACGCTCAGACGCTGCAGGGAAGGTCCTTGAGGAGGCTGGCGGACAGCTGCCGTAGTCTGTTGTGGTCCAGATCCAGGTCTGTCAGCTGCACGAGCTCCTGGAAGGAGGCGTCCAGAATGGTGTGGAGGCCGTTGGAGGAGAGGTTGAGCGCCTGGAGGTTGCGCATGCCCCTGAGCATGCCGTGGTCCAGGGTGGTGATCCTGTTGCCGGCCAGGTCCAGCACGTACACAGACTCCCTGAAGCTGTCGAAGGCCCCCGTCCTCAGCGTGTGGATGCGGTTGTGGCTCAGATCCAGCTTGGAGATCCTCCCGGCCCCTCCAGCATGTCTCTGTCCACGGCGTCCAGGAGGTTGTGGGCCAGGGTGAGGTTGTCCAGCTGCAGGTCCTTGAAGGCCTGCCCGCCCACGAAGGAGATGCGGTTGTGGTCCAGAGTCAGGACCCGCACGCTGCGCAGCCTGGGGAAGACGTCCCGGGCCACGGCCACCAGCGAGTTGTTGGAGAGCACCAGGACCTGCAGCGTGCTGGCCAAGTTGGGCACCTGGAAGCAGTCCAGCGAAGGCAGCAGGTTCCCGTCCAGGTACAGCTCCTTCAGGGACGCCAGCCCTTGGAACACGTTCTCCGCCAGGGAGGACAGGCGGTTCCTCGACAGCCGCAGAACCTGCAGCGCGGGCAGGTCCCGGAAAGCGCCCACCTCCCGCCTGGAGCTGGTTGTCCGACAGGTCCAGGACCTGCAAGGACGCCAGCCCCGACAGCTGGAGAGAAGCCAGCCTGGCCAGCCGGTTCTTCTGCAAGGACAGCTGACGCAGCTGGGGCAGGGAGAAGGCGCGGGCGTGGATCTGCTCTATGCCGTTGCTGTCCAGGTGCAGCTTTGCGCAAGGTGGACATGTTGACGAACACCCCCCCCCACCTCCTTCAGCCGGTTCTCCCGCAGGCTGAGCTCTCGCAGCTTGCGCTGGTAGTGGAAGACGCTGAGCCCCAGGCTGTGCAGCTGGTTGTCGGCCAGGAAGAGGTATTCCAGGTTGGGCACCGAGTCCAACACACCCGACGACAGCCGATCCAGAGCGTTGGAGCTGAGATCCAGGAGGAGAGCTTCGGTGGGGACCGACGTCACCACGCCCAGCACGTTTTCTGACGTCAGGCCCATCTTCTGGCAGTAGACGTAGTAGGTCTGTGTGCACTGGCAGGGCTGCGGGCAGCCCGTGACGCCCATCGTCAGGCACAGGGAGGTCACCAGGGTGACCGTCGCTAGGGTCAGAGCGATGTCAAGGGTGCTGGACCGCTGCCATGTAGACATCTTCTTCACCTGAAACATCCACAATAAAATGAATGAACACATGCACCGGTCGTCAGTCCATGTCAGAATGTCTTTCCTTTCTTGTGTAAAACGTCGAAGGTAAAGGTGCCCAATAACCTATGTGCTCGCAGCGAAGCGAGACGTCAGACACCTCAGGTTTTACAAGAGGCCAGCGTATTGAGGTGGGGAGGGGGGGGGGGGGGAGCCCATCTCCTCTCCCTCGATGCTTTACCTTCCCTGACCCTAAAAGAGGGCAGGTACCCATTTACAGCTGGGTAAAGTGGGGGAACTGTACTGAAGCCAAGGCACGCAAAGGTTCACACATCCATTTGGTAACCACGCTCAATGCTGCTTAACTTTAGCTAGGGGAAAGCCAGTGCTCTGACCACTGAGTTATCGCGTCCCTGTTTCCTGTGTGGATACGGTAAACCAATTTTGTCTGGACAGGTGTGTTACCTCAAGAGCACCAATCCAACAAAAGCACAGAACCCTGGCTGGCCCATGAGGCTAGTAACACGTTTCCACTGATACACCGCACACTGTCTTGTTATGGAACTTTCTAAAAATTCACACTAGTTTTAACGTAATATGCACATTCTATCCCCCCTCCCCCTCTCTCTCTTTCTGCCTGCCCTGCCTGCATCTCTCTCTCTCTCTCTCTCTCTCTCTCTCTCTCTCTTGTCCCCCTCCCCCCCAACACGCACGTGCTCACGATCATATGTGCACGACTAAAAATACACAAAAAGTCAACCCAAGTTTTAAATTTACATAAACACAGCACACAGTCATACACTGTGTTCCAGTTTAGAACTCGTTCATTCATATTCATATTCAAGGTAAACATTCACACCAGTTTAACTAGGGCGGAACACGCACACGTTTGAAGAGCAAATTTAAAAGGGAAACCTTTAATCAAAATTCTTGATTTTCAAAAAAGAAATCGTTTAAAAACAAACAAAACCTTTGGCCCCGAAGAAACGTCATTTCTAAAAGCTTCACACGATAGCGGAGAAGACGTAGGCCTCGAGTGTTTACCTAGAGAAAATACAGCTGGGATTATGACCGTACATACAACTAGAATGACAAAATGATATAAATGGATCTAGTCAGAAGGGGATGAACGCTGAGAGAAGTATCTTGTATTTGACTCCGGCTTATTTGAACAAGCAGCCAGAGCAAAGTATGGGAAAGTGAGGGGATGTGGCGGAACTCATCTGTGTACGGGTTATAAAATGAGCTGCACTGCTCAACATCTTTTTTGAAGACTGCTTAGGAAGTGGCGGCACACACATGTGAATTACCGTGATCTGATCAAAATGGAAATAAGAAATGTCATACAGTGCAGCTGAGTTCTATACGATACTGTACAATATTACACGGTACAACACGACACAATGCAGTAAAAACCCGATACAAAAATATACTGGTAAGACAATGTATTGCCTTTCGACAAATAGAATTGACACTACACTACAGCACACCACACCACACCACACCACACGACACATCACACTACACACACTAACACTACACTGCACTACACTGCAACGCAATAACTACACTACACTACACTACTACTCAACATCACTACACTACACTACACCTGACAATGCTACAATACACTACACAACGCTAAAATTATATCCTTATACTACACTACCTACATTTAGTGACACATACTACTTACATGCTATCCTTAACCTATCCCACATTACGCTCCTGTATATACCATTTTTATCTTACTATTATCATCCCACATTACTCTACTGTACAAGTCTTATCCTGCTCTGTTATCCCACATTACCCTACTGTACAGTTCTTATCCTACTCTATTATCCCACATTCACCTACCGTACTATTCTTATCCTACTTTCCCACATTACCCTACCATACCACTTACGTACCATTCTTACCCTACTCTTTTATCCCCCATTACCCCACCCCTTACTTACCATTCTTATCCTACTCTATTATTCCACATTACCCTACCCTTCCACTTAGCTATCATTCTATCCTACTCTAATATCCCGTACATTCTTATTCTACTCTTGTTATCCCACATTACCCTACCGTGCCATTCTTATTCTACTCAGTTATCCCACATTACCCTACCGTGCCATTCTTATTCTACTCTGTTATCCCACATTACCCTACCGTGCCATTCTTATTCTACTCAGTTATCCCACATTACCCTACCGTGCCATTCTTATTCTACTCTGTTATCCACATTACCCTACGTCCATTCTTATTCTACCTGTTATCCCACATACCCTAACGTGCCATT
>CM054160.1:33127686-33155186 GCA_028751875.1 Rapana venosa | reverse complement strand
AAAGACGAGGAGAGAGAGAGAGAGGAGAGAGAGAGAGAGAGAGAGAGAGAGAGAGAAAGAGAAAAGAACAGGGGAGAAAGAGGGGAGAGGAGGAGAAAGACACACAGAGAGACTAACAGAGGAAAAAGGAGAAAAAAGGAGGGAGAGAGAGACAGACAGAGAGAGAAAGAGAAGAAGAAGAAGGGAGAGAGAGGGGGGAGACAGACACACAGACAGACGAATAGGGGAGAAAAAGGAGGGAGAGAGAGACAGACAGACAGAGAAAGAGAAGAAGAAGAAGAAGGGGAGAGGGGGGAGACAGACACACGAGAGAGACTAACAGAGGGAAAGGGGAGAAAAAGGAGGGGGAGAGAGAGAAAGAGAGAGAGATAGAGAGAGAGAGACAGAGAGAGAAGAAGAAGAAGAAGGGAGTGAGGGGGGGGGGGGGAGACAGACACACAGAGAGACTAACAGAGGAAAAGAGAGAAAAAAGGGAGGGGGAGAGAGAGAGAGAGAGAGAGAGAATGAGAGAGAGAGAGAAGACGGGGAGAGAGAGGGGGGAGACAGACACACAGAGAGACTAACAGAAGGGAGAGAAAAGGAGGGAGGGAGAGAGAGAGGGAGGAGAGAGAGAGAGAGAGAGAGAGAGAGAGAGAGAGAGAGAGAGAGAGAGAGAGAGAGAGAGAGAGAGAAGACGGGGAGAAAGAGGGGAGAGGAGGAGAAAGACACACAGAGAGACTAACAGAAGAATAAGGGTGAAAAAGGAGAGAGAGAAACACAGAGAGAGGCAGACAGACAAAAACAGACACACACAGAGGCAGAGAGCAAGCGTCCTACCTACTACCACTCTAGCACAGTCATAATGATCCCTCCCCCCCCCCCCCCCATCTCACACACACCCCCAATCTAACAACCCTCTCCTTTAACAGGCTACTTACTTCTCCTCTCACTCAAACCACCACCACCACCACCACCACCTGCTGCTGCTGCTCCCTGTAGTACTGTCTGCCACAAACAAGACATTGTCAGCCACACCAAATGATAGGGTTACACTCCCCTACCCCGCCCCTCCCCCACCTTCGCCTTCATCCCCCCCCCCCCCCTTCCACCTCCCCACCCTTCATTTTCACGTCACCTATCCTGTAGTCCCACTGAAGAGTTTGCAACCAGCTTCCTCCACTCCCCACGTTGTTCCGAGGCAAATCGTTCCACTCAAGGCCACTCTCTGATGTTGTCTTCCCATTGTTTCCTCCGTCTGTAGCAATTATTGTTCCACTCAAGGCCAGTCCACTCTCTGATGTTGTCTTCCCATTGTTTCCTCCGTCTGCCTCTTCCTCTCCCTCCTCCCACCCACCAGCTTTTAAAGTAGCCGACACTCTATCCTTTATTATTCAACCTTGCGGGGTCAGAAGGACTGTTCGAAACTGTTCATTCCGACCTGTCAGTGTGAAAAGGACGACCTGTTAAGTATTTGATTTTTTATTTCGTTCCTCGGCTAGAGCTTCGAGGTTTACTAATGGTGAGGTTTTTTGCGTATGCGAAAGTTTTTTTAACCTAGCATTTTAGGATAGAAAGGTGAACAAAAGCGGAGGTTGCTACGTGATTTTTTGGTGGCAAACTGGATTCAAACGTTTGAATGTGCGAACCTGGTTGAAAAAGTAATTGGAAATAATATCTGACTTGCTTAGCACATCGCTTTATATCACCACAAATGAAGGCATGTTGTTGTTGTTGCTTGGCTTTTACGTCTGTTCGCTCAAAGTGATAATTATTAGATGATGAAGACATGCCCCAGAATAAGCCAGTACAAAGATACCAAAGCTCGGTCAAGATTGTAAAGGTAAATACTCCCTTACTAAGAACAGTACGCAGCATTTCCACAGGAAGTTTCCACAGGAAGTTTCTACGGGAAGTTTCCAGACTGGGGAAGAAGTCCTTATCTCTCTCCATTGCGCCTATCCACTTTGCGATAACAAGCCACTTAAACGACACAACTTCAAAAGTTTCACTGACATACACACAAAGGTAAACACGCCCACAAACTCTCTCTCTCTCTCTCTCTCTCTCTCTCTCTCTCTCTCTCTCTCTCTCTCGCGCGCCACACACACACACACACACACACACACACACACACACACACACACACACACACACACTCTCTCTCTCTCTCACTCACACACACACACACACACACGCACGCACGCACGCACGCACGCACGCACGCACGCACGCACACACGCACACACACACGCACGCACGCACGCACGCACGCACGCACGCACACACGCACGCACGCACGAAAGCTGTGAGGAGGCACGTCAATCTTAAATACTGAAAGCTGCAAGGAGGTACGTTAATCTGAAATACTGAAAGCTGCGAGGAGGTACGTCAATCTGAAATACTAAAAGCTGAGAGGAGGTACGTCAAATCTTAAATACTGAAAGCTGTGAGGAGGTACGTCAATCTTAAATACTGAAAGCTGAGAGGAGGTACGTCAATCTGAAATACTGAAAGCTGTGAGGAGGTACGCCAATCTGAAATACTGAAAGCTGTGAGGAGGTACGTCAATCTTAAATACAGAAAGTACGTCAATCTTAAATACTGAAAGCTGTGAGGAGGTACGTCAATCATAAATACTGAAAGCTGAGAGGAGTTACGTCAATCTGAAATACTGAAAGCTGTGAGGAGGTACGTCAATCTGAAATACTGAAAGCTGTGAGGAGGTACGTCAATCTTAAATACTGAAAGCACGTCAATCTGAAATACTGAAAGCTGTGAGGAGGTACGTCAATCTGAAATACTGAAAGCTGAGAGGAGATACGTCAACCTTAAATACTGAAAGCTGTGAGCAGGTACGTCAATCTGAAATACTGAAAGCTGTGAGAAGGTACGTCAATCTGAAATACTGAAAGCTGTGAGGAGGTACGTCAATCTTAAATACTGAAAGCTGCGAGGAGGTACGTCAAATCTGAAATACTGAAAGCTGCGAGGAGGTACGTCAATACTGAAAGCTGTGAGGAGGTACGTCAATCTGAAATACTGAAAGCTGTGAGGAGGTACGTCAATCTTAAATACTAAATGCTGCGAGGAGGTACGTCAATCTTAAATAATAATAAAAATAAGAAGAAGAAGAAGAAGAAGAATGCATGGACTTTATATAGCGCTGAATCTTGTAAAGCAACAAATCAAAGCGCTCTTTTTTTTTTTAATCGAGGATAATGGAATAAGCACTCATGTGCTTTTTTACATCCAGTCCCCGTGTGTATGCGGTTTTGTAAATTTTGTCATCTGGTCCCACCGGCACACAATGGCCTACTCTTACGAAAAGCGTAACGGGATTTAACGTGTGCGCAAGAAGTTCTGCATGCGTTCGCACACGGGGCCTCGGCTTATAGTCTCATCCAAAGGACATTACTTCGCTACTCGTCTCAAGCTTAGCTCCTCGCTCCTCGCTCGCTGCTCTCTCTCTCTCTCTCTCTCTCTCTCCCCTCTCTCTCTGTGTCTCTCTCTCTGTGTCTCTCTGTCTCTCTCTCTCTTCCGCCTCACTGGTCCGGTATGTCCTACAGTGGTCATAAATCAGACCGGGAGTGGTACTGTTGAGGCTTAGCCTCAAATCTTTCGGCCTATTTGTCTCTCGCTCACCCCGGCCCCCTAATCCAGCCCTCTCAATAGCCAGACCAATATAGTTGTGTATTATACAGATTACCACAGCCTGGGGGATAGTGCTGAAGCTTTTTTCTTTTCTTTCTTTCTTTCCCGGAATTCCGCCCACACCGTCTACATAATCCGATAATGCGGTTGGGTGACCAAAACGCTGATTAAGTGTGCATAATACTTCGTCATATTTCTTGCCCAAGAGGTTTGCATGACTCAGAAATGTCTTTGGGTTTATGGAGCTATTTTGTGTGTGTAGAGGATTCCATACTGTGTTGTATGGTTTAAAACGTGTTATTAAAGTATCTAGAACAGTGATCAACCAGCTGGCGTTCATTGAGCTCTGAAAACTTGCCTCTTCTTTGCTTGAAAACCCCTCGATAATTTAGTAACATGGGATTTTTTGTGTGTGTGCGTGTGTGTGCGTGTGTGTGCGTGTGTGCTTCTGAGTTGAGTGTGTGTGCGTGCTTCTGAGTTGAGTGTGTGTGCGTGCATGCGTGCGTGTGTGTGTGTGTGTATGTGTGTGTGTGTGCGTGCGTGTGCGTGTGTGTGTGAGTGAAAGAGAGAGAGAGAGTGTGTGTGTTCCTTTACAAAATTGTGGCCAAAATAAAACCGCTTCCAAAAGAAAATAAACACGGTAGAAAACTGAATGATAATAAAAGTATATGATTTAATTTCACTTATTTATTTTTTATTTATTTTATTCTTTTATATCGAGGATAATGGAAGAAGCACTTGTGTGCATTTTTACATCCACTCCTCGTGTGTATGCGGTTTTTGTAAATTCTGTCATCTGTTCCCACCGGCACACAATGGCCTACTCTTACGAAAAGTGGAACAGGATTTAACGTGTGCGCAAGATGTTCTGCCTGATATGATGATATAATCATGGGTAGTGCGCTCTTTCCAAGAGAGAACAAAGTACCGCCCGAATTTTACACAGAAAAAAAAATCCCATTCACTCTGACTGAAAAAGTTTTTTTCCAACCACCATAACACTGCAGTCTGCCGTGATTTAAAGCGGTATGCAGTACAATACGATATAGAACATAATGCAAAATGATACACTCTCCACGTTTCTACGAAGAGAGCAGTGTCACAAAGAGGTGAGGTGAACAAAGCAGGCTTCTTCTGTGACATCCTCTGCTCCGGGGTTAAACAAACGCGGCTTTCATCAACAACTAACTGCTCTCTTTCCACTGTCATAGGGCCAGAAATTAACAGACGAACTGTGGTAAACTCCTTGAAACAAGATTGAACCCCCCCCCCCCCCCCCCTATCTGTAATATTTTTTCATTGCAAGACATGCTTTACGATCACGTACAAAAGCAGCAACACTAGGGCAACAATAAACCCTGGCAGATCTATGCAGCCTTGGTATAAACCTATAGAAAGCATACACACTGCAACTACCACCCGGGTAGTCATTGTAAGGAGTTAGACGGTAATTGGTCATGTTGACAAAAAATACATAAAAACGCGAAAACTCTACCTCTTGGGCTTTTTTTTGCCAATGGAGAGATGTAAAAGTCTCATTTACTGAAAAGATAGACACAGAAAAAAGGATAAAAAAGAAAATAAGAAAAGAAGCCTTTATCTACTACATATATATGCAAGTGAGGACACACGCACTCTCTCTCTCTCTCTCTCTCTCTCTCTCTCTCTCTCTCACACACACACACACACACACAGACACACACACTCTCTCTCTCTTTCTCTCTCTCTCTCTCACACACACACACTCTCTCTCTCTCTCTCTCACACACACTCTCTCTCTCACTCATACACGCACACACACACACAAACCGAGGTCCTGTGTGCGAACGCACGCAGAACATCCTGTTCCGCTTTTTTCGGAAGAGTAGGCCATTGTGTGCCGGTGGGAACAGATGACAGAACTGACAAAACTGCATACACAAGGGGACTGGATGTAAAAAAGCGCATGAGTGCTTATTCCATTATCCTCGATATAAAAGAATAAAATAAATACATAAAAATAAACACACACACAAAGTCCTACATGAAAACCAAGTAAAACTTTGACAAAACTCAAAGCCTTGTAGGGGGGGGGGGGGGGGGGGCGGGCGGGGGCACCGGGACAGCCTGAGCCTAGTGGTTAATGTGTTAAGCTCGCAATCTAACCACGCGGGTTCGAGCCATTACCGAAGCGCGCATTCGAGGGTGGTTGTTTTTTTCCCCCGGACTCCGCTCGTGCGAATAAGACTACAAACCGAGGTCCCGTGTGGAACGCACGAAGAACACCCTGCACACACACACGTTAAAACCCGTTCTGCCTTTCGCAAGAGAAGGCTATTGGGTGCCGGTAGGAACGCATTAAAAAAACAACACACACAAAAAAAGACAAAAGCGCACGCGCACTGGTGTTGCGTTTAGATACCATCCCTGTAGTCGGAATGCGGTTACCTTCATATATTCGTCACCGTCACCGATCCCTCAGATTCCGAATCCTTTGGGGCGCCTTCGAAGCTTTGTCAACCACCTTTCTCCAGTCCTAATAATTATAATATAGTCCTATGATATATTAATGGTATGCAAATGGTAGTATACGCAAAGCCTCACATTTAGCTGAAGAAAACAGAGAGAGAGAGAGAGAGAGAGAGAGAGAGAGAGAGAGAGAAGAGAGAGAGAGAGAGAGAGAGAGAGAGAGAGAGAGAGACAGACAGACAGACAGACAGACAGACAGACAGAGATCTGCCAACAAGATATCAAATTCATACACGGCATTAATTAATGAAAACGAGATAACCATGATAAAAGGGGAAAAAAACACTCACAGAAACAAACTGCCACCTTTTCAAATAATAGTACACTTCTAGATTTGATTTTCTTCGAGATCTTACTCAGTGTTAAGGAGTTGAAGCGCTGTAAATGCTACCCTTGATAACATCTGTGTCACGATTTTTTTAAATGTTGAAGTAATCGATAACTTTATACATTAGTTCTTTTCAAATTTCCGTGCCTGCTTGTTCAAGGGGTATATTGTTTCCGATATTGTTTGTTTCCGATGATAGTTTCCAATATTGTGTGTTGTTCAACTTTGACAGTCGCTATGATTAATACGGATGAACTATCACTCGGATTGTTGAGGTTTAAGTCGTGAGTAAATCCTGGGTACAAGACAAGTCGGATGCGCTGGGACTGACTTGTCAGGCGCTTGACGGCAGCGCAACGCATTTTCGCTCATGGCAGATAACAATAGTTGCTGTTTGAGCACTCGAGGAGGAGGAGGAGGAGGAGGAGGAGGAGAAGAAGAAGGAGGAGAAGAAGAAGAAGAAGAAGAAGAAGAAGAAGAAGAAGAAGAAGAAGAGGAAGAATGGAGGAGAAGAAGAAGAAGAAGAATGCAAAGAAGAAGAGGAAGAATGGAGAAGAAGAAAAGAAGAAGAAGAAGAAGAAGAAGAAGAAGAAGAAGAAGAAGAAAAGAAGCAAGAGAGAGAAGAATGGAGAAGAAGAAGAAGAAGAAGAATGCAAAGAAGAAGAGGAAGAATGGAGAAGAAGAAGAAGAAGAAGAAGAAGGAGAAAAACAACAACAAAAAACAACAAGAACAAGAAAAAGAAAGAAAGAAAGACGACGAACAAGAACAAGAACAAAGAAGAAGAAGAACAAGAAAGAAAGAAAAAGAACAGAAAGAAAGAAAATTAGAGACACAAGAAAGAAGACAGAAGAAAGACAACAACGACGACGACGAAGAAGAAGAAGAAGACGGGTCAAAGGCATTAGACTCTTAAAACTGCAAGCAGGTGCACTGAGCGGGCTACAGGAGGCTTGAATTTCACAGTCACCGCTTCCCCCTCCTATGAGCAACAAAGGGAAATACTTTTCCAACTTCAAGGTAACGTTTTCGCAACTGTCCGACACTTTTTTGAGTCCTTTGACGAATCTTTCAAGGGGAGCGTTATCAGGATCAGGCATTTAATACTTGACGAGCAAATAAAAAGAAATATCACGTTAAAGATCTTCACCACATAAAAAAAGCTGGTTTTGTGTGGGGTTTGTGGGTGGTGGTTGTTTTTTTTAATCCACAACGCTTGCGCTTGTCTCCGGATTGAAAAAAACCTGTATACACTGTACGAAGAAAAGCCACGTTCTAAATTCCTGATACAAAAAAAGCTTAAGCTCACGTTGTCTCTGCCCCTTTTCCCTCCTTCAATATACTGGGAAATTAGGGGACGGAATAACGCAGGATTTAGAGCATTGTGCTCGCGATTTAACGGCCCGGGATCGAGCCACCACCAAGACTCTCGACCGTTCAAGAGGATTTTCGCCCTGGAGTTGACATCAGCTCTGACTGACTCCACTCCATAAAATGCCCTTTGGATGAGACTATAAACCGAGGCCCCGTGTGCAAACGTACGCAAAACAACTTGCGCACACGTTAAAAACCGTTCTGCTTTTTCGGAAGAGTAGGCCATTCGTGCCGGTAATAACGGATAACTAAAAAAATTAATATGACCAAAAACAACCCCCCCCCCCCCCACACACACACACACAACCAAACAACAACAAAAATGCCCCGCACGCACACTGGTATCGTGTCTAGACAGCATCCCCGAAGTCGAAATACAGCTGCCTTAATGGTGGGCTAAAAAAAAACACAATGGCATAGGCTGTAAATATCTCATCATCGCTGGTGAACTTGGAAGCTGTAGCCGAGAAGCCAAACTTAAAAAGGAAAACAGAAAACGACAGTACACACCATCATCCACCTGACTCCGCCCTTTCAGAGTGGAATGATTTTTCTCTCTACAAGCAACGCGTCTGAAGAAAGCTGAACCTTCAGCAGCCCGTCCCCTTTCCCTGGCGCACGTTGCATGCTGGGTCTTTTCATGTCATTCACGCCACTGGCCACACTTGGCTTACTCTCGTGCAAAAGACCCATCAACTCTTACCGTGTGCCAGACATGTAACGCGTACGTTTGTGCACGAAATGTTAATCCGCTATCTCATCCGGAAGACTTACAGACTACTTCTTCGTTTGGTGGTTGTCATATTTGCAAAAGAAAAGTGTTGTGCTGCCCTTAAGTGCCTGACAAGTCAGGCCCAGCGCATCCGACTTTGGCGTACTTTTTGACAAACGGAGGTGGAATCAATGTCTACTCCAGGGCAAAGTCATCCCCATCCCTCCACATCCCACCTCACTCTCACTCCTCTCCTGAAAAGAACAGAGCAGTTGAGACTCGAGCCCATGCGCTCAGGTTTGGTCAGATCACAAGCTCCACGTTGTAACCACTAGGCTAAATGTACGGACACAGATGTAGAATACACATAATGTGTTAGGAATGTAGCCATAAAATGACATTGCTTCTTTGCAAAGCTTCTTTCTCACATCACTTTAAAAGTCTACCCGTAGGCATAGGTATCAATGATGTCTGAACACACACACACACACGCGCGCGCGCGCGCGCTCGCACACAACACACACAACACACACACCACACACACACACACACACACACACACAAAGCACATGAATAAATGTATCACCCACAATTACTACAACACCAGGTGGATAAATTATGACATGCGTTTGGTTCAAAGTAGTTTGATGTCTGCCAAAATGATAAGAATGCGGAAAGAGTTAAAAGATGAGCGAGAGCGAGAGCGAGAGAGACAGAGACAGGACAGACAGATAACACAGACACAAGCTCTGACTCAGAAATTTATTTGCAAGGGTCAAGGACCCTTAGAAGCATATCAACCACCACTAGCATTCCCCAGATTACTTATTACAGTGCATGCACAACGTTTAGCTGCACCATTACCTAGTATGGTCTTTCTCAGTATTTGTAAAAATGCTTTTCCATAAGTATAGATAGGCCTGATGCTTATTGTTTAAAGGTTGCTCCATTCGATGGGAGAGAGAGAGAGAGAGAGAGAGAGAGAGAGAGAGAGAGAGAGAGAGAGAGAGAGAGACATGCAGAAGACAAACCGAGTAGCCTGTACACCAACTCAGCGAACAAAACACACACACACACACAACCCCCAAAACGGGGCCGGAAAATTGTCCTATGCGTGTTTCCCCACGCCTTGAAGAAAACGCTTTACCTGCTTTGTGTGGCCCCTTTATAAAAGGTAAAGGTGGGCTTCTTGACGCTGCAGAATGGGGACACACACACACACGCACACACACACACACAGAACTTAGGCAGGGGCAGGCGTAGTAGACAAAACTAGAACTTTTGTGTGTGTGTAGGGGACGGCAAGGGAGGGGGTGGGGGTGGGAGGCAAAAGGAGAGACGTAGAGTTGGCTGACTTGAGAAGACTTGAAGAGAGAGAGAAGAGAGAGAGAGAGAGAGAGAGAGAGAGAGAGAGAGAGAGAGGAGAGAGAGAGAGAGAAGGGAGGGAGGAGGGAGAGAGAGAGAAGGGGAGGGAGGGAGGGAGAGAGAGAGAATGATCATCTATACACAAGGATAAAGATTCTAAGCCAACCTAATCGTACAATCTGTGTTTGTAAATATACATAAATAAAAATCTAAATAAAAAGAAAATGATAGGAAAAACACATACAATACTAAATAGCAACACCAAGAGATCATACCAAAAAGCTATACTGAGAGACAAAGAGAGAGAGAGAAGAGAGAGAGAGAGGGAGGGAGTGAAGGAGAGGAGGGGTTAAGAGAGGGAGAAAGAGATGGGGACTGAGAGAGAGACAGACAGAGAGACTCAGACAGGCAGACAGTCAGACAGACAGAGGAGGAACACAAGAAACATGGTTGAACGTAAACAACTTGAATGAAGTAATGATTCATTCAAGCTGTTTACGGCCCCAACACGTCTAGCTGGCTGGGATGGACTGCCGAGACAGAACAACGCCTGCACGGGGGCAGTGTGACAGACAACAACTAAGACAACTGGTTGTTCACTGTCCCACACGGTGGTCCAATAAGATACACACACAACATCTTTTGGTCTTTTCCGTTCCCCAGCTAGAACTCCGAGGTTCTCCGATGGAGAATATTTTGGGTATGCGACCGTTTTTGCTCACCATGAAGGCAGCCGCATTTCAACTTCCCAGAACGTTCCAAAACAAAGCTTATAGTAAAAAAAAAAAGGTAAAGGAGTCCCATAACCTATAAGGTCGTAGGGGGGCGAGGCGTCAGAGACCTCACTTCTCTAGGGCCAGCATATTGAGGGCGGCGCCCATCTCCTCTCCCTCGCTGCTTTACCTTCTCTGACCCTAAAGAGGGCAGGTACCCATTTACAGCTGGGTGAACTGGGGGAACTGTACTGAAGCCAAGGCGCGCAATCGGTCACCCATCCAACTGGTAACCACAGCTCGATGCTGCTTAACTTGGCTGGGGGAAAGCGAGTGCTCCGACCACTGAGCTATCCCGTCCCCTCCAATAAGATAATTATAAACAAAAATCTTTTGGTCTTTTCCGTTCTCCGGCTAGAGCTTCGAGGTTCTCCGATGGTGAAGAATTTACGTATGCGACAGATTTTGCTCACCATGAAGGTAGCCGCATTTCGACTTCCCAGAACGTTCCAAAATAAAGCTTGGGTTCGGAAAATCTAAAATTTCGCCTCAAGTTGCTAGACGCCAGTGAACTCGCGACAAAAGAAGGTGTCGTGTACTGTCTGGGGTTTTTCCTCCAAGGCAACGGGAATCAAGTGGCAGAAACCTTGCAAGCAAGGACAGAAGGTCACGGGCAAGTTCTACAGGGACTCAGTTTTGTCTAACCTCGAGAAATTTTACGTAAGCTGCCCAACTGAGCACTGGCATGGAGGGGAATCAAGATCCTCCTCGACAATACACACCTGCTCACTCACCAGTCAAAGCTCGTACAAGAGTTGTAATACACCTGCTCACCAGTCACAGCTCCTACAAGAGTTACAATACACCTGCTCACCAGTCACAGCCTTTATAAGAGTTATTATACACCTGCTCACCAGTCACAGCTCGTTCAAGAGTTACAATACGCCTGCTCACTCACCAGTCAAAGCTCGTTCAAAAGTTACAATACGCCTGCTCACTCACCAGTCAAAGCTCGTTCAAGAGTTATAATACGCCTGCTCACCAGTCACAGCTCGTTCAAGAGTTATAATACGCCTGCTCACCAGTCACAGCTCGTTCAAGAGTTATAATACGCCTGCTCACCAGTCACAGCTCGTACAAGAGTTATAATACGCCTGCTCACCAGTCACAGCTCGTTCAAGAGTTACAATACACCTGCTCACTCACCAGTCACAGCTCGTACAAGAGTTACAATACACCTGCTCACCAGTCAGAGCTCGTACAAGAGTTATCTAGCGGCAGAGAACACTGACACTTTGCCACACTCCAAACTCCCCAGACCTTGCATCTTGTGACTTTGACCTCTTTCTTTACCTGAAGAAGTCCCTGGCAGGTAGTTTTTGGGAACAGCGGTTTTCCCGTGTCTGGCACACATACCGAGAGAGGCAGGCTACAGATCGGCATTTCTACAATGGGTGAGGTGATTGCAGAAGTGTGTGGCTAGAGAGGTTAATGCTTTAAGAAGATGAAATGGACAGATTTTGACCGTTGGTGAGTGTTTGATTGAAAACTGAATTGGTCTCAGTTTACCAGAAAGGACCCCAGTATAATGTTTTACGAGATTGTTATCAAAACTGGTTCAATTCCGTCCACTTCTTCCAAACGTTTCTGCTGGTTCGCTTTTTTGTGCTGTATTTGTTCTGCTAGAAATGTGATTTATATCAGTGTTGTCTTAACTTTCATTCAGAGCTGTACTCTCTCTCTCTCATACACACACTCCTTCACACATTCACACACATTGCACATACATACCATACAACCCAGTCTCTTTTCTGGTTTTCCTTCACCTTTCTTTTTCCACCCTCTCGCCCCGACACCTCGAGTGAGGACGGCTAAAAACAGATAGGATCTCCTCTACCCCTTCCAAAAAAACGCGAAATGTCTGCATGAATGTACACCACTGTCACGAGCGAACGCATTCAGATTAGCCCAAGTACTACGGTCCTCCATGAGCGACAAAAGAAAACAATTTGCACATCCTCAACCGAAAATGGGTAAGGTATGGTACACCGCGTTGTGACAACAGAGAACAATTTGAGTGTACTTCCAAATTGAGTGTGCCTACTGAAAAGCGTGTATGGTACGCCGTGTGAGACAAAAGGGTACAATTTGCATACTCCTTGTCAAACAATAAGTGTTGTATACAGCCGGCAACAATAGGAAACAAAGTGCATGTCTTCTGTACCCAAAAAATGGTATGGCACACCTTGTGTGAAAAAAACCCCCAACAAAACGAAGACAAATCGCACGAAGGGTATGCTATTTACCAGGCACGTGCGTTAACTCCACAATACAGGAACGTCAACAGGAACTCATTTGCATTTCACCTACTACAGTACGGACACGAGCAACAACTATTCTGATAGTGTGTGTGTGTGTGTGTGTGTGTGTGTGTGTGTGGTGTGTGTTGTGTTGTGTGAGTGAGAGAGAGAGAGAAAGAGAGAGAGAGAGAGAGACAGTGAGATAGAAAGTGAGACAGACAGACATAGTTTAAGGGGGGGGGGGGGGGGGGGGGGGGGAACTGCAAGGTCCATACCAGACTGTAACGTGATAAACATAAAATGCATGCCCAGTGTCGGAATAAAATAAAATAAGACAATCGTTATCCCATGCCAAAAGCTTTGTGACTTGTTGAGTTGATGAAGGCTAAGTGCGGCAGCCTACTTTAAAACTGTCATGGTGTAAAATATCAAGTTAAGATTTGTCTTCTGCCATGACAAGTTCTTTTAAACATGACTTGCACTCTCCTATGAAGGAGAAATATTCCTCTGAAATTGGAGTATTGCTGCCTATGCAGCGAGGTAGCACTTCCAACATTCATGCACACAAGTTATTATCCAGTCCATGCTTTTAAACTCACAGTGATTCCCAGGTAGGGATAGGAGGAGGGGGGAGGCTAGTGAGTCAGTGTACATTTTCTGGGTGACCCCCAGGATGTTAAGCTGGGGAACGTGTAACAAGAAGACATTCAGCTTCTTTGTGTGTGGTGTGTGTGTGTGTGTGTGTGTGTGTGTGTGTGGTGTTGTGGTAAGTGTTTGTATGTGTGTGCGGTGTGTGTGTGTGTGTGTGTGTTGGTGTGTGTGTGTGTGTGTGCGTGCGTGCGTGCGGCGCGCGCGCTGCGTGGTACGTGCGTGCGTGCGCGCGCGCGCGTGCGTGGGTACGTGCGTGCGTCCGTGTATGTGTTTGTTATAAACACACAAAAATGAGGTTTTTGACGGAAAGAGTTTACCATACTGACTGCTATTTGCACACCTGAGGAAAAACGTCCGGGGAAGATCGCTATCTCCTCCAGCCAGGTCAACATTAACCCGGCATTATCCCCGGCACTACTACAGGTGTCATCACAATCAAAGTCCCACCACTTCAAGCTCTGCCCTCAGACAATAACTGTACATCTCACCTGGCACAGCTTGGACTTGTTTGTCTAATGCGTTTTTGAAATTGTAAACGCATTTTCCCTATTTATCATCATGCCAGACTTTTAACTGTACAAAGTTGAGGTATGATTGACGTTCGTTCTCTCTCTCTCTCTCTCTCTCTCTCCTCTCTCTCTCCTCTCTCTCTCCTCCCCCCCCCCCCCCTACCCGACTTAAACTGTACAAAGTTGAGGTATGATTGACGTTCTCTCTCTCTCTCTCTCTCTCTCTCTCTCTCCTCTCTCTCTCTCTCTCCTCTCTCTCTCTTCTCTCTTCTCTCTCTCATCTCAAAACTGAAGTCACAGTGAAGAGGCTGCACTTACACTCAGTCAAACGATCTAAACCGGCTTTTAAAAAATTGCTCTAGTCACAACCTGAAAACCTATCTCCACTTGTGCAAGCAGCTTAAAGACATAGCGTCAACACATTAAAGCAGTGCATGCTTTAGCCATAAAAATAATCTTAATTCCCATCATGTCTCTCACAGACAAAGCGTAGACAGACAACGTGAAAAAAATATTATTCTTGCGCACCAAAACATAGTATTTTTGTCAAATTTGTTTCTTTCACATCTGTTGCAACTAGTTCAACTGCCTTTCTTCAATAATATGCTGACACGAGTACAAAATGCTTTTATTATTATATAGCACAAAACAAAGCATTTCAACTGAGTAACAAGTGTCGCGGAACAAATGCTAACTGAGGACAGGTTTGGTATTAATTATTCTTTTATATCGAGGATAATGAATTTAAACACTCATGTGCTTTTTTTATATCCAGTCACCGTGTGTATGCAGTTTTGTCAATTATCATGGTATCATGTGGTGACAGCAGGACATGAAACACTACACCCCGTTTCATTCATGAGTTTAAAAAGGAACCTTCAAGTGTCCTAACTTTATCAAAAGACTGGGGAAAATGTTTTTAAAAAGTTTGTTTTAAAAAGTCCATATAACTTACGAGCTGATTTGCTTTTCAGTAGCCAAAATAAGCGTTATGACTTTGTTTAACATGATAATCCTTTTTTAAAAAAAATCTTCTCTTACCTCTTCATGTAATACAATCCTTAAAACAAGCCTCTGTGCAAAACAACCTATGGTCCTTGTGTTTATGTCATCGAAAGGGTACTTTTCTGTGGACATTCTGACCATAACTGCTTTATTCACAACCTAAAGGATTGTTGGTAGATTGTTCACTAAACTGCTTTATTCACAACCTAAAGGACTGTTGGTGGATTGTTCACTTAACTGCTTTATTCACAACCTAAAGGACTGTTTTGGTGGAATGTTCCCATAACTGCTTTATTCACAACCTAAAGGATTGTTGGTGGATTGTTCACTTAACTGCTTTATTCACAACCTAAAGGACTGTTTTGGTGGATTGTTCACATAACTGCTTTACTCACAACCTAAAGGACTGTTTTGGTGGATTGTTGCCATAACTGTTTTATTAACAGCCTAAAGGATTGTTGGTGGATTGTTTCCATAACTGCGTCATTCATAACCTAAATGATTGTGTTGATGGATTATTGCCATAACTGCTTTATCCACAACCTAAAGGATTGTTTTGGTGGATTGCTCTCATAACTGCTTTATTTACAACCTAAAGGATTATTAGTGGATTGCTCTCATAACTGCTTTATTCACAACCTAAATGACTGTTCGTGGATTGTTCCCACAACTGCTTTATTCACAACCTAAAGGATTGTTTTGGTGGATTGTTGCCATAACTGCTTTATTCACAGCCTAAAGGATTGTTGGTGGATTGTTTCCATAACTGCGTCATTCACAACCTAAATGATTGTGTTGGTGGATTGTTTCCATAACTGCTTTATTCACAACCTAAAGGATTGTTAGTGGATTGTTTCCATAACTGCTTTATCCACAACCTAAAGGATTGTTGGTTGACTATTCCCATAACTGTTTTATTCACAACCTAAAGGATTGTTGGTGGATTGTTCACTAAACTGCTTTATTCACAACCTAAAGGATTGTTTTGGTGGATTGTTCCAATAACTGTTTTATTCACAACCTAAAGGATTATTAGTGGATTGTTCCCATAACTGCGTCATTCACAACCTAAATGATTGTGTTGGTGGATTGTTTCCATCACTGCTTTATTCACAGCCTAAAGGATTATTAGTGGATTGTTCCCATAACTGCTTTATTCACAATCTGAAGGATTGTTGGTGGATTGTTCCCATAACTGCTTTATTCACAACCTAAAGGATTGTTTTGGTGGATTGTTCCTATAAAGTCACACAATACTTCATGATTATTTGGCGGTAGCTGCTTGCAATATATTTTTAAATTTTAAAAAAATTCTTTTTTTCCCGAGGATAATGGAATAAGCACTTATGTGCTTTTTTACATCCAGTCCCCGTGTGTATGCGGTTTTGTAAATTTGTCATCTGTTCCCACCGGCACACAATGGCCTACTCTTACGAACAGCGGTACAGGATTTAATGTGTGCGTAAGATGTTCTGCGTGCTTTTGCACACGGGACCTCGGTTTATAGTCTCATCCGATGGACTTTTGGGGAGAGTGGAGTCTCCTCTGATGTTAACTCCGGGGTAAAATATCCCCTTGAACAGAAATCGAACCCGGGTCGTCAGAATGCGAGCGCAATGTTCTAACCACTAGCTATACTCATCCCCCCCCCCCCCCCCCCCCCCCCCCACTTTCATGTAAACTTTGCCCTGCCTCTCTTCTGTTACGAACACGAACTGTCAATAATCCCGAGGTCTACCCAAACTGTCGTTCTAAGACATTACTAGTCAAGGAAATGAAGTATACTTGACAACAAACTCGGTTAATTTACATACTTCCATTAACAATAAACCATCAGCAAACTTCTTCGACTATGTCTGCGGACACAACAGTTGTATGCATGAGAGAGAAAATGAGTTTATCTTCTCTCCCTTACTCTCTCCAAAGCATACAAAATGCTACTTCTGTTCCACGATGTTTTTATGGAAACTTCCGTTCCGAACAGGAAGGAGCCGAGCCAGTCTGTTGGAAGTCGGTACTGGGGAATCCTTGGAAAGGAGACAGCTGAATGTGATCTTGGTAACACTTCAAACAGCGACTGTGCACTGCATTTCAACTGTCTTTAAGTCAGGGGAAGGGACGTGGGTGCCAAACGGCAAATTCGTTTTCAAAGAAAATGAATCTTCGTTCATTCGACAGTTGGCTTATCTCCTTGCTTGACCTTCATCATCATCATCATCATTAACCATTACACCCAGTGGTGTGTAGGGCAGCAACAAAGCGCTTCCACTCCTGCCTATCCTGGGCTAACCTAGTTACTAAAGGAACACATCATCATCATTAACCATTACACCCAGTGGTGTGTAGGGCAGCAACTAAGCGCTTTCACTCCTGCCTATCCTGGGCTAACCTAGTTACTAAAGGAACACATCATCATCATTAACCATTACACCCAGTGGTGTGTAGGGCAGCAACAAAGCGCTTCCACTCCTGCCTATCCTGGGCTAACCTAGTCGCTGATCCCCAAGAGTGCTGCATGGCCTTCATCTCACTTTCTACTTGACCTTAGCCTGGTGTAAATACTTGTGCGTGGATGCTAGAAAAGAGTGGTTAAGTCTCGAGATTTTAAGTCAGAGAGTGCGCGCACACACACGTACATACATACATACATACATACACGCACGCGCACATAAAGACACGGAGAATACAATGCTCTGACCTGTGTGGTGTGTGTGTGTGTATGTGAGAGAGAGAGAGAGAGAGAGAGAGAGAGAGAGAGAGAGAGAGAGAGAGAGAGAGAGAGAGAGAGAGATGGAGGAGGGGACCCTGCTTATCGTTTAAGACCATATCAAAGTTGCCATTGAGTGTAAACAGCGAAACAAATCACAACAGGAACTAGCAATGTCACGTCCAAACATGAAACAACGCTGTCATACATTCCCCGTTCCCTTTTTAAACGAGTGAGAGAGAGAGAGAGAGAGTGAGAGAGTGAGAGAGAGAGACAGAGAGAGAGAGAGAGAGACAGAGAGAGACAGACCGATAACTCAGGAACTAAGAGGAGAGACAGACAGGCAGTGACAGAGACAGACAGAGTTGGGAGGGGGGGGGGGGGGGGGGTGGGCAGAGACAGAGGGGCACGCCCCAAATAAACAAAGAAACAAACCTGGAAATGTTTGAAGTACAGGCCTATAAACTATCAGGTTTCTGTCACCCCAAAAAGGACTATCACAGACGGAACTAGATAGAAAGGAAGGAAGGAAGGGAGGGAGAAAGGAAGGAAGGGAGAAAGAAAAAAGGAAGGGAGGGAGAAAGAAAAGAAAGAAAGAATGAATGAAAAAAAATGAAAGAAAGAACTGAAGAAAGAAAGAAATGAATAAAGAAAGAGGGAAAGAAAGACACAAACACACACAACGCACAGCGAGAGAGAGAGAGAGAGAGAGAGAGAGAGAGAGAGAGAGAGAGAGAGAGAGAGAGAGAGAGAGAGAGAGAGAGAGAGAGGGGCATGAGAAGGACACACACACACACACACACACACACACACACACAGTAACAGACAGACAGACAGAGAAACGACAGACCGCCTGCCAGCCAGTCAGCCAAACACACACACACGGAAAGAGAAGAGAGACGGAGAGTTCAGTCAGTCAGGTAAAAAGTGTACTCACTGGCATGACTGTGTTGTTAGCTGTCTAGTCTAGTCTACCTGTCAGCAACTCAGGGGAAAAACCAGCAACGTACTGTTGCTTTCATTGTGGATCCTGAGCTGTCTAGCTAACAAACGACTAACAACCAGTTACCCGAAACTACTCTCTGTCTCACTGTCTCTTTGATTTTCATCTAATTTAGTAGTAGTAGTATTTCATTATGATGCTCATTTGAATCTTCATTGGAATGTATCTAAAACTACTGATTCTTACTGTTTGCATACTTGTGTTTACTTGAAGGGGTTCTTTTTTGCATGGTGTGTGTGTGTGTGTCTAATTGTTGCTGTTAGGTTTAGTTTCAGTTCTTCTGTTTTGATTAGTGTGTGTGTGTGGGGAGGGGGGGGGGTATGTAGTTTTTCTTGACTTTTTCTTCTTTTCTTGTTTTTTTGTTTTTGTTTTTTACCTGTTTTGTGTGTGTTTGAGAGAGCATGGTGTAAAGAAGCCCTGTGTTTGTCCATTTACTCTCAATAAACATTTCGAGTTCGAGTTCTCTCTCTCTCTCTCTTCTCTCTCTCTCTCTCTCTCTCTCTCTCTTCTCTCTAGGGGACGGGATAGCCTAGTAGTCAGAACATTGCGCTCGCAATCTGACGACCCGGGTTCGATTCCCGTTCAAGGGGGATATTTTCCCCTGAAGGTAACATCAGTGCAGACTCCACTCTCCCCAAAAGTCCTTCGGGTGAGATTATAAACCGAGGCCCCGTGTGCGAACGCACGCAGAACATCTTGCGTACACGTTAAATCCTGTTCCGCTGTTCGAAAGAGTAGGCCACTGTGCGCCGGTGGGAACGGATGACAAAATTTACAAAACGGCACACACACGGGGACTCGATGCAAAAAAAAAGTACATGAGTGCTTATTCCATTATCCTCGAAATAAAAGAATAAAATTAGAAAAAAAAATCTCCCTCCCATCTCTCTCTTTCATATATTTTCCATTATCCTCGAAATAAAAGAATCAAATTGAATAAACTAAAACCTCTCCCCCCTTCTCTTTCTCTCTCTCCTGCGTCAGTTGGTGTGTGCGTGCATGTATGTGCACGCACATACATCCTTATTTTTGGGGCTCTTGTTTACTTTTTCTTCATTCTTTTCCTTTCGAGGGCTGAATGAAATACGGGTGTGTCATTTTAACCTTCAAGGCATAACATTTTGTTCGTTTGCTCGTGTTTTCTCTCTCTCTCTCTCTCTCTCTCTCTCTCTCTCTCTCTCTCTCTCTCTCTCTCTCTCTCTCTCTCTCTCTCTCTCTCTCTCTCTCTTCTTTCTTTCTTTCTTTCTGTCGTTTTTGTTATCACCATCATCGTCGTCGGCACTGTCATCGGCGTCACCACCCCCGGCATCGTAGAACATCATCATCTCTACTACTACTATTACTACTACTATTACTACTACTACTATTACTACTACTACTACTACTACTACTACTACTACTACTATTACTACTACTACTACTACTACTACTACTACTACTACTACTATTACTACTACTACTACTACTACTACTACTACTACTACTACTACTACTACTACTACTACTACTACTACTGCTACTACTACTACTACTACTACTACTACTACTACTACTACTACTATTACTACTACTATTACTACTACTATTACTACTACTACTACTACTGCTACCACTACTACTACTGCTACCACTACTACTACCACTACTATTTCCCCACTACTACTACCACCACTACTACTACTACTACTACTGCTACCACTACTACTACCACTACTACTACTTCTACTACTGCTACTACTTCTGCTATTACTAATGCTACTACTAATGCTACTACTTCTACTACTACTTCTACTACTACTACTGCTACTACGACTACTATTACTCCTACTACTCCTGCTATTCCTACTACTGCTACTACTACTGCTACTACTACTACAACTGCTACTACTACTACAACTACCACTACCTACTACTACTACTGCTACTGCTACTACTACTACTACTACATTGGCGACGACGATAGCGACGTCATTATTACCTTCTTGTTCTTGATGTATTTGTTTCTTCTTGGTGTATTGTCTCTTCTTGTCGTTTCCTTTACTCTTTTCCTTTCCATTTTGTTTTCTTTCAGACATAATTATTGCTTGTGCTTTTTTTTTCTCTTTCTGAGGGCTGGATGGAAAAGTCATTGTACTTAAATCTACTACCCTCTGTAAATAAAAATTTCGTATTCTCTCTCTCTCTCTCTCTCTCTCTCTCTCTCTCTCTCTCTCTCTCTCTCTCTCTCACACACACACACACACCACACTCTCAAAAATGGTTTTTTGGAAATGCTGAAGTGAAAGTCGTGAATTCTTATAAATACCTAGGGATGACATTTTCAACGAAGCTAAGTTTGAATGTTGCATGGCGTGAATGTTGCAGGAAAGGGAAAAAAGGTGTAATCGAAATCTTAAAAACGTTACGAAAGCTGAATTCAGTAGATTGTTCTTTATTTTGGAAATTGTTTGATGTTCAAATAGAACCTTTACTTACTTATGCATCTGAAATATGGGGATTTACTGTTAATCCACAAATAGAAAAAATACATACATATGCTATCAAACGTTTCTTAAATGTCCCAATCCATTCGTCAAATACTGTACTGTATGGAGAAACGGGAAGATATCCTTTAAACATCAGAACGTCTGTTAAGTGTATTAAGTACTGGCTAAAACTACTGAAACTTCCAGGGTCACGTTTATGTAGGCAGTCTTATGACATGATGGTTATACAAATGGAGCTGGTTAAGAAGAATCGGGCATATCAAGTTAAAAAGTTTTTATCAGAACATGGTTTTGGAATCGTGTGGTTGTCTCAGGAAGTAGGTAGCGAGCATGGGTTTATTTCTGAATTGAAAGACAGACTCATTTGTTCATTTAAACAAAATTGGCACTCGGACATGGAAAGTAAAGATAAATACTGCTGTTTTTTCCCGTTTAGGTGTGCTTTTCAAGCTAAAAAGTATCTTCGAATAGTCACTGACAAATGGCATCGACTAATTTATGCAAGATTTCGACTAAGAACACTCGGCTTCAATGCAAACAAAAGATGGTTTCAACCTGAGACGTCCACACAGTTCCCATGCCCTATGTGTGGTCATATTCTTGATGATGAAGTGCATTTTCTGTTTCATTGTCAATCATATTATGTTTCCATACGTGAAAACTGTGGTGTTCTCAATCTAGAAGCTTTCCGAAGGCAAGATATTTTTTCTGTCTTATCGTCCGATGATGATATTGTGATCAAATCGGTTGCAAAGTTTTTTGCTGAATCACTGAAATTAAGACAATTACAGCTAAGTTCCAATGAGCTTAACATTGTGACTAAACTAAAGTAACATTTATCTTATGTAAACTCCAGCATTTTGTGACACACCTAAAGAAACATTTATAATTACGCTGTAGTCTCCAGCAAGAATATTTTTTGAAAAGTTCACATACAATGTCAATGGATGGTCTAATATAGCATTCTAGAATGTTCCTTTTATTATTTTAGTTATTGTTTACTGGTTCCTGTTGTTTATCCTTGTCATTACTTTGTGTTCAGTTTGAAACCGAGTTCGTCAGAGCTTTAAGTCGTATCCGTTCATAGAGAGCCCTTTTTGCGGGTTTTTTTTCATTACGTTAAATGCATCGTGTACTTTTTCTTGTCTTTATTTGTATTTACAAAAGAAAGTCGTGTGTAACCCCCCCCCCCCCCCCCCCCCCCCCCCCCCCCCCCCCCCCCCTTGTCAATAGGCCACATTGGGCAATGACAAAAAATCTATCTCTCTCGTTTTCTAGAAAAAACAACTGTCCCTTCTCTTACTTGTCCAGTTTGTCTCTTTAGTTTAACTATCCTTTATTCTCATTCTTTCTCACTTCCTTTCTGTTGCTGAGGTATTTTTTTCCCTTTAATCTTTCGGCCCATTTGCTTTTTCTTTCATTCTTCTTTCTTCTATACTTCCTCTCTATTGATCGCTTCGGTTTCTTTCCTTTTCTTCGTTCTGATTCATGTCTCGTCACAAGCAGCTCGAACAAACACGAAATCTTTTGACTAGCATGCCTATTCATATTCAGCCCCTTCCGTCTGGAACGCTTTGCCTCAGGATATCTGTGAGTGTGTGTGTGTGTGTACTTGTGTGTGTATGTTTGTGTGTATGTTTGTGTGTGTGTGTGTGTGTGTTTGTGTGTGTGAGTGTGTGTGTATGTTTTGTGTTTGTGTGTGTGTGTGTGTGTGTGCGTGCGTGTGTATGTGTTTGTGTGTGTGCGCGCGCGTGTGTGTGTATGTTTGTGTGTGTGTGAGTGTGTGTGTGTATGTTTGTGTGTGAGTGTGAGTGTATGTTTGTGTGTGAGTGTGTGTGCATGTGTGTGTATGTGTGTGTGTGCGCGTGCGCCCGCGCGAACGCGTGTGGGTGGGTGGGTTATTGTGTATTTATAATTCACGAGATATATTTACACGTTTTGTGTAGATCTCTATCATTCGTTGTTACGAAAGCAATCTTTATGAACATTGCGTCGAATCCCACTTTGTTGGTTTCAATGTAGGGTAGGCGTAGTGTCATGCTGTTATGGTTTTGTGTGCATGCTGCTACAGATACTTTGTTATGTAAAGCGCTTTGAGCTACCCCAGCAAAGGGCAAGGTAAGTCCTCTAGACGTGTCCATTATTGTCATCATTATCGCTGTCGTTACTGAGGGTGGAATAGCCTGGTGGGTTAGAGCGTTTCGCTCGCAATTTGACAGCCCAGGATCGAATCTGGGTTCGAAACACCACTGAGATTATTCCCCTGGAGTTAACATCAGGTGGAACGGTGGTCTAGGGGTAACGCGCCTGCTTAGAAAGCGAAAAGTCCGGGTCGGAAGTGTGCAAGTGGTTTGAATACCGTTTGGACCCGAAACTCCCCCCCCCCCCCCCCCTTCCCCCATCCATTAGACTATGAGTGGTGGTGGTTTGGTGCTAGTCTTTCGGATGAGACGATAAACCGAGGTCCCGTGTGTTACACAAAATTATTTAGCGCACGTAAAAAACCCCACGGCAACAAAAGAGTTGTCCCTGACAAAATTCTGTAGAAAAACGCCGCTCTGATAGGGAAACAAAATACACTTTCTGACAAAAAAAGGAGAAAAAAATGTGTGACGCTGCTCTTGTGGCGATGCGCTCTCCCCGGGGAGAGCAACCCGAGTTTACCGCAGTTCTAGAAATCTTCTGTGACTTAAAGAGGTATGTATAAATAAATAAATAAATAAACTCCATTCCCCCTAAAGTCCTTCGGGTGGGACTTTAAACCGACGTCTTTTGTGTGAATGCACGCAGAACATTATACACTCCATTCTGCTTTTCGAAAGATCAGGCCATTGTGTGCCGGTAAGAACGGATGACAAAAAAATGCTTTAGAAAAACAAAACAAAAAACCTTGTACGCACACTGATGATGTATTTATACCTCCTCCCCGAAGTCAGATTGTGGCAACCTTGTTGGTGGGCAAAAAAAACGGTCGCAAAAATTATAATAAATGCAAAAAATCTTACCATTGGTAAACCTCGGGGTTCTAGTCCAGGGAAGAAAAAAACAATCCTTATTTTCATTCGTCATCATCCTGATTTTCATCATCATCACCATCCTTATCATCCTGATTTTCATCATCATCACCATCCTTATCATCATCACCCTTATAATAATAATAATAATAATAATAATAATAATGATAATGTATGGAATTTATATAGCGCTGAATCTTGTAAAGCAACAAATCAAATCATCATCATCATCCTTATTTTCCTTATCATAATCACCATCCCTATTATCATCATCATCATAATCACCATCCTTATTTTCCTTAGCATCATCATCATCATTATCATCCCAATTTTGATCATCATCCTTATCAACAGCATCCTTATCATCATATTCACAATCCTTATTTTCCTTATCATCGTTATCGTCATCATCATCCATCTTTTCATTGTCATCATCATTATCTTCCTTATTTTCATCGTCGTCATCACCACCATCTACCATGCTCCCTTCCTGCCTCCTTTCAAATTCTCTGTCAGTCTGACCCTTTCTTTATCTGTCTGTGCAGTAGCAGACATGTCAAGTCTTTTTTGGTAGTTGTTTTTTTGACATGTCAAGTCTTGTCTCATCAGCTCACGCACTATATCTGGGCTGGAGTCTTTAAACCTGGCAGAGCCATAAAAGTCAGTGCCCACCCAATCTATGGGTTGTGCGGAAAGGAGGCAGGGAGAGAGGGGCGGTGGGCGGGGTGGCTCTATGTACCCGGGGTAGGGGGTATCCGTTTTCCACTAACCACCCGCCCTGAAATACTCCCCCATAAAGATCTCCTGTCCGTCCCTGCTTCATGGAGTGTTAAGTCACCAGCAAGACTGGAGAGGACAAACGGCTGACTGAAGTCATACGACCTCTGTGTCTCTGTCTGTCTGTCTGCCTGTCTGTCTCCACCTTTCTCTCTTCCATTACCCCCCATTCCTTCCAATTTTCCATTATCCACTGTCCATTATGTCAACCCTCACATACAAAGTAAAGTAGGCGAAGACAGTCCAACAACAGATAATAATATGAATATCGTTTCTTTGTTCTTTATCTAATAACAGCCATTAAGAATCATTGAGTTTTCCACTTGATAACAGGTTAAAAGAGGGACTTTGTTTCTTGGATAGTTATCACACACACACACACACACACACACACACACACACACACCACACACACACACGAGTTTGTATATATCACTGAGAGTGAACAGACGTAAAATCGAAGATAACACACACACGCGCACACACACACACACACACACACACACACACACACACACACACACACACACACGCACACCAACCAACCCACCATCACCACCACCATAATACCCACACCACCACACAAGCATGTGTGTGTGTGTGGTGTGTGTGTGTGTGTGTGTGTGTGTGTGTGTGTGTGTGTGTGAGAGAGAGAGAGAGAGAGAGAGAGAGAGAGAGAGAGAGAGAAAGAAAGAGAGAGAGAGAGAGAGAGAGAGAGAGAGAGAGAAGAGAGAGAGAGAGAGAGAGAGAGAGAGAGAAGAGAGAGAGAGAGAGAGAGAGAGAGAGAGAAGAGAAAGCGAGAGAGAGAGATATATTTGATGTCTACACAAACTCGTGTGTGTGTGTGTGTGCGTGCGTGTGCGTGTGTGTGTGTGTGTGTGTGTGTGTGTGTGTGTGTGTGTGTGAGTGAGAGAGAGAGATATTTGATATCTATACAAACTCGCGCGCGCGCTGGTTGTCGTATGTGTCTGTTTTGCTCAATTAACAAAAATGCCGGTTTATATTACCACCATACCTTCCAACAACAAACTAAACATCAACTCAGTATTAGCGTCCACTTTAAAATGTATATTACTGTATTGTATTTCACTTTACTGCAATTTTCATTGTATTGTGTAGTTTTGCTATGTACTGTGCTGTACTGTATCCTACTTTAGCTTTAGTTACAGCAAATTTCTGTGCGTGAAAATCCCGGAGAGGGCGTCGCCACAAGATCAGGGCCACCCATTTTTCTTAAATCTTTCTGTCTATAATGTAAATTTTGTTTTACTGTGAGACTGGGGTTTTTTTCACACGAAAAACTGCCAGGGACAACTCTCGTGTTACTGTGAACGTGCCTTTTGGGTTGTTGTTGTTTTGTGTTTTTTTACTTGCATAGACTGCATGCTGCAGAGGAAACCTCGGCTGATCCTCTCATCCGACCACCACCTAAGGTCTGGCAGGGAGAAAAAAAAGTCAGGCACAAACAGGAATCGAACCCCGCACTTCTCGCTTTCTAATCACGTGCGTTACCTCTAGACTCCCAGATCCACCTATCAGACACGAGCACCGACCCGTACATACACACAATCAAACGACCTCTGGGGGTAACTACGTGTGAATGAAGCACTTAGCGATGGAAATGTCCCGGAACAAACAAAGCTGTCACTGTCGCACTCTCCCCTTAAAGCTCCATTAGCTCCATCCACCCTGACTGCCTCATTCTCTTTGGTCAGGCCTGCGGCTTCAAAACTCTCTCTCTGCTGTCGTTAGTGTCACTACTTCAAAGGGCAGTTCACCACCAGGGGTTAAGAAACATCTTTGCTAAACGAATGCAGTTTGCTTTGATGTTCTCAGTTCTCTGATCGTACAAGGTTGAATGGAATTCTTAACGACGCCATTCATTGTTTGTACTTGGTTAAGACCCCCTTAGCCCACAGTCGTCCAGCAGACTTCTTTTTAGTTATTTGCTTTTTCTAATCTCCTGTTAGTTATTTGCTTTTTCTATTCTCCTGTTAGTTATTTGCTTTTTCTTTCTGTTAGTTATTTGCTTTTTCTATTCTTCTGTTAGTTATTTGCTTTTTCTATTCTTCTGTTAGTTATTTGCTTTTTCTAATCTCCTGTTAGTTATTTGCTTTTTCTATTCTTCTGTTAGTTATTTGCTTTTTCTATTCTTCTGTTAGTTATTTGCTTTTTCTATTCTTCTGTTAGTTATTTGCTTTTTCTATCTTCTGTTAGTTATTTGCTTTTTCTATCTTCTGTTAGTTATTTGCTTTTTCTATTCTTCTGTTAGTTATTTGCTTTTTCTATTCTTCTGTTAGTTATTTGCTTTTTCTATTCTCTTGTTAGTTATTTGCTTTTTCTATTCTTCTGTTAGTTATTTGCTTTTTCTAATCTCCTGTTAGTTATTTGCTTTTTCTATTCTTCTGTTAGTTATTTGC
>CM054160.1:33120186-33122686 GCA_028751875.1 Rapana venosa | reverse complement strand
TTGGGGTAAGTAATGTATGAATTTTGCTCTCTTTTTCCCCCAAGTCATCTAGCCTCTGTATGTGTGTGTGTGTGTGTGTGTGTGCGCGCGCGCGCGTGTGTGTAAATTTGTGTGTGTGTTCTCGAGTACGTGTGGCCCATTTGTAAAAGTATGGAGAAGAGAGTGTGTGGATCGGTGGTCTAGAGGTAACGCACCTGCCTAGAAAGCGAAAAATCCGGGTTTGATCCCCGTTTGTGCCCGAAACTTTTCCCCATCCACATAGACCTTGAAAGGTAGTCTGGGTGCTAGTCTTTCGGAGGAGACAAGTAGCCAAAGAACCGTGTGCAGTGCACGTTCAGCGTACGTAAAATAATCCACGGTAACAAGAAAGTTGTCCCTGCAGCATTCTGTAGAAAAAGCCACCCTGATGGGCAAATCAAAGAGACACACACAAACAGGAAAATAAAACATGGGTTCTTGTGGCGATGAGCTCTTCCCGGGGAGAGCAGCTCGAATTTTACGGCAGAGATATAGAGTGGTATACAATACAATCCAAAACAATATAGTGCACACACACACACACACACACACACACACACACACACACACACACACACACACACACACACACACACACATTCAAAAGATACAATACAATAAATAACCCTCGAGTATGGCGGATAAAAATTACAAAATTAATGAGTTACGCTAAAAAGCTGAATGCCTCAAAGATGTCAATGATACATACCATTCCGATGGAAGACCGTAGATATTACAGAACGAGAGAGTTCACTTTCTGTAGTTGTCGCTGCTACCTCATAAAAGGTAAAAAAGGTAAAGGAGTCCCATAACCTATAAGGTCGTAGGGGAGCGAGGCGTCAGAGACCTCACTTCTCTAGGGCCAGCATATTGAGGGCGGCGCCCATCTCCTCTCCCTCGCTGCTTTACGGAATAGCTCAGTGGTCGGAGCACTCGCTTTCCCCCAGCCAAGTTAAGCAGCGTCGAGCGGGGTTACCAGTTGGATGGTTGACCGTTTGCGCGCCTTGGCTTCAGTACAGTTCCCCCAGTTCACCCAGCTGTAAATGGGTACCTGCCCTCTTTAGGGTCAGGGCTACCTCATACTCTGTGATAAACCCCCTTGCTGCTGTTCTTATCTCGCTCGTTCCTATCTCCCCCATCGCAGCCATGCCTAGATTCGTCATGGCGTGTCATCAGGGTCAAAAGTTCACAGGGTTCATCTCAATGTTAAGCAGGCGACAGACAAGGCATCCGAACCCAACTACAGGGACTGTCCAAGGCAAAACAAATCCCAAATCGGGCCCCGAGATAGAAAGACACCTGCAGTTATGTTTGGTCCATGAGCAACACTTTCAAAATCGCATCAGTAAAATGGTTGAAGCTCGACTGTGAGGTTTTGCTATTGAGCCTACAGCACGTTCACTCTGGGTAAGGGGATATTTTCCCCTGGAGTGCAGACTCCACTCTCCCCAAAAGTCCTTCGGATGAGGCCCCGTGTGCGAACGCACGCAGAACATCTTGCGCACACGTTAAAATCATGTTCCGCTTTTCGTAAGAGTAGGCCAATGTGTGCCCGTGGGAACAGATGGCAATTTACAAAACCGCATACACACGGGGACTGGATGTAAAAAAGCACATAAGTTCTTATTCCATTATCCTCGATATAAAAGAATATTAATAATAAGAGCACTCGTACAGCCTGACCATTTATTGGTTTATGGAGGAGGGGATGGGGAGGAGGAATTGAGCGTGGGGGTAGAATGTGTGTTTAGCCACAATACAACTTTGTTATATATAATGATCATACTTTAAAAAGCAATGTTGACAGGTGTTTGTTTTCAAACTAGTCAATGATTTACGTTGTATAAAGAGAATTTATTATCCGTTCCCTGACGGCTCTCCGCAGGGAGAGCAGTCTGAATTTCATGCAAAGAAATCTGCCGTGCCTTAATATATATAACAAGTGTCCTGTACCACTGTGTGTGTGTGTGTGTGTGTGTGTGTGTGTGTGTGTGTGTGTGTGTGTGTGTGACGTGGTATCGGTTTATGAAAAAACCCGCCGCATAACAAAACATACAGATTGGTATTGTGTTGTGTTATACAATTATTATATACCCCAGCAGATTCAGAACTGTCCATCTCTTCATCTTAAAGTATGACGTTGAAAAAAGATGTTTCTGATTTAGAGATTTAAATACTCAGCTCACTTGTTGTTTTCTTGTATTATTATCATATTTTATTGTATTGTACTGTATTGTATTGTTGCATGTCTTTTGTTTCGGTCACGGCAGATTTCTCTGCGTAAAATTCGGGCTGCTCTCTCCTGGGAAAGCGTGTCGCCACAAGAGCAGCGCCACACTTCTAAAAAAAATAGTTCTGTCTTGCATGTGCATATGTTTCCCTATCGGAGGGACGTGAAAAATCCTGCATGATTTTGGCGTGTGTGTGTGTGTGTGTGTGTGTGTGTGTGTGTGTGTGTGTGTGTGTGAGTGTGTGTGTGTGT
>CM054160.1:33102686-33115186 GCA_028751875.1 Rapana venosa | reverse complement strand
CATGTGTTAGACACAATTATTTAGCGCACGTAAAAAGAAACCCACGGAAACAAGAGAGTTGTCCCTGGCAAAATTCTGTAGAAAAAAAGCCACTCTGATAGGGAAACATACAGTTGCAGACAGAGAACGAAAAAAAAAAATACTGGATGGCGCTGCTCTTGTGGCGACGCGCTCTCCCCAGGGAGAGCAGCCCGAATTTTCACGCAGAGAAATCTGCCGTTACTTAATAGGGGTATAAAAAGAAATTTTAAAAAAGAAAAAAAAAGTTGTAGTATAAAGGACTTATTCTTCTCTACCTGCTCCTTGAAAGATTTTTCCAGAAATCGTTTTCTTGTCAGTAAATAAGATGAGCACAAGTTTGGAAAAAGTGTTTGAGGTTTCAAACTGAAAAAACGCTGTTCTCTGTTCTCGTCTTCTCCTTCTCTCTCTCTCTCTCTCTCTCTCTCTCTCTCTCTCTCTCTCTCTCTCTCTCGGGTACGTTAGCCTAGTGGTCAGAACATTGCGCTGGCAATCTGACGACCCCGGCTCGATTCCCGTTCAAGGGGATATTTTCCTCTGGAGTTAACATCAGTGCAGACTCCTTACTTACTTACTTAGGCCCATCACTCCCCCTGGAGCATAGGCCGCCGACAACAGTCCGCCAGAGTCCTCTGTCCTGGGCTATTCTCTCCAGCTGTCTCCAGGTATATCCCATCTTCCTGGTTTCTGCCTCAAGGTCGCGTCGCCAGGTGTTTCTTGGCCTTCCTCTTTTTCGTTTTCCCCGGGGGTTCCATGATAGTGCCTGCCTTGTGGTGTTGCTGGCTGGCTTTCTCAGGGTGTGCCTGATCCATCCCCATCTCCTGCGCCGGATTTCATTCTCGGCTGGCAGCTGGTAGGTACGTTGCCACAGGTCTGCGTTGCTGATAGTGTCGGGCCAGTGGATCTGGAGGATTCGTCTCAGGCAGCTGTTGATGAAGGTCTGCACTTTCTTGATGGTGGTCTTTGTTGTCCTCCATGTCTCCGCTCCATATAAAAGGACTGACTTGACGTTGGAGTTGAACAGCCTGATCTTTGTGCGGGTCGACACCACCTTGGAGCTCCAGATGTTCTTCAGCTGCAAGTACGCTGCCCTCGCCTTGCCAATTCTTGCTCTGACGTCTGCGTCTGTGCCGCCCTGCATGTTAATGATGCTACCCAGGTACGTGAATGTCTCCACTTCTTCCAGCTCCTTCCCATTTAGTGTGACTGGGTCCTCACTCGCTGCTTTGATCTTGAGAATCTTGGTTTTGCCTTCATAGATCTTGAGACAAACTTGTAATGAGGTGGCTGCTAGTTCTGTAGTCTTGTCCTGCATGTGTTGGCGGCTGTGGGAAAGCAGGGCCAGGTCGTCTGCAAAGTCGAGATCATCCAGCTGGTCCCACAGTGTCCTCTGGATTCAATGTCTTCTGTATGCTGTTGATGTCTTCATGGTCCAATCGATCGCCAGGAGGGAGAGGAAAGGTGACAGGAGACAGCCTTGTCTGACTCCGGTCTTCACCTCAAAGCTGTTTGTGAGTTGTCCTCCATGGACCACCCGGGAGGTCATTCTTTCATAGGAGTTCTTGATCAAGTTGACCAGTTTGGTTGGCACTCCATGGTGGCGAAGCAATTTCCAGAGGGTGTTGCGGTCCACACTGTCGAATGCTTTCTCATAATCAACAAAGTTGATGTATAAAGATGAGTTCCACTCTAAAGATTGCTCAACGATGATGCGCAAGGTGGCAATCTGATCTACGCATGATCTGTTCTGGCGGAAGCCGGCCTGCTGGTCTCGGAGGAGAGGGTCGACTGCATTTTTCATTCTCTCGAGGAGGATCCTGTTAAAGACTTTTCCTGGCACCGACAGAAGCATTATCCCTCTATAGTTGACACAGTTGCTGAGGTCTCCTTTCTTGGGTAGCTTGATGAGGTAGCCCTCCTTCCAGTCTGATGGTACTTCCTCCTCTTCCCAAATCTTCCCAAAGAGAGGGTACAGCATCTCTACTGTGGTCTCCAGGTCTGCCTTGAGTGCTTCTGCTGGGATGTTGTCCGGTCCTGCTGCCTTGCCATTTCTCAGCATTTTGATGGCTTTCCTGATCTCCTCCCTGGTTGGTTGCTCACAGTTGATGTCTAAGTGCAGACTCCACTCTCCCCAAAAGTCCTTCGGATGAGACTATAAACCGAGGTCCTGTGTGCGAACCCACGCAGAACATCTTGCGCACACGTTAAATCCTGTTCCGCTTTTCGTAAGAGTAGGCCATCGTGTGCCGGTGGGAACGGATGGCAAAATTTACCAAATCGCATACACACTGGATGTAAAAATGCACATAAGTTCTTATTCCATTATCCTCGATATAAAAGAAGAAAATAAACAAAATAAAATATAAAAGAAGAAATAAATAAAATAAATCTCTCTCTCTCTCTCTCTCTCTCTCTCTCTCTCTTCTCTCTCTCTCTCTCTCTCTCTCTCTCTCTCTCTCTCTCTCTCTCTCTTCTCAAATAATATTATAGTTCTGTTTTCCAAATGACGTCAAAACTTTTTTTTTCTTTTTGTGTGTGTGTGATGCCATCTATCTCTATGGTAGATGACGTCATAACAGTGTTGGACATGGCGCAACTACGAAGAGATGCTAGCAGGGATAGATGAATATGGAAGCAAGCTGTCTAGCATCTCTGCTATATGGCTGCATGTCGAAATAGACACCATGGCCTGAATCTGTCGAGCTGGCTACTGCTACAGCTGCTGCTGCTACTTCTTCCGAGAGGTAGGTCCGTGTCTGTCTTTTAGCGTTTTTTAGGCCCTAGGCGTTTGTATACTTTGTTGTTGTTGTTGTCTTCGATTTTACGACAGTTCACTCAAAGTGATATTAGACAATGGGACGGGGAGGGGAGGGGACATTGATGTTGATGGTTGTGTGCTGTGAAATTGGTATCTGTTGCTAAATATTTTAGGCAGTATACAGAAAAAGGCTAAACAATGATAACAACAAATAAATACATGAGAAATGCTAATGCGACTTAAAACTATAACAAATGTATAGTTTGTGTGTGTGTGTGTGTGTGTGTATGTGTGTGTGTGTGTGTGTGTGTGTGTGTGTGTCATATGTGTTTTTGATTGAGTAGGATTAATGCTGTATCCATTCATAACGATTTGACATGCGTGGAATAATAATTATATTTAATACTTCATGCTAGCCCACCAGGTTAAACGGATGCCCCCCGCCCCTCCCGTGGGCATGCCGGGGGCCTGTCAGTATAAACAACACCCCCCACCTTCGGGAAGCTCTGTGTTGGAATTCCCTCTTTTCTATCCCTCTCTCTCTTTCTACCTTGTTCCGTGTCATCTCTCTCTTTGTTTCTGCTTGTTCCGTGTCTTTCTGCGCCTCCTTCTTGTCTATTTTCTGCCTTCTTGGTCCGTGCTCCTGCCTTTTTTTTCCCTTCCTGAAAGACTTAAAAGATAACAATACTCTCCCCCTCCTTCCCCCCCCTCCCCCACCGAAGTCGGATGCGCTGGGCCTGACTTGTCAGGCGCTTGACGGCAGCGCAGTGCATTTTCGCTCATCTTGACAGACTAGAATAGTTGCTGTCTGAGCGTTTAGCGAAGAAGAAACGAATGTCTAGAGCTATCTGTGTTTGCTTGTGGTTTTATAGGTTGTAGTGTAGTGTGGTGTAGTGTGGTGTAGTGTGGTGTAGTGTAGTGTAGTGTAGTACAGTGTAGTGTAGAGTAGTGTAGTGTAGTGTAGAGTAGTGTAGTGTAGTGTAGTGTAGTATAGTGTAGAGTAGTGTAGTGTAGAGTAGTGTAGTGTAGTGTAGTGTAGTGTAGTGTAGAGTAGTGTAGTGTAGAGTAGTGTAGTGTAGTGTAGAGTAGTGTAGTGTAGTGTAGTATAGTATAGTGTAGTGTAGTGTAGTGTAGTGTATACCACTTTAAGTCACGACAGATTTCTCCGCGTGAAATTCGGGCTGTTCTCCCCGGCCAGAGCGCGTCGCCAAAAGTCCAGCGCCACCCTTTTTTTTTCTGTCTGCAGCTGTTTTTTTGTTTCCCTATCAAAATGACTTTTTTTTCTACAGAATTTTGCCAATGACAACTCTTGTTTCCGTGGGTTCTTTTACGCGCGCTAAATAATTATGTGAAACACCCGGAACCTCGGTTTATCGTCTCACCCGAAAGACTAGCACCCAGACCCCCCACTCATGGTCTAAAAGATGGGGGAAAAGTTTCGAGCCTAATCGGGGATCAAACCACCGCACATTTCCAACCCGGACTTATCGCTGTCTTGGCAGGTGCGTTTACCTCTAGACCACCGATCCACCAATGATTTAATTTGTAGCAAATAAGCAAATTGTAATAAATGAATAAACTAATTATTGTAGTTTTCTCATTTCTGTCTAGACTACGCTTGATTGTGTTTATGTCTGGAGGTATTTTACGAGGCCATGCTTATTCCCGAAATGTTTATCCCTGTAAAGGGCAATGGAGACGAATCCCTAAAGACCTCCTCTAGGGAGAACTTGTGCAGGGAAAACGTCCCACAGGCAGACCACAGCTGCGATTCAAAGACGTGTTGTGCAAGAGGGACTTAAAAGCCCTGAACATCGACCAGAACAACTGGGAAGCAACAGCCCTCAAACGGACAGCCTAGAATCAGACTTCGCAGAAAGGTTCTCTCCAAGTTCCAAGAGACACTTGCTTGCTCAGCAGCACGAGGCAAAGAGAAGGAGAAGAAAGGCTGCAGCCCAGGCAGACAGACAGACAGACCAGCAGTGTCAGACTTCATCATCTGTGCCTTCCTCTGCCATAGGGACTGTCATTACTGTGTCGGACTGGCGAACCACATCTGACGCTGTACCAGAAATAAACGCCTAGAGCGTAACTTCATAGTCCATCATCCGAGGCTGAAGGCTGCAAAGGGCAATGATTTTATAATAATAATAATAATAATAATAATAATAAATGAAATTTGTATAGCGCTGTATCTTGCAAAGACAAATCAGAGCGCTTGCATTCAACATATTCTTACAGAGTCATGCAGCCAATAACTATCAAAAGCTTAAACAAAATTCAAATGTACACACCCACAACACACACACACACACACACACACACACACACACACACACACACACACACACACACACACACACAGGTTGTAGGCTTTGGCAGGGTAATGGGATTTGGGCTGTTGAAGGCAGGGGCAGTTTTGAGATGAAAGAGGGAAAAAGTTAGGTTTGAAACAAATGTGTCTTGAGGCTGGATTTATATGTGTCATATGTAGGCCTCTGTCGAAGAGAGAGAGGAAGGTTGTTCCATATGGATGGACCAGAAATAGAGAAAGAACGACGACCAACGGTGGACTGGTTGAATCTAGGTATTTGTAAGCACAAGGTATCTGCAGCAGAGCGGAGGGAACGAGAAGGAGTGTACAGGTGAAGACATTCACAGAGGTAGGAGGGTGCAGTTTTGTGGAGACATTTGTAACAGAGGGTACTGATCGTATAGTTTACTCTCTGTGGCACAGGAAATCAGTGGAGAGATCGCAAGAGAGGAGTAATGTGTTCAGATTTTTTCTTTCTGAGGACTAGGCGAGCTGCGGAGTTTGTATACGTTGAAGGGAGTGAATAGATTACTATACAAAAGGCGAGGGGGATATGGGGGAGGGGGGGGGGGTAGCCTAAAGGTTAGAGCGTTGCACTCGTGATGTGACGGCCCGGGATCGCGCCACCACCCAGACACCCGTTCAGTGGGATTTTTCCCTTGGGAGGCTAACTCCCAGTACTGACTCCACTCCCAAAAGTCCTTCGGATCAGACTTTTAAAGAAAGACACCGTGTGCGGAATGCACGCCAGCATCTTAATGCACAAGTTATTATGAACCCGTTCTGCCTTTCCAAAGAGTAGTCCTTTGTGTGCTGGTAGGAACGGATGACGGAGTATATATATATATATATATATATATATATACATATATATATAGAAGATGTGTGTATGTATATATAAAAATAATATATACATATACATATATAATATATATTAATAAAAAGAGAGAGAGAGAGAAGAGACAGACAGACAGACAGAGAAAGACAGAGAGAGAGAGAAAAAAACACACCCAACCCTTCTTCCAAAAAAACAATCAAACAAAACAAAACAAAAACAAAAAAGACGCACGCACACTGATCGACAAGTTTACCAGCAAAAACCATGAACTAAAAAAAAAAAAAAAAGCACGACCTTCATTCAATTTCTTCTTCTTCTCTTTTTTCCACCACCCTCCCCTACCCCCCCCCCCCCCACCCCCCCCCCCCCCCCCCACCAACCCTCCGGCAGACACCCAGGCGCAGGCGCCCCGGGCAGAACTGATGCCCAGGGTGATGGTGACTCCTCCGACCCTGGCCAACCTGACTCTTGGACAGGTCAAGGAGAACGTGGACGTGTCTTGCGGGAGCCCCAGTCCCGCAGACGATCGCATCGACAGCGTGGTCAGCTTGACCGTCGAGCGCGTGCTGGAGGAGCCCCGGCCCAGCATCCACAACCCCCAGCGTCTGGTACAGGCCTCCACCAAGAGCGCCATCACCAGGGATGCTCAGGTAAGTAAGGGGGCTGTTGGCGGCTTACTAGGGTGAAAGGTGTGAAGGTAAAGGTGAAGGTGGTGGTGGTGGTGGTGGTGGTGGTGGTGGTGGTGGTGGTGGTGGTGGTGGTGGTTGGTGGTGGTGGCGTGCCTGTAGTCAAGAAAATCAAGGCTGGCGAGCACATGCTTCGAAGGTTCACGGCTATACATGCAGCGACCTGAAGAAGGTTGTGTGGCCGATTAAGATAACCTTACCCTGCCAACCGAGCTGTACGGTCCACGAGAGGAGCTGGAAAGAACATCACAATAGTAATAATGGTAATGATAATCATAATATGATTATTGTGATAATCATTATTATCATTATTTGGACATGCCATTATTAATTTTATCCACGCCATCCGACGGTGTAAAGCGATGGAGAAAAGAAGAAGTCAGTCATTAGAAAGTTTTTTGTTTTTTTCTCTCCTGGAATTCACAGTGGTTCCGGCCACAAGTCCTGTGGAGGAAGAGGCTGTAGACCCTGATGCCATGTGCAAAACGTACACAGAATATAAAAAAACGAAACACTTTCTAAACTCGTCCAACGTTCACAGAAGAATGGGTCAGTGATACGGCTGATAAGAACACACCCAGCATTCAGTGTGTGTGCTAGTGAAAGACCGTCCATAGCTTTAAATGCCTGGGATTTATAGCGTCGGATGAAGGATCAAAACCCAAAATTCTCTCCCTGCTAGCCGAGACCACAGCTGCCATGACCAAACTGAAAGTCCTCTGGAACGACAAGAACATCGCCATCAGCTTCAAGATAATGCTGATGCGTTCTCATATCCGTATTCATTTTTTGTACGCATGTGAAACGTAGGCCATAACAGCAAACATTGAAAGAAGGATACAGGCAATGGAGGTGAGATGCTTTTGCAAACTTGGTATCTCATACAGAGATCACAGCACTACTGACAAAGTGAAAACCAGAATTTAAAACGCAGTCAGACTATATGAAGAACTCCTGACTTCGGTTTAAAAACAATGCAAACTAAAGTGGAACGGGCACATCACACGAACATCTGGACTGGCCAAGACTGTCCTACAGGGAACAGTACAAGGAGGGAGACGAAGAGGCAGACAGAGAAAAACGATGGGAAGACAACGTCAGAGAGTGGAGGACTGGCCTTGAGTGGAACGATTTGCTACGGAAAGCAAGAGGACTACTGGGAGTGGGAGGAAGTTGGTTGCAAGATCTTCAGCGGTGCCCATACGGTCGACAGGACTATAATAATAATAATAATAATAATAATAAATTTTATTTATTTATTTATTTATACCACTTTAAGTCACGAGATTTCTCTGCGTGAAATTTGGGCTGCTCTCCCCGGGGAGAGCACGTCGCCACAAGAGCAGCGCCACCCCTTTTTTTTTCTTTTTTTTTTCTTTTTTTTTTTTTTGGTCTGCAACTGTATTTCTTTCCCTATCAGAGTGGCTTTTTTCTAAGAATTTTGCCAGGGACAACTCTCTTGTTGCCGTGGGTTCTTTTTCGTGCGCTGCATAATTTTCTGTAACACACGGGACCTCGGTTTATCGTCTCATCCGAAAGACTAGCGCCCAGACCACCACTCATGGTCTAATGGATGGGGGAAAAGTTTCGGGCCCAGACGGGATACGAACCCGGACTTTTCGCTTTCTAGACAGGCGCGTTACCTCTAGACCACCGATCCACGTATAGCTATGGGTGAAGGTGAAAAGTTTAAACGAAGATGCTGACCGCTGGGGGCAGTACAATACTCCCATCCTTAATAAGGACCAAGGCCGAAACCCCAAGTCATCAGCGGCGATCAAAAGTGATGGTCATTTTTGCAGCTAGTGGCGATCGGCGGGATAGCCAACTGGACAGTGTGGGGCGAAATATCTGGGGTCTCCACGGTGTCCTCTATAGGAGCGGTCATCCTTCGCGCTGGCTGCTGGGATGCCGGAGAGTACACCTGCATCCTGGAGTACACGTCTGTCGGTAGTGTGCTGACCATGACTGCCAGATCCTCCACCTACTTCTCAGGTTAGTAGTGTAGGGCTGTAGTCTGATCTGTGTGTTGTTAATCTTGTTGTTGCTGTTGTTTGTGTTCTGTGCTGTCGCGGCCTCTGTGTGTTGCTGTTGTTGTTGTTGTTCTGTGCTGTCAAGTCAAGTCAAGTCAAAAACACTGTAATCATCCCATGAAGGGCAATTACAATTCTGTGCTGTCGCGGCCTCTGTGTGTTGTTGCTGTTGTTGTTGTGTGCTGTCGCGGCCTCTGTGTGTTGTTGTTGTTGCTGTTGTTGTTGTTGTTGTTCTGTGCTGTCGCGGCCTCTGTGTGGTGGTGTTGTTGTTGTTCTGTGCTGTCAAGTCAAGTCAAGTCAAGTCAAAAACACTTTAATCATCCCATGAAGGGCAATTACAATTCTGTGCTGTCGCGGCCTCTGTGTGTTGTTGCTGTTGTTGTTGTGTGCTGTCGCGGCCTCTGTGTGTTGTTGTTGTGTGCTGTCGCGGCCTCTGTGTGTTGTTGTTGTGTGCTGTCGCGGCCTCTGTGTGTTGTTGTTGTTCTATGCTGTCGCGGCCTCTGTGTGTTGTTGTTGTTGTTGTTCTGTGCTGTCGCGGCCTCTGTGTGTTGTTGTTGTTGTTGTTCTGTGCTGTCGCGGCTTCTGTGTGTTGTTGTTGTTGTTGTTGCTGTTGTTGTTCTGTTCTGTCGCGGCTTCTGTGTGTTGTTGTTGTTGCTGTTGTTGTTGTTCTGTGCATTCGTGGCCTCTGTGACGTCCCTCCCTGTGTCTGGCTGTTCCCACGCCGCTCCTTTCAACCTCTCCGCCTCAACCATATCGCAGGCTTGTCATGTCCATTCCTCAGTGTCAGAACTCCACAAGGAGCTCACCAGTGTTAGGCCACCGTGGGGCCACCAGCCAGAGGTGCTCTGCACTGTTGCTGGGTCGCTTTGGTGGCGTTCAGTGGTACGTGCCTGTTCTGAGCTAGCATAATACGCAGGACGTCACCTCCTGAGCCCCCTACTGACGGCAGTAATTCTTTCTTTAAGATTTTTTAAATTCTTTTATATCGAGGATAATGGAATAAGCACTTATGTGCTTTTTTACATCCATACCCCGTGTGTATGCGGTTTTGTAAATTCTGTCATCTGCACACAATGGCCTACTCTTACGAAAAGCGGAACAGGATTTAACGTGTGCGCGAGATGTTCTGCGTGCGTTCGCACACGGGGCCTCGGTTTATAGTCCCATCCGAAGGACTCGGGCAGCGTGTCTCGGATAAGTTGGCGACAGATGGAGCCCACTCCTGGTCAGGGTCACAGATTGCATGCTCGGTATGTTCCGCTCAGCCATACCACCTGTCACAACTGGCCGGCCTACTCTTCTTCGAAACATGATGGGTTTTTAACGTGTGTATAGCCCCGAAGTCGGAATGTGGCTAACTTAGTGGAATCGCAGATTATCAACACTGGTGAACCTCGAAGCTGTAGCTAAAAAAAAGGTAAAGGAGTCCCATAACCTATAAGGTCGTAGGGGAGCGAGGCGTCAGAGACCTCACTTCTCTAGGGCCAGCATATTGAGGGCGGCGCTCATCTCCTCTCCCTCGCTGCTTTACCTTCCCTGACCCTAAAGAGGATAGGTACCCATTTACAGCTGGGTGAACTGGGGGAACTGTACTGAAGCCAAGGCGCGCAAACGGTCACCCATCCAACTGGTAACCACGCTCGACGCTGCTTAACTTGGCTGGGGGAAAGCGAGTGCTCCGACCACTGAGCTAAAGTCGGAATGTGGCTAACTTAGTGGAATCGCAGATTATCAACACTGGTGAACCTCGAAGCTGTAGCTAAAAAAAACCGAAAAAAATCCTCAACTCCAAACGTGTTCGTATAAATGCCATGCCTGAGTCCCCCCACTCGAGATCTGGGCTTACATCCTCGTCTGAAGTACTTGCAGGAGAATGCAGTCAGAACCCAAGGTCATTGACTTGAGTTCGACAGCCACTTCAACAAGGGGAAGGGGTGGGGGCGGGTGGGAGGGGGTGGGGGCAGCCTAATAGCAGACCGTTGCCCTTGCTAGTTGACAGCTTGGGCTCGAGCCACCACCCAAGACAACCTTTCAATGGTATTTTCCCTCTGGAATTAAAAAAATAATTTTTAAATTAAAAAATATATATATTACAAAATACCAAAAGCAGTATGGAAAAATCCCCGCACACAAGGACACAAACCGTCAAGAACAAAAAACAACAACAAGCAAACCAAAAACAAAACAAAAAATAAAAAACACACCAAAAAACCCTATCTCGAAAAAATCATTATTTTAGAGCAAAGACGAGACCAACAGTATCATCATTACTAACATCCCCTTTCTGAATCATACATCATTGTATATAGAAACATGGTCGCTGATTCCCTATGGAGTTAAAACATCAGTACTGACTCCACTGCCCCGAAAGTCTTTCGGATGAGATTAGAAACTGACGCTGGCCCGAGTGCATTGCAGAACAGCTTGCGCTCTGGTTAAAATCTGTTATGTCTAGTGCAAGTGTAGGCCACTCGTGCTGGTAAGAACGCAGAACCCAAAGAAAAAAAAAATACATAGGTAAAAGGTAAAGGAGTCCCATAACCTATGAGGTCGTAGGGGGGCGAGGCGTCAGAGACCTCACTTCTCTTGGGGGCCAGCGTATTGAGGGCGGCGCCCATCTCCTCTCCCTCGCTGCTTTACCTTCCCTGACCCTAAAGAGGGCAGGTACCCATTTACAGCTGGGTGAACTGGGGGAACTGTACTGAAGCCAAGGCGCGCGCAAACGGTCACCCATCCAACTGGTAACCACGCTCGACGCTGCTTAACTTACAATACATACATACATACATAAATCATATATATATACATACATACATACATACATACATAAATCATACATACATACATACATACAAATATACATACATACATACAAATATACATACATATATAATTATTAAAACACATTTATTTGTTTATTTATTTATTCATTCTTTTCATTTGAGGATAATGAAATACGCACTTATGTGCTTTCTTTTTTTTTTACATCAAGTCCCCGTGTGTCTGTAGTTTTTGTAAATTTTGTCATCCATTCCAACTGACACACAATGGCTTACTTTTCCCAAAAGCGGAACGGGTTGTAACGTGCGGGCAAGATATTCTCCGACCGTTCGCACACGGGACGTCGGTTTATAGCCTCATCCGAAGGACTTTTGTGACAAGCACACTGGTGTCGTGTTTCGACATCTCCGAAAGCGGAATGCAGCTACCTTAATGGTCGACAAAAGCGGTTACATACGCCCCGCAAAAAACCCCAACCACCCTCACCATTGAGGAGCCGAGAAACTGGTATAAAACAAAAAAAATGAAAGCCTCAGTGGAAAGCAGAACCTAGGCAGTGAGTCCTTCACCACCAGACCTCAGTTTCCCTGCTATCAAACACTAAGCTGTGTTTGTGGCGCCTCTGCCTCCCCCCCCCCCCCCCCCCCCCCCCCCCCACCTGCATCTATCTACCTCTTGTGTTGCTCCTGCTCGTTATCTCTGTGATGAATCCACCCGTGCCTAGCTTGATACGTAGCGATGAAATTGATAATGCCAGTTCATCAATAATAGCACGTACTTTTTTCTCTCCGTGTAGTGTATCCCTCCCCAAAGGATTGATGATAAAGCTCACAGTGACAGATGGTCCGTTTTAGCCTTAACCGTCGGGGAGAGGCTTGTCTGTTTGTAGAAGATAAAGGTAGTGCTCTCTTCTCGCTCTCTCTCTCTCCTCTCTCTCTCTCTCTCTCTCTCTCTCTCTCTCTCTCTCTCTCTCCTCTCTCTCTCTCTCTCCTCTCTCTCTCTCTCTCTCTGTAGAAGATAAAGGTAGTGCTCTCTCTCCTCTCTCTCTCTCTCTCTCTCTCTCTCTCTCTCT
>CM054160.1:33095186-33100186 GCA_028751875.1 Rapana venosa | reverse complement strand
CTAACCATCTGAAAATTCTGTGCAAGGAATTCCCTCGGGGGGGGGGGGGGGGGGGGGGGGATGAGGCTGTGAGTATAAATAGCATCCTAACCATCTGAAAATTCTGTGCAAGGAATTCCCTGTGGGGGTGGGGGGGGGGTGAGGCTGTGAGTATAAATAGCATCCTAACCATCTGAAAATTCTGTGCAAGGAATTCCCTGTGGGGGTGGGGGGGGGGGTGAGGCTGTGAGTATAAATAGCATCCTAACCATCTGAAAATTCTGTGCAAGGAATTCCCTGTGGGGGTGGGGGGGGGGGGGGTGAGGCTGTGAGTATAAATAGCATCCTAACCATCTGAAAATTCTGTGCTAGGAATTCCCTATTTCCTATCCTTCCGTCTTGTTCGTTTTCTTCTTGTTACCTCCTTCTTGTCTATTTTCTGCCTTTCCGTTCTTGATCCATTCACCTGCCTTTTAACAAGAAAGACTTGAAAAAGATAACATTCATCTCTCTCATGCCGAAGTTGGATGCGCTGGGCCTGACTTGTCAGGCGCTTTTAGGCATTTGTTTGTTTGCTTTTTGTTGTTGTTGTTGTTTTTTGTTGTTGGTTTTTTGTTTGTTTTTTGTTTTGGGGGGGGCGGGGGGCTCCACCATTAAGGCATCCGTATACCAGCTTTTGGGGGTGGGGGGGAGAGTGAGTGATCGGGTCTTCTTCCTCTCTGTATGTCGGGCAGACGGAGTGGGTGTGGGAATTCCGAGACACTTCCACGGGGTCCAAGTCGTGGAAGGAGTACGACGGGAAGGAGGGGGACGTGACGGAGCCCCAGCCCGCGGAGAAAGAAAGCTGCTTCCAGCGCCGCTACTCCCAGCTGTCGCGCCGACTGACGGAGGAAGACGCCACGCGGGACTATCGCTGCTACCTCCGTCGTCGGCGCTCAGCGCTGGACTTTGACGATTTCGCTCAGTACGCTCCAGTGGTCACCATCCCCAACTTTAAGGAAAAGGGTCAGTGCATTTTGCAAGTATTTAGGATGGGGGTGGGGGTGGGGTGGGGTGGGGTGGGGGTAGGGGGGGGTGTGGGTGGGGTTGGGGGGGGGGGGGGTCTTGCCTCCACCTCCACCACATGCTACGTTGTACAGCTCTTTCTTGTTGTTGTTTCTTCTTGTTTTTGTTCTTGTTGTTGTTGTTCTTCTTGTTCTTCTTCTTCTTCTTCTTCTTCTTCTTCTTCTTTGTCTTCGCAATTCTTCTTGTTCTTGTTCTTGTTCATCTTCTTCTTCTTCTTCTTCGCAATTCTTCGCAATTCTCATTCGCAATTCTTCTTCGCAATTCTTCTTCTTCTTCGCAATTCTTCTTCTTCTTCGCAATTTCTCTTCTTCTTCTTCTTCGTAATTCGTCTTCTTCTTCGCAATTCTTCTTCTTCTTTTCTTCTTCTTCTTCTTCTTCTTCTTCTTCTTCTTCTTCTTCTTTCTTCTTCTTCTTCGTAATTCTTCTTCGTAATTCTTCTTCTTCTTCGCAATTCTTCTTCTTCTTCGCAATTCTTCTTCTTGGCGGATGATATAATAATGTTGCATTCAGTTAAATGGGCTTTTCCCTCAAGTCTTTCTGAATTTGTTAATTTGGTCAAGGTAGAGTTTCCACCATTTTTGTCGATTGTTTACATTTTCTGTTGGGTTTTGCTTTCTTTTGTTTTTATTTACTTCAAGTTTCTTTTTCTTTTTGGGCAGAATTGTAAAATGGCCTTGATTGTGCCTAATTCTTTACCCATTAAAGATTCAATCAATCAATCAATCAATCAATCTTATTCTTCCTCTTCTTCTTGTTCTTGTTCTTCTTCTTCTTCTTCTTCTTCTTCTTCTTCTTCTTCTTCTTCTTCTTCTTCTTCTTCTTCTTTCTCCTCCTTTTTTTGTCATGTTTTCTCCCAGGGGAGGTTTGACATTGATGAGCTTTCTCCATCTCTCTCTGTTTTGAGCTTCCTCCTTATTTATGCCCCTTTCTCTAAGATCATCTGCAATACAGGCAGCCCAGGTTTTGCTAGGTCTTCCCTTTGGTCTCTTTCCATCCACTACAAAGTTCATTGCTCTGTTTATGATGTGGTGGTCTGCTTTCCGTTGAACGTGCCCAAACCAGCGCGGTCTATTCCTACTAGCTACAGACTTCAGATCATCAACTTTGCTCGTTTTCCATAGTTCTTTATTCGTGATCCTGTCTGAATCTTTGTCATGTAGCGTAGCATTCGGTTTTCACAGCTCTTCAACAAACGTTCGACGGTTTTTGTGAAAACCCACGTCTCCGAACCATACAGGAGAACAGGTCTAATGCAGGCCTTATATATCAGACAGCGTCTCTCCAGTGGGATTTTCTGATTTCTGAGCAGACTTGCCAATTCTTTCCATTTCTTCCAAGCATTCGCAATCCTGATTCTGACAGCTAACTCGGATTTTGCTTCGCAGCTCATCATCTCTCCTAGGTAACAGAATACGTTGTACAGCTCTGCTTTCCGATTTTTTTTTCTTGAAAGTCGATTTTCTGCCCTTAACCTGGTTGATGATAGCTATAATTTTTTGGTGAAAGTTAAGTGGTCTTTTGTTGTTGTATGTCTGTATCCAAATAGCGTGTGCAGTTCTGGGTTTGTTTGGTGGGGTTGGGTTTTTTTTCAAAATGTTTGGAACCAAACAGAAATATTCCTCGGTGGGGTTGTCAGGGGGCCTGTCAGTATAAAAAGCACCCCCACCTTCTGGAAATTCTGAGCTAGGAATTCCCTTTTTTTTCTATCACTCTCTTTGTTTCTTCCCGGGTTTTTATTATCTTCCTGTCACCTCCTTTTGGTCTATTTTCTGCTGTCTTGGTCCATACTCTTTTACCTTTAACCAGAAAGACGTAAAACATTTCTCTCCCACGACGAAGTCGGATGCGCTGGGCCTGACTTGTCAGGCGCTTAACGGCAGCGCAACACATTTCCGCTCCCATGAAAGACGACTATAGTTGCTGTCTGAGCGTACGAAGACGAAGAAGGAGCATACACAGTTCTACCACAGTACTGTGCAGCGCTCTACTTTTCAAAAGATCTTAAAAAGTCAATCTCTACACCCCCCCCTTTCCTCCGCCTCCCTTGTTTAGTGTCTATAATTTGGTGGAAGTAAAGTGGTTTTGTTGTAAGTCTGTATCTAAATAGCATACTCATGCAGATATGGGTTAGTGTTTAATGCTTTTGGGGGTTTTTTCCCCATCAAGTATTTGATATCAAACAGAAAAAAATTAGATAGCACAAAGTTCTGGGTTTTTTTTCCTCTCAAGCTTTTGGAAATAAACAGAAAAGTTCTGCCTTTTTTGCGAAAGAACATGCAAAAAAGCAAAACACACACACACACACACACACACACACACACACACACACACACACACACACACACACACACACACACAAGCAAAAACAAACAAAAAACCCCACCCTAAAAACAACCCATTGCAACGCGAGAGATACCATTTACAAACATAGTGTAGACAGAAGTCACTTTCTTGGGGAAATGAATTCTGAACCTGAAGCTTTGGTTCGTGAGTACTGTACTGCTCCGCAAGCGCCGGCGCACTTTTTTCCCTGGGAGAGAAGCCTGAATTTTCCGCAGGGACACTAGCCATGACTGAAAATAGTGTACTATACACAACACACCCACTATACACAACACACCCACTATACACAGCACACCCACTATACACAGCACACCCACTATACACAACACACCCACTATACAGAGAAACCTGTCTAGAAAGCGAAAAGTCCGGGTCTGAAGTGTGCGGCGGTTCGTACCCCGTTTGGACCGGAAATTTTTCCCCCATCCATTAGACCATGAGTGGTGGTCTGGGCGCTAGTCTTTCGGATGAGACGATAAACCGAGGTCCCGTGTGTTACTCGTAATTATTTAGCGCACGTAAAAAAACCCACGGCAACAAGAGAGTTGTCCCTGGCAAAATTCTTAGAAAAAAGCCACTCTGATAGGGAAACAAATACAGCTGCAGAAAAAAAAAGAAAAAAAAAAAAAAAAAAAAAAAGGGTGAAAGGGTGGCGCAGCGCTAAGTGGCGACGCGTTCTCCCGCTCTCCCCGGGGAGAGCAGCCCGAATTTCACGGAGAGAAATCTGCCGTGACTTAAAGTAAAATCTGAGCGCTTTGATTTGTTGTTTTACAAGATTCAGCGCTATATAAATTCCATACATTATACACAGCACACCCACTATACACAACACACCCACTATACACAGCACACCCAATATACACAGCACAATCACTATACACAACACAACCACTATACACAGAACACTCAATATACACAGCACATCCACTATACACAACACACCCACTATACACAACACATCCACTATACACTGCACATCCACTATACACAGCACATCCACTATGCACAACACATCCACTATACACAACACATCCACTATACACAACACATCCACTATACACACAACACACCCACTATACACAACACACCCATTATACACAGCACACCCAATATACACAGCACACCCACTATACACAACACACACTATACACAACACACCCAATATACACAGCACACCCACTATACACAACACACACCCACTATACACAACACACCCAATATACACAGCACACCGACTATACACACAACACACCCAATCACAACGCTGCATTGCACAGCACAGCATGACAGTATTGCACACCGATACAACATGGCACAACACGGTGAACCAGCCGCCATGGCGCTGTGGTTAGCGCCTTGGATTTTGGACTGGAAGGTCGCGGGTTCGAATCCCGTAAGAACCATAGGGATTTTTCAGACTCCGGCCGACTCCTACCCAGAGTGAGTGTGCTGTGGGCTCATTGGGAAGACTGGAACCGCACAGTCGAGCCTCATCCACTTTACGGATGCGAGTTTGAGAGTGTTGCTCAAATTACCTGACCAACACTGCAGGTGTCTGTTTCGTTCGGGCACATTCCCGGTTGATGCCGGGACATATATTATGATAGTAAGCG
>CM054160.1:33085186-33087686 GCA_028751875.1 Rapana venosa | reverse complement strand
GGACAACATGGCATCAGAGCTGGTCATGGCAGGAGGAGAGGTCAAGGCCATGATAGAGGCGTTACTCATCATCTGCAACAAGTTATGGCGGACAGGCAAGTGGCCAACACCGTGGACTCAGTCCATGTTTATCACTCTCCCGAAGAAAGGCAACTTACAACTTATACCAAAACTACCGTACCGTCAGCCTGGTCATCAGTCATCCAAGCGAAATCATGCTCAGAATCCTCCTGAACAGACTGAAGCCTCAAGCTGAGGAGATCATCAACGAAGAACTGGCAGGTTTCAGAGCAGGACGAAGCACGACAGAGACAATTTTTAACCTTAGAAGAATACTCTGTGAGAAGTACTTGCGACACCAGCAAGATCTTTTCCACGTCTTTGTGGACTTTAAGAAGGCGTTATACAGAGTTTGGGATACAGCGTTCTTAGCAAACATGGTGCTGTATAACGTCAATGCCACAATGATAAGAACAATAGAATGCCTCTAAGACGAGGCAACTAAAGAAGTCCACAACGACAAGTAGCAGATGAGAATGGTTTCGAACCACAATGGGAGTACGCCAAGGATATCTGCTCTCTCCCACCCTCTTCATCATCTTCTTAGAGAGAATACTGGCTGACGCACTTGGATTCCATGGGGAACAGTCAGCGTTGGAGGCAGGACAATTACAAACTGACGTTTTGTGGACGACATCAGCGGCCTAGCTGGACAAGAGCAAGAGCTGGTCAACTTGGTTCATTACCTAAGTGAGGGCTCTTCGGCATATGGCATAAAGACCACTGCAAAGAATGCTCAATTGATGACAAGCAATGTCAATGGCATCAGCACAAACATTACCAAGACTAAAAGAAAATTGAGACCATTCATAGCTTTTGGAAGCTATAGTATCAGTATTGGGGGACGGGATAGCTCAGTGGTCGGAGCACTCGCTTTTCCCCAGCCAAGTTAAGCAGCGTCGAGCGTGGTTACCAGTTGGATGGGTGACCGTTTGCGCGCCTTGGCTTCAGTACAGTTCCCCCAGTTCACCCAGCTGTAAATGGGTACCTGCCCTCTTTAGGGTCAGGGAAGGTAAAGCAGCGAGGGAGAGGATATGGGCGCCGCCCTCAATATGCTGGCCCTAGAGAAGTGAGATCTCGCTCCTCTACGACCTTATAGGTTATGGGACTCCTTTACCCTTTTTTTTTACCTAGTATCAGATACAGGATCAAAACTCGTAGTACCCCACAGGATAGCCTAGACCACAGCTGCAATGACCAAACTAAAAGTCATCCGGATCAATAAAAACATCGCATTCGGCTCCGAGATCAGACTGATGATTTCCCAGGTTGTGCCTTATTTGTTGTATCCTGGCGAAACGCGGAATAACGGCAGACATTGAAAGAAGGATGCAGGCAATGGAGATGAGACGCTTTCGCAAACTTGTTTACATGACTGTATCTCGTACGGAGATCACATAAGAATCGAGGAGGTGAAAACCAGAATCCAAAAGTGCCATCAGGACATGTGAAGAGCTCCTGACCTCTGTGTGTAAAAAAACTGCAAACTGAAGTGGAACAGGCATATCACACGAACGTCGGACTGTTCTACAAGGAACAAAACAAGAATGGAGACAAAGAGACAGACAGAGAAAACGATGGGAAGACAACATCAGAGAATGGACTGGCCTTGAGTGGAACGCTATAGCACGGAAAGCAGAGAACCAGGAGGAGCGGAGGAAGCTGGTCCCAAAAAAGAAAAAAAGTGGTGACTCAAAGATTGACCAGATTACAGTATAGGTGAGGTAAAGATACGTTTCTTTGAAACAAGAGGCTTTAAAATCTAAAATATAACTTATATCTACAGCGAAATGATTCTACGGAACATAGAGCAGCATGAAGGTATCAAAGTAGGAGGTCACAACATAAACAATCTAAGATATGCGGATGACACAGTGCTAATTGCTGACTCGGAGGAAAAAACTACAAAATATCCTTACAACAGTCACAATCGAAAGTGAAAACAAAGGACTCCAACTGAATGCAAAGAAGACTGAGTGCATGGTAATCTCAAAACAGTCAGACATGCCTGTATATAACATTTTATGCAAAGGGGAAAGAATAAGACAAGTTTGCACCTTTAAATACTTGGGCTTCACAATAACTCCAGACGCCAGATGCGACACAGAAATAAAGAAGAGAATCGCTTTGTCTAAAGACACATTCACCAAGATGAAGCCCATCTTTACCAACAGAAATATAAGACTCAGCACCAAAATCAACACTCTGAAAGCCTACATATGGTCCATCCTTCTGTACGGATGTGAATGTTGGACGCTGACAAAAGACCTCGAAAGAAGACTTGAAGCAGCAGAAATGTGGTATATCAGAAGAATTATGAGAATATCATGGACTGAAAAGAAGTCAAACGAAGAAGTAATGGAAATGGCCGGGTACAAAAGATCCCTACTCAAAACCATCAGAAAAAGACAACTACAATTTTTGGGCACATAAACAGAGC
>CM054160.1:33070186-33080186 GCA_028751875.1 Rapana venosa | reverse complement strand
CTTTCTGGCATCTTGTTTCTATCTCTCTGTCCAATTTTCCATCTTCAGTTTCAACGTTGGGCAAAAAAACCCGGGACAATTGCTGTGTGCTAAGCCAGTGAGCTGTGTTGGAAGAATGAAACACCAGCAGAGTTAAACATGCTTCAGGCGCCTGTCTGGTTTTGATTTGTATTGTATTGTATTGTAATTGTATACCACTTTAAGTCACGGCAGATTTCTCTGCGTGAAATTCGGGCTGTTCTCCCCGAGGAGAACGCGTCGCCACAAGAGCAGCGCCACCCATTATTTTGTTTTCTTGCCTGCATGTGTATGTTGGTTCCTTGTCAGAGTTGCTCTTTTCTACAGAAAGTTGCCAAGGAGAACTCTCTTGTTGCCCGTGGGTTCTTTTACGTGCGCTAAACACGTGTTGCACACAGGACCTCGTTTCATCGTCTCATCCGAGAGACTAGCACCCAGACCACCCCTCACGGTGTAGTGGATGGGGGGAGAGAGGGAAGTGTGGGGCACAAACGGGTATCAAAACCAGACTTTTTGCTTTCCAGGCAGGCGTGTTACCTGTAGACTAACCGTTCACCTGTGGTTGACCTGTTAACAGCTAAGACCGCAGAAAAACAACAAGTAGATCTATAAGGGATGTGGACTTGATGTCCTCATCAAGAAGTGTGTTCAATATCATATGTACTGTATGTTATAATATACTATCTGGAGAAATACGATATTCATTACAAACTGCTACTTCTTCCCTGTCTCTCTATTTTACTTGTTCTTCCTTTATTCTCATTTAGTCTTCCTTTTCTTCCGACCTAAACAAAAAACAAATCATATGACACAAAACTGCGTAATATTTTCACGTGTAAACAGCAAGATAAACAACAACAACAACTAATACCCATGATTTATTGATTACTACACTTGTTCGGAACGGCGTCGGGGGGGGGGGGGGGGGGGGGGGGGGGGGGGGGGGGGGGGGGGGGACGGGATAGCCTAGTGGTCAGAACATTGCGCTCGCAATCTGACAACCCGGGTTCGATTCCCGTTCAAGGGGGATATTTTCCCCTGGAGTTAACATCAGTGCAGGACTCCACTCTCCCCAGAAGTCCTTCGGATGAGACTATAAACCGAGGCCCTGTGTTCGAAAGCACGCAGAACATCTTGCGCACACGTTAAAATCCTGTTCCGCTTTTCAGGCCATTGTGTGCCGGTGGGAACAGATAGCAGAATTGACAAAACTGCATACACACGGGGATTGGTGGTAAAAAAGCACATAAGTGCTTATTCCATTGTCCTCGATATAAAAGAATTTTTTTTAAGGGATTGTTTTGTGGTGATGATACCATGTTTTACAGCCGCGAAATGACAATATTTCTTTTTGTTTGGTGGCGGAACATACTCTCAGCTGTTAGCTTGTTGTTGCTTCAATGGATGTGTGTTCTGATGTGTGGGTTTTTTTAAAATTTTATTTAACATTTTGTTTTAAACCAAGACATCAACTCTGTGGAGCAACTAATTAAAAGGAGATAAAGAGTGGGGTGGGTGGCACAGCTGTCGGTTTCCACCACTTTCAGCTCCTCTCAGCTGCTATCCATCCTATCCTATCCCATTCCATCCTATCCCGTTCCATCATATCCCATTCCATCCCATCCCATTCCATCCTATCCCATCCAATTCTATTCCATCCCATTCCATCCTATCCCATTCCATCCTATCCCATCCCATTCCATCCTTTCTCATCCTATCCTATCCATCCATTTCCCCATCCTATCCATCCCATTCCTATCCTATTCCATCCTATCCATTCCATCCTATCCTCATTCCATCCTATCCATCCATTCCATCCTTTCTATCCTATCCTATTCCCATCCTATCCTATTCCATCCCATCCTATCCCATTCCATCCTATCCCATCCCAATTCTATTGCCATCCCATACCTATGATCCTATCCTTTCGATCCTATCCTATACCATCCTATCCATTCCATCCCATTTTATCTTTTCCCATCCTATCCATTCCCATCCTATCCCTATTCTATTCCATCCCATCTGTGCTTAAATAGCCAAACCTACTCACCTTGACTTAAAGATGGCTATTATATCGCATTTTCCATCCCTTCCTATCCTATCCCATCCTATCCTATCCCATTCCATCCTATCCCATTCCATCCTATCCCATTTCATCCCAACTGGTGCTTAAAATAGCAGAAACTGACCACACTTGGACTTGGTAAAAGGATGGGGCTAGTTATATAGCATTGTACTGGGCCCTGGACCCTTGACCAAGTCATGCTGGATTTCATTTTTATTTATTTTATTCTTTTATATCGAGGATAATGGAATAAGCACTGATGTGCTCTTTTATATCCAGTCCCCGTGTGTATATGCGGTTTTTGTAAATTCTGTCATCTGTTCCCACCGGCACTCAATGACCTACTCTTACGAAAAGCGGAACAGGATTTAACGTGTGCGCAAGATGTTCAGCGTGCGTTCGCACACGGGGCCTCGGTTTATAGTCTCATCCGAAGGACTTTTGGAGAGAGTGGAGTCTGCACTGATGTTAACTCCAGGGGAAAATATCCCCTTGAACGGGAATCGAACCTGGGTCATCAGATTGTGAGCGCAATGTTCTAACCACTAGGCTTTCCCGTCCCCCAATTTGCTCGCTGTGGTGGGTGAAGGCAGGGTGGGGGTAACGTGGCTAGAGCGTTGTGCTCACAAGGTGGACAGCGCGGGTTCGAGCCACCCCCGAGACGCCCGTTCAATGGGGATTTTTTTTCCCCTGGAGTTGACATCAGTATCGACTTCAGTCATCAGAAATGCCTTCTAGAGTGGATCGGTGGCGTGGTGGATCTGTGTGGTATAGCAGACTTGTGTCATAGCTAACTTGTGGCAGGGCGGGCCTGTGTCATAGCAGACTTGTGTCATAGCAGACTTGTGGCATAGCAGACTTGTGGCATAGCAGATTTGTCATAGCAGATTTGTGGCATAGCAGACTTGTGGCATAGCAGACTTGTGGCATAGCAGACTTGTGGCATAGCAGATTTGTGTCATAGCAGACTTGTGTCATAGCAGATATATGTCATAGCAGACTTGTGGCATAGCAGACATATGTAATAGCAGACTTGTGGCATAATAAACTTGTGGCGTAGCAGATTTGTGGCATAGTATATTGGTGGCATAGTGGACCTGTGTCATAGCAGACTTGTGGTATCGCAGACTTGTGTCATAGCAGACTTGTGGTGTAGTAGATGGTGACATAGTGGACATGTGTCATAGCAGACCTGTGTCATAGCAGACCTGTGTCATAGGAGACTTGTGGCATAGCAGACCTGTGTCATAGCAGACTTGTGTCATAGACTTGTGTCATAGCAGACTTGTGGCATAGCAGATTTGTGGCATAGTGGGCCTGTGTCATAGCAGACTTGTGTCATAGCAGACATGTGTCATAGCAGACTTGTGGCATAGCAGACTTGTGGCATAGTGGGCCTGTGTCATAGCATACTTGTGTCATAGCAGACTTGTGGCGTAGTAGATGGTGACATAGTGGACCTGTGTCGTAGCAGACCTGTGGCATAGCAGACCTGTGGCATAGCAGACTTGTGGCATAGTATATTGGTGGCATAGTATATTGGTGGCATAGCAGACCTGTGGCGTAGTAGATTGTGGCATAGTATATTGGTGGCATAGTGGACCTGTGTCATAGCAGACTTGTGTCTTAGCAGACTTGTGGCATAGTGGATCATTGTCATAGTAGATCGGTGGCAGAGTGGATCGGTAGCATAGTGGATTGTAGCATAGTGGATTGGTGACAGCGGATCTGTGGCGTAGCATATATGTGGCATAGAGTGGACCTACCTGTGGAGTAGTGGACCTGTGGAGTAGTGGACCTGTGGAATGGTGGAGTAGTGGACCTGTGGAGTAGTGGACCTGTGGAATGGTGGAGTAGTGGACCTGCGGAATAGTGGAGTAGTGGACCTGTGGAATGGTGGACCTGTGGAGTAGTGGACCTGTGGAGTAGTGGACCTGTGGAATTGTGGAGTAGTGGACCTGCGGAATAGTGGAGTAGTGGACCTGTGGAGTAGTGGAATAGTGGACCTGTGGAGTAGTGGACCTGTGGAGTAGTGGACCTGTGGAATTGTGGAGTAGTGGAATAGTGGACCTGTGGAATTGTGGAGTAGTGGACCTGTGGAGTAGTGGACCTGTGGAATGGTGGACCTGTGGAGTAGTGGACCTGTGGAGTAGTGGACCTGTGGAATTGTGGAGTAGTGGACCTGCGGAATAGTGGAGTAGTGGACCTGTGGAGTAGTGGAATAGTGGACCTGTGGAGTAGTGGACCTGTGGAGTAGTGGACCTGTGGAATTGTGGAGTAGTGGACCTGTGGAGTAGTGGACCTGTGGAATTGTGGACCTGTGGAATAGTGGACCTGTGGAATTGTGGAGTAGTGGACCTGTGGAGTAGTGGAATAGTGGACCTGTGGAATTGTGGAGTAGTGGACCTGTGGAGTAGTGGAATAGTGGACCTGTGGAATTGTGGAGTAGTGGACCTGTGGAGTAGTGGACCTGTGGAATTGTGGAGTAGTGGACCTGTGGAATTGTGGACCTGTGGAATTGTGGAGTAGTGGACCTGTGGAATTGTGGACCTGTGGAATTGTGGAGTAGTGGACCTGTGGAGTAGGGGACCTGTGGAATAGTGGAGTAGTGGACCTGTGGAATAGTGGACCTGTGGAATTGTGGACCTGTGGAATTGTGGACCTGTGGAATTGTGGACCTGTGGAATTGTGGAGTAGTGGACCTGTGGAATTGTGGAGTAGTGGAATTGTGGAATAGTGGACCTGTGGAATAGTGGACCTGTGGAATTGTGGAGTAGTGGAATTGTGGAGTAGTGGAATTGTGGAGTAGTGGACCTGTGGAGTAGTGGAATAGTGGACCTGTGGAATTGTGGAGTAGTGGACCTGTGGAGTAGTGGAATAGTGGACCTGTGGAGTAGTGGACCTGTGGAGTAGTGGACATGTGGAGTAGTGGAATAGTGGACCTGTGGAATTGTGGAGTAGTGGACCTGTGGAGTAGTGGAATAGTGGACCTGTGGAGTAGTGGACCTGTGGAGTAGTGGACATGTGGAGTAGTGGAATAGTGGACCTGTGGAGCAGTGGAATAGTGGACCTGTGGAGTAGTGGAATAGTGGAGTAGTGGACCTGTGGAGTAGTGGAGTAGTGGACCTGTGGAGTAGTGGAATAGTGGACCTGTGGAGTAGTGGACCTGTGGAGTAGTGGACCTGTGGAATTGTGGAATAGTGGACATGTGGAGTAGTGGAGTAGTGGACCTGTGGAGTAGTGGAATAGTGGACCTGTGGAGTAGTGGAATAGTGGACCTGTGGAATAGTGGACCTGTGGAGTAGTGGACCTTTGGAGTAGTGGAATAGTGGACCTGTGGAATTGTGGAATAGTGGACCTGTGGAGTAGTGGAGTAGTGGACCTGTGGAGTAGTGGAATAGTGGACCTGTGGAATTGTGGAATAGTGGACCTGTTGAGTAGTGGAGTAGTGGACCTGTGGAATAGTGGAGTAGTGGACCTGTGGAGTAGTGGACCTGTGGAGTAGTGGACATGTGGAGTAGTGGACCCGTGGAGTAGTGGAATAGTGGACCTGTGGAATTGTGGAATAGTGGACCTGTGGAGTAGTGGACCTGTGGAGTAGTGGACCTGTGGAGTAGTGGACCTGTGGAGTAGTGGACCTTTGGAGTAGTGGAATAGTGGACCTGTGGAATTGTGGAATAGAGGACCTGTGGAGTAGTGGAGTAGTGGACCTGTGGAGTAGTGGAATAGTTTATGGACCTGTGGAATGTGGACCTGTGGAGGAATAGTGGACTGTGGAATAGTGGATACCTGTGGAGTAGTGGAATAGTGGACCGGGTGTGACCTGTGGATAGTGGACCTGTGGAGTGAGTGGACATGTGGAATAGTGGACCTGTGGAGTAGTGGATTAGTGGACCTGTGGAATAGTGGACCTGTGGAGTAGTGGAATAGTGGACCTGTGGAATAGTGGACCTGTGGAGTAGTGGAGTAGTGGACCTGTGGAATTGTGGAATAGAGGACCTGTGGAGTAGTGGACTTGTGGAGTAGTGGAATAGTGGACCTGTGGAGTAGTGGAATTGTGGACCTGTGGAATAGTGGACCTGTGGAATAGTGGACCTGTGGAGTAGTGGAATAGTGGACCTGTGGACCTGTGGAATAGTGGACCTGTGGAGTAGTGGACATGTGGAATAGTGGACCTGTGGAGTAGTGGAATAGTGGACCTGTGGAGTAGTGGAATAGTGGACCTGTGGAGTAGTGGACCTGTGGAGTAGTGGACCTGTGGAGTAGTGGACCTGTGGAGTAGTGGACCTGTGGAGTAGTGGACCTGTGGAATAGTGGAATAGTGGACCTGTGGAGTAGTGGAATAGTGGACCTGTGGAGTAGTGGATTTGTGGAGTAGTGGACCTGTGGAGTAGTGGACCTGTGGAGTAGTGGAATAGTGGACCTGTGGAATTGTGGAATAGAGGACCTGTGGAGTAGTGGACCTGTGGAATAGTGGACCTGTGGAGTAGTGGATTTGTGGAGTAGTGGATTTGTGGAGTAGTGGACCTGTGGAGTAGTGGAGTAGTGGACCTGTGGAGTAGTAGACCTGTGTAATAGTGGACCTGTGGAGTAGTGGAATAGTGGAGTAGTGGATTTGTGGAGTAGTGGACCTGTGGAGTAGTGGACCTGTGGAGTAGTGGAATAGTGGACCTGTGGAATTGTGGACCTGTGGAGTAGTGGAGTAGTGGACCTGTGGAATAGTGGAGTAGTGGACCTGTGGAATTGTGGAGTAGTGGACCTGTGGAATAGTGGACCTGTGGAGTAGTGGACCTGTGGAGTAGTGGACCTGTGGAGTAGTGGAATAGTGGACCTGTGGAATTGTGGACCTGTGGAGTAGTGGACCTGTGGAGTAGTGGAATAGTGGACCTGTGGAATTGTGGAATAGTGGACCTGTGGAGTAGTGGACCTGTGGACCTGTGGAATAGTGGACCTGTGGAGTAGTGGACCTGTGGAGTAGTGGACCTGTGGAATAGTGGACCTGTGGAGTAGTGGAATAGTGGACCTGTGGAGTAGTGGAATAGTGGACCTGTGGAGTTGTGGAGTAGTGGACCTGTGGAGTAGTGGACCTGTGGAGTAGTGGACCTTTGACATAGCAGCAAACCTGTAGTAACATAGCCTTCTTGCATGGCTAGCCTTCTTATGACGCTTTTAAATCCGGCCTCAAGACACATTTATTTCAAAGCTAAGATTCTTCTCTCTTGTTCCATTTCATTTTTGTCCCTGCCCTCAACAGCCAAAACCCCATCACCCTGCCGGAGAGTAAACCGTGTGTGCGTGTGTGTGCGTGCTTGCGTGCGAGCGTGTGTGTATACATTTGAACTAGTAAAAAAATCCCAACCTACTAGTTGTAATTGGCTGCATGTGAATAAGTAGGATAAATGAAATCGCTTTGATTTGTTGTTGGGTTTTTGTGTGCAAGATATAGCGCTATATAAATTCCATGTTTATTATTATTATTATTATTATTCTTAACCTGTGGTATAGTAGATGTGTTGCACTGTCACCAAAGCGGATTTGTGCCATAACAAACCTGTGTCATAGCGGACCTGTGACAAAGCAGTGCGGCCCTGTTGTATGGTATGCGCTTTGGTTTGTCTTTGCAAGATATAGCGCTATATAAGTTCCATTTATTATTATTATTATTATTATTATTATTTCATGTCTCTTCACAGTCCCTGCTTAGAGTCACAGAACAAGCAGATCTAGATCTAGGCTTTAAACTCAGAATATTTCTTTTTGATGGTACTATTGCTAAAGAAATCTAAACTGTGTGCTTTAGGCTAGAAATATAGTGGTCCGTACGACAGCCGTGCGCCACAAACGGATAAGCTGCGAGGTCGTGGTCCGCACGCCTCCCCACGTCTTTCAAAAAAACTGGCGCGATCAGCGAGGTTTTGTTGTTGTGGTGTGGCGACGAAGCGTGTGTAACAGTTTGTAGTAAGAATTGGAGTGCATCCTATAGTAACGACTGCAGAAAAGATATCAATGAAATCCATTATTTGTTGGTTTGCTGCAACAAACAGCACAATAAATTCCATGTTATTATATATAATACAAAACACACTAGCACTGCAACTCACCAAACGATTTAGCCTAACAAACCAGACTGGCATGGTGGCTGCACATGCCTCCCCTTTTCCGCGGGCTTGGATCGTCTTAGCAAGGCCAATCCTATATAAGTTTGTATGTCTTATTCTTATTTCTGTCCGTACGTGTCCCTGGCTTGGTCGAAGAACAATAGAGCGAGGCATTACTCAGATATTCTTTTTCGCGGAGCATTCTGACGTGAAATCTAAAACTGTGTGCTTTATACACGGCTGAAATGTAATGATAAGATGGGTAATAAGTTGGGATGGAAACAGAGCCCTGATTACTCTTTTGCCTGAACATTCGCTTTCTTTCGGGTAGGATTATATGGGCTAGTTTCTAATGTTGCCACTATCAGACGTCATTTTAGTGTCGTCATTTGTTTCAGATTACGTATTACGTCAATAGGCACGTACACAAGCTGACTCTGAATGCTGCCTTCCAAGGTTTTACAAATGTACTCGAAACGGTTTTTTCTTAATTCACTGGATATAGTTGACCATCAATATTGTCTGTCTACATTGTTAAGACGGTGTCATTTATCTAACAGCTCATGATCAAGTTATAACTGTGTGAACTGTTCGATTCGATATGCAGGTGTATCAGCCCTAATCCACATTTGGATCTAACCCGATTGCCATTTTCCTCAAGAAGATGACTATGCTGGAACAAGTGGTAATTAGCCTGCTGCTGATCACAACGACTGTTGTTGCAGGTACGTAGTGAAGAGCTTGTGAACAGCTTGCTTTCGAAATAGTTATATAACTACGGTTCAGCCATGCGAATGACATTGAAATGATTTTATATTCATTTTTTTCTATTCATTGATAAATGATTCGTGATTTCGCATACTACTGCAGGTACATTGCTTAGCTAAGTGAAGTAAATCTGTGATTGTTTACCCTAACTGAATGTCAAAGTCCTTCGGATGAGACTATAAACCAAGGCCCCGTGTTCGAACGCATGCAGAGCATCTTGCGCACACGTTAAATCCTGTTCCGCTTTTCGAAAGAGTAGGCCATTGTGTGCCGGTGGAAACAGATGACAACATTTACAAAACTGCATACACACGGGGACTGGATGTAATAAAGCACATGAGTGCTTATTCCATTATCCTCGATATAAAAGAATAAATAAAGAAATAATAATCTGCTGTTGGCCAGATCTAGGAGAAGAAGTCCTACAATGGTCTGAAACGGTTCTGAAAGTTGTTAGTTTAAAAATCAAAATCATCCCAACACACGAGTCTTTTCTGTGATAGATTCAGTTTTCACCGTTTTCTTTTGCAAGAAACTTCATAGGCACCAGGAAACTTGCCGAGGATGGGTACGAAGGAAAGAAATTAGTTGCTTTTTTCTCACGCCCATCGTTTAAGTCATCGTATAAGGTCTAGCCACATAAACATCATAGCAAAAGTTTTCCCAGAGTCATATTTGTCATTTGTTTTGAGGAAGAAAAACTATTTTTTCCTCAGGGGGAGGGGGGAGCCTAGTGGTTAGAGCGTTGAGCTCGCGATTTAACGGCGCAGGTTTGAGCCATAGTGTACACTTAGATATCCGTTTGAGGGGAGATTTCGCTTGCAGTTAACATCAGTACCGACTCTACTCTCTCCCCCCTTCCCACCCACCCCATCCCCCACCACCACTCAAAGCATCCTTAATAGACTATAAACCGTGGTCCCGTGTAAGAAGGCTTCGAAGAACATCTCGCACACACGGGAGAACCTGTTCCACCTTTTGCAAGAGTAGGCCATTGCATACTGGAAGGAACGGGTGGCAATGCTAAAGTAAACGCATGCACACTGGTTGT
>CM054160.1:33055186-33065186 GCA_028751875.1 Rapana venosa | reverse complement strand
TGTCTCTCTCTTTGTTTTTACCTTGGGTTTTTTTCTTTCTGTTACATCTTTCTTGTCTATTTTCTGCCCTCTTGGTCCATTATATATCCCGCCTGTTTATTTTCCCTACAGAAAGACTTAAAAGATAACAGTTCTCTCCCACGCCGAAGTCGGATGCGCTGGGCCTGACTTATCAGGCGCTTAACGGCAGCACAACGCATTTTAGTTCACATGGCAGACAATAGTTTGCTGTCTGAGTATTTGACGACGATGACGACGACGACGAAGAAGAAGAAGGCGAAGAAGAAGAAGAAGAAGGCAAAGAAGAAGAAGGCAAAGAAGAAGAAGAAGAAGAAGAAGAAGAAGAATAAGTCCTTCAGATGAGACTATAAACCGAGGCACCGTGTGCGAACGCACGCAGAACATCTTGCGCACACGTTAAATCCTGTTACGCTTTTCGTAAGAGTAGGCCATTGTGTGCCGGTGGGAGCAGATGACAGAATTGACAAAACTGCATAAACACGGGGACTGGATGTAAAAAAGCACATGAGTGCTTATTCCATTATCCTCGATATAAAAGAATAAATAAAATAAAATAGATAAATAAAATAAGAATCCATGCAAGGTAAAGGTAAAGGAGTCCCATAACCTATAAGGTCGTAGGGGAGCGAGGCGTCAGAGACCTCACTTCTCTAGGGCCAGCATATTGAGGGCGGCGCCCATCTCCTTTCCCTCGCTGCTTTACCTTCCCTGACCCTAAAGAGGGCAGGTACCCATTTACAGCTGGGTGAACTGGGGAAACTGTACTGAAGCCAAGGCGCGCAAACGGTCACCCATCATCAATCCATGTACTCACAGAATAATTTTTTTTCCATGATTTTCAGAGGTGGCATTGCCTATTCCAAGGCTTATTTTGGTCAGGGGAAGGGCAGGATTTTACTGGACAGTGTCGGCTGCCGTGGGGATGAAGACAACCTCAACATGTGCATGGTGGGCCTACCGGATATGACATCACCTTCAGCCTGTACGCATGCGGAAGACGCAGGCGTCCGGTGCGGGACGGAGCCACCTATTTCCGGTTTGCCGTCCAACGTCAAGCCTTTGCGCATGTCACCTCTCTCCGGTAACTGTGCCAAAGGTATAGTAGGATGGATGGGTAGGTAGGTAGGTAGGTGTGGGGTTTTCTTTCTTTCTTCTTCTTCTTATGCGCTGAATGCGTGTTGCACATTGCGACCTGGGGTTTATCGTCTCATCTGAAAGACTGGCATCTAGACCACGACTCAAGGTCAGGTAGAATAGGACGGGGGGGGGGGGGGGGGGGGGGGGGGGGTTCGGGCATCTCGGGGATGGAACAGCATGTTCGCTTTTGGGAGGTGGTTAATCTCTAGACCACTGGCCCCGCACCACGACTCAAGGTGTGTGGAATTTGGAAAAGGGGAGGGGGGGGGGGGGGGTGGATTTTGGTGCACAACAGGGATTGAACCCACACTTCTTGCTTCCCGAGCTGTGATTAAATCTAAACCAGTAGGGAACGGGGATAGGCCTGTGGTGTAGAACTTTGGCTGCAATCTGACGAGGGTTCGAACCGCTCAAGGGGATATTTTCCCTGGAGTTAACATCACTGCAGACTCGACTCTCCCCAGTGTCTTCGGTGAGAGTTATAAACCGAGGTCCGAGTGCGAACGCATGCAGAACATCTTGGTACACGTTAAATCCGTTCCCTTTTCGAAAAGTAGGCCATTGGTGTGTAGGGAACCCGATGACAGAATTTACAAAACCGCATACACTCGGGGACTGGATGTAAAAAAAAATCACCTGAGTGCTATTCCATTACCCTCGATATTTAAAAAAAAAAGTCATCTGAGGCTTTGATTGATGTTTACAAGATTCAGCCATATATTCCATTTCATTATTTTTTTATTAAATTAATTATTATAGCTTTATTATTATTATTAAGAGTTGTCAACTTAAGACAATTCCAGCATTAATATTAACCTTACATTTGAATGTAGGCCTCGGACCTTAGCTTACACTAATCACTGACAGAGCTTTGACCGATGCCAATTTTAATGTAGACTGTGTCCCCCCCAAAAAAAACCCCAACAAACCTGACCAAAGTTATCCTAGGCCATCAAATGCTCTCTCTCTCTGCAGGCAACGCCGGGTCAACTATTCGTCTGCTGGGCAGAGGGGGGTCCCCTACCTCTGGACTTGTGCAGGTTAGAGATCCCAGCCAGGGCATCACAGAGTTCGGCTTCGTTTGTGACGATCAGTGGAATCTGCTCAACGCGCGTGTGGCCTGCAAACAGCTCTGCTTCGAGTACGGTTGGCCTTTATTATAGTTTTAAAGTTGTTATCTAGAGTTATTTCTAACAGTTGATGATCTGAAGCTTCTTCCATAGGATGTTAATAATAATAATAATAATAATAATAATGTATGGAATTTATATAGCGCTGAATCTTGTAAAGCAACAAATCAAAGCACTCAGATGACATGATTTTAATAGAATAAGCACTCAGGTGCTTTTTTTTTACATCCAGAACGCGTGTGTATGCGGTTTTGTAAATTTTGTCATCTGTTCCCACCGGCACACAATGGCCTACTCTTACGAAAAGCGGAACAGGATTTAACGTGTGCGCAAGATGTTCTGCTTGCGTTCGCACACGGGGCCTCGGTTTATAGTCTCATCCTAAGGACTTATCCCCTGTTAACACTGAAGAGTGATTTCTTTATTCATATCTATGATTTGACGTATTTTTGCCTTGTGGAGACAAGCATGAATTTTGGTTTCTTTGGATTTAGAGCTATGTGGCTTGAAATCATCCATTGAACAAGGATATCTATTTTTGGGGCGATTTGCAAGTTACAGTCAACTTCTTTTAGATCTCTATGGCTGGTGATAATTGTAATATTGTCAGCAAATAGTTTGCAGGATATGTTTAATAATAAAGAGAGAATAACAAAGGGCCTAGAACGGAACATTGAGGTATACTGTAAATGTTTGAAAGATAATCTAAAATAGCGTTAGTTGGATCAACTTTATGTTGTCACGCAAAAGGGATCAAACAGTCTAGCGCATTACGTGGTAGATAATTAATTGAAAGTAGTCCGAGAACAAACTTGTGAGCAATATGGTCAAATGCTTTAGCGAAATCTACGATTGTAACTGCAGTAAACATTTTGAGAGAGAGAGAGAGAAAATAGAGAGAGAGAGAGAAATAGAGAGGGGAGAGAGAGAGAGAGAGAAGATGAGAGAGAGAGAGAGAGTAGAGAGAGAGAGAGAGAGAGAGAGAGATGAGAGAGAGAGAAATTTATTGTGATAAGCGTCAACGCCCATTCACAAGGGGGACTGGGCACAAAACACAGAATCAACGAAAAGCATAATTAATTAATGACAGCCCAAACAGTCTTCATGACATGGATTCCATATCATTGTTCTATATACATATAATGTCATTCATCGGACCAAAGTTTCTTCATGTTGTTAAGTCAGTCCGGAAGTGTTACAACACATTAATCAAGAAACATCTTTGTAAACATTTCCCTTCAACACAGCCATGGTCCTAGCAGTGCTATGTCTCATGTCCTGTAGCATGAAGTGGGCATCTTCAGCTTTCTCTGTCATTTGCTGCAACCTTTCCATTACACTGCTCTTCCATTTCGCAGCTTTCATCCCCATCTTCCATAAACCCCCCACACTCTGCTCCTGTTACATTCTCTGCACACTCTTCCTCACTCTCATTCTCCCCACACCCTTCCCCACTCTCACCTTCTACACCCTGTCCCTCACTCTCCTCTCTGCACGCACTTCTCTATCATTTTCTGCATGCATCACATCCTACCTTTCTTCACATGCTTTTCGTGATTTTCCACACCCTCCTTCCCCATTTCACAATCTCCCTCTTCATTCCTGTTATCATGGACACAATCTTTGATTCCATTTATGTAACTACACCCACACTCTTTTGCTACATTCACAATTTCACCACATGATTCATTTCTTACATTTTTGTCAAATGAAATTGTCACTGTTTGTCTGTCAGTGTCATCCTGTACCATGTCAATACTTTGTTCATTTTGACAGTGGCTTGAAGAGGGAGGGCAGGGTCTCATACACAAACATGTCCGTAGCAGTGTTGTTGTCAGAATGGCCTGTAGCACAGCACAAACTAGGCGGGGTGGGTAGAAAAAAACCCGAGGGGGATGAAACTTGTTCATTCTCGTTGTTTTTTCTCTACATTTCTGATCTTCTTTTGTTTCTGCTCACCTGAGACGGACACTTTTGCGATACGATGCCTGTTGAACTGGAGTAACAGGGGAATGGCTGGCAGTGTTACTTGTCAAGCAATCACAACAACAGTTTGATGTTCTTGCCCATCCACCCTGAATGAAGACACCTTCTGTTCATGCAACACTGCGTTCAACATGCACTCCAAGGTTACAGGGAGGCCCACAACTGGCATTTTGAACAGGAATTGTTGAAGAAAAGGAAAAACAAGGGGCAATAACAATTTCAGATTTATTAAACACATACTCTTCAAGTTTTTCTCAGCTTTTAATTTGCCATTGCATAAGTCTGTTTGGATGCGACGCACGTGCTCCCCCCCCCCCCCATTCTCTCTTCGTCCCCCCCCCTCTCTCTCTCTCTGTCTCTCTGACTCTCTGTCTCTCTCTCAGTGTGATGATGTGTGGAGCTGCAGTTTAACGTATCTGTTGAAAAGGATAGCAAATGAAATCATAATTATGATAAATTCATGGTTTGTAGCATAGTATAGTGTAGGAAAGCATAATAAAAACGTAACACAGCATAGCAATGTTTATGTGCATGGCATAGTATGTTCTCCTCGCTTCTCTTCAATTCTATCAAGCATACCATTTCGCATGTTGTACTTTTATGCACATGTCTTGTCATTCACATCATTGGCTACATCCACTTCTTGTCCACAAAAGAGAACTGGATTTGAACGTACGCAGTCAAACTTTTATGCGTCCTTTTTATTGTTATTTTTTAAAAACCCATTCTGATCAGTTTATCTTTAAAACAATATTTATGTTGTTCCTTGGCTAGAGCTCTGAGGTTACCATTTCCTCACTTCATTCCAATTTCAGGGATAATGTTTAAACGTGACACCAGCTTGCATGCGGTTTTTGTTTCGTTTTGTTCTGCTTGCTTGTTTGGAGTTTGTACTTTGAGGGTTTTGTAATGACCTACGTTTCCGAAAGGCGGAATGGATTTTAACGTGTGGGTAAAATATTCTACGTGCCTTCGTGCACGGGACCTCGGTTTACAGTCTCATCCGAAAGACATAGCAGGGAGTGGAGTCGGCACTGATGTAACCTCCAGGAGAAAAAACAACATCCCCTCCAACAGATTTCTCGGTGATGGCTTTAACTTGCACAGCCAGGGCCGAAATTAAAAAAAATAATAATAACAATGTATGGAATTCATATAGCACTGAATCTTGTAAAGCAACAAAATCAAAGCGCTCTAATGACATTTAAAAAAAAAATATCGAGGATAATGGAATAAGCACTCATGTGCTTTCTTTACATCCAGTCCCCCGTGTGTATGCGGTTTTGTAAATTTTGTCATCTGTTCCCACCGGCACACAATGCAATGACCTACTTTTCCGAAAAGCGGAACAAGGATTTAACGTGTGCGCGAGATGTTCTGCTTGCGTTTGCTCACGGGGCCTCGGTTTACAGTCTCATCCGAGGGAGTGGAGTCGACACTGATGTAACCTCCAGGAGAAAAAAAAACAAACATCCCCTCCAACAGATTTCTCGGTGATGACTTTAACTTACACAGCCAGGGCTGAATTTCTCACCATATGATGTAACGCGTCCTCATAACAAACAAACCAACAAACAAACAAAAAAAACCAACAAAAAATGACCAAAAACATAAAAAAGCAGCCTCTTGGCCACAGTCCAACGGAGGCCCTGCCCGGCTGGCACAAGCCCACGTCCCTGAAGCTGCCTCCTTCCCCGCGGATCGTGCTGGACGAGGTGCGGTGCTCTGGGGCGGAGAGCTCTCTGCTGGACTGCGGGCACGGGCCCTGGAACCTGCACGACTGCTCGCCCTCAGAGCTGGCCGCTGTCACCTGCTCCTCCGCTGTCGCTGCTAATGCCCGGGGTGGGTCAGTCGTCGTGCTGGAGGGATGGTTAAGGGGATGGGTGTGGTGGTGGGGGAGTGGGGTGTAAAAAGGGTGGGGGTGTAAAAGGGGTGGGGGGGGGGGGGGGGGGTAGAGAAAAGGGGGGGGGGCTGGGGGTGTAAAAGGGTGGGGGTAGAGGTAACAGGAGGGGGCGAGGGCGGGGGGGGGAGGAGGAAGAAGAGGAGGAGGGGTTGGGTGGGGGGTAAAAAGGTGGGGGTAGAGGTAACAAGGGGTGGGGGGAGGAAGAAGAGGGGGGGGGTGTGTAAAAAGGTGGGGGGGGGGGGAGAAGGTGGGGTGGGGTTGGGTGGGGGGTAAAAAGGTAGGGGGGAGAAGGTGGGTGGGGTTGGGGTGGGGGGTAAAAAGGTGGGGGTAGAGGTAACAAGGGGTGGGGGGGGAGAAGAGGGGGGGGGGGGGGGTCAGGGAAGTGTGTTGGTGATTAGAGAGTGTTAAGAGACTGGTGTGTGGTGGTGGTGGTGGTGGTGTGTGGTAGTGGTGTTTTGTGTGTGTGGTGTTTTGTGTGTGTGTGTGTTCAAAGTCAAAATTTTATTTCCAGATGATACATTCAATAAGCAATGCATTTGCTTTCTTTTCATCAAGCCATCTATCTATCTATCTAGCCGTTAATGCTATTGGTCAAAACAGCGTGCCTTTTGGCATACACATACTTGGATCCTCCTCTACAATACTGGCATCTGTTTCCTCACTTAATTTGATACTTAAAGATACACACGGCCTACATATGACAAATGTAAACCTTTCCCTACTCTATCCCCTCTTCCTTCCACCTAACCTCCCTCCCTCCCCTCCTTCTCTCTAACCTACCCCTCTCCTCCCCATATCTTTTCACCTCCTCCTTCCCCAAAACCTACCCCTCCTCCTCCCTGACCTATCCCCTCCCTCCCCTGACCTAATGGTTAGAACATTGCACTCACAATTTGATGATCCGGGTTCGCATCCTGTTCAAGGGGATTTTTTCCCCTGGAATTAACATCAGTGCAGACTCCACTCTCCCCAAATGTCCTTTGGATGAGACTATAAACCGAGGTCCTAAATGTGATTGCTCGCAGAACATCTTGCGCACACGTTAAATCCTGTCCCACTTTTTGAAAGAGTAGGTCATTGTGTGCTGGTGGGATCAGATGACAAAATCTACAAAACCGCATACACATGGGGGCTGGACGTAAAATAGCACATGAGTACTTATTCCATTAGCCTTGATATAAAAGAACAAATACATTTAAACCAAAAATAAATAACTTACCTCCTCTCTGTATTCTACCTCTTCTTTCACCCTGAATTACACCTACCTCCCCTCCATCCCCTATTCTATCCTTCCCCCGTACTTAAACACCTGTAAGATAAAATCAAATCAAAGCTTTATCACGCACACAGCTGTTTGCAACACTAAACATATGAGCAAGCTGTTGAGCATTCACAGCTTGAAGAAAGTTGTAGAAAATGCTACTAGTATAAGGAAACAACTACACAGACATCAGCCCTGTAATTGCTAGTGGCTGCTGCACCTTCCTCACTCCTCCCCCCACCCAACAATCTCCCCACCACTTCCCTATTTTCTTCCACCCTCTGTTACCCCTCCACCACCTCCCAGGTACCCTCCCCCCTCTATCCCCACCAGTCTAATCCTCCTGTAACCTTCTAGTTCCCCCCCCTTCTATTTTCCCCCCACCGGCCCGACCCCCTTCTATTCTCCCCACCCTATCCCCCCCCCCCACCCCCCCTGCCCCTAATCCTCCCCCCTTCTATTTCCCCCCAACCCACCCTATCCCTTCTATTCTCCCCCCCCTATCCCCCCCCCCCCTATCCCCTTCTATTCTCCCCCATCCTATCCTCACCCCCCCCCCCCCCACTGCCCCTAATCCATCCCCTTCTATTCTCCCCCCCCCCCTTCTATTCTCCCCCTCCAGAATCCCCCTTCTCTTCCCCTCCTTTCTCCTCTCTCCCCCAGCTACCCCTCCCTTAAAAAAAATTGAAAAAAATCCCTCGCACAAACATGGGAAGATAGACAACACATCTCCTCCAAACTTCGGAGGATTAGAAGTTAGGGGTGATCCCCGTGCAGATCACAAAATCCTAACTCGCAATTTAAGGTGTGGCGTCCTAATTTTTATGATATATTATCAAAGTAACAACTCCAAACTTTGAAGGTGTCTTTTTTTATATCATTTTACAAACAAAAACAGTAATAATTACAATAATTTAACTTCACCCATCACTTGTTTCAGACAGGTAAACAGCAATTTGTACAATGTCATAAAAACTTGTTGCTTCATTTCCATCAGACGGGAGCTTTGATCTGGACTATGAAGCGACTTCAAACAAAAAAAGGGGATGTAATTGTTTAAGATTCTTGTGAAGGAGAAGTAATACTGACTTGAAATAGTACACACGTTGTGTTTGTCGATCTAAACACAAGTAAACAAGGTTCATATGCAGTAAAATAATTCATAGCTTGAAGACAGTAGTCACTTGCAAAGTTTCTGTAGAAACTGTCACCCTTAAAGCAAAACAGTTACACATGCAGGTGCAAACTAAATAAATGAAAATATAATAAAACGAACAATTGGGTCACACTGCCTTTGTGGTGGCCTGCTTATTTCATTTCATGTTTGTTTGTTAACATTTATTCTTATTATAGAGGTGGGGGATTTGTTTCCTAAAATGTCGCAAAAGTGACAGCGTAAATGAAATACTCTGGACACAATGAACTTTTTTGAGACACTGAAAATGAACGTCTTCAAGATAAAGACACAGTCAAAGAGGATCTTTATCAGGAACACATTTTATGTTTTTGTTTTTATTTTTGGGATTTGTTTTTTGTGTGTTTTTTCAGGTTTCATCTCATTTCTCCTACAACGCAGTTACCATCTTTGTTTGACCCTTATGGTTGGCTGGGGCGTTGATACCAGGAACGACAGAAGAGCTGGTTTTAACCTTGTTTTAATCATAAATAATTGCGTGGCTTTTTTCTGCTAGAGCTCCCAGGTTCACCAATGGAGAGATTTTCTGTATGCGGCCATTTATCCACCGTTAAGGTTGTAGGCACATTCAGACTTAGGGGATGGATTTAATATGACATTTTAACATTTATAAGGTGACATGTCTAACTCGACTTCTGTGATCGGCGGGGCTTAAAACCTTGGGATTTATTCCTTAAGGAGGAGGGGGGGGGGGAAGCTGTCAAAATAAATAGCATCTCCACCTTTTAGAAATTCTGTGCTAGGAATTCCCTCTTTTCTATCCCTCTCTTTGTTTCTGCCTTGTTCCTTTTCTTCTTGTCACCTCATTCTTGTCTTATTTTCTGCATTCTTGGTCCATTCTCCTGCCTTTTTCCAGAGACTTATACAAATCTCTCCCATACCAAAGTCGGATGCGCCGGGCTTGATTTGTCGCATTTTGCTCATGTGACAAACAACAGTAGTTGCTGTCTGAGCGTTCGACGATGAAGAAGAAGAAAACCTTGGGATTTGATTGAAAAAAGAGGATTTTGAGCAGCGAACTGGTGCCATATGACCTAGACAATAAAATGAAAGGTGGAGGGCTGCTTAGATTCAAACAATCCATACATTTTTATCATTGAACAGGAAAAAAAATCATTCGCACTCCTTTATCTCTCTCTCTCTCTCTCTCTCTCTCTTCTCTCTCTCTCTCTCTCTCTCTCTCTCTCTCTTTTCTCCCCTTTCCTCTCTCCCCTCTTTCAATTTCAATTTTCAATTTCTCTCTCTCTCTCTCTCTCTCTCTCCTCTCTTCTCTCTCTCCTCTCTCTCTCTCTCTCTCTCTTTTCTCTCTCCCCTCTCTCTCACTCACTCTCCGAAATCTGCATATAAACAAACGTGTCTAAATATCA
>CM054160.1:33037686-33050186 GCA_028751875.1 Rapana venosa | reverse complement strand
TTTAAAAATAAAAACTATTTGATTTGATTTTTATCTGGTATAGATTAGGGAGTTTTAAGTGAAGAAAGGGGGCAAGGTGTTTTCAACTGGTATTTGTTTCTGTTAGAAAAACTTTTTTTTTTGTATTTTTTTAGTGGGGGTGGTGGTAGTGAGTGTAGAAGTAGTAGTAGTGTGTAGTAGTGTAGTAGAAGTAGTAGTAGTAGTAGTGTTTGAGAGTATGTAGTTGTTTGTAGTAGTGGGTGGTGGGGGGTGGTGGGGTGGTGGTGGTGGTGGTGGTTAGGGTTGTAGTAGTGGTAGTAGTGTAGTAGTAGTGTGTAGTAGTGCAGAGGTTAGTAGTAGCAGGGTAGGGGGGAGTGCAGTGTAGGGTGTGTGCGTATGTAGTAGTATTTGAAGTGGTAGTGTGCAGTAGTATTTGTGTAGTTTTTGTAGTAGTAGTAGTTGGCAGCGCAGCAGCAGCGCGCAGCAGCGCAGCAGCAAGGCAGTAGTAGTAGTAGTAGTAGTAGCAACAGCAGCAGTAGTAGTAGTGTAATGAAGTTAGTAGTAGAGGATGTAGTGTACAATTAGTGGTAAGTGTGTAGAAAACTCATTATTTTTTTTTTCATAGTGTTTTAGTAGTAGCGCAGCGCGCAGCCGCGCAGAGCAGCAGCAGTAAATTATTTTGGTGGTATATTTTTATAAAATTATTATTATTATTATTACTGTTTTATCATTTATCTTTTTTATAATCTCATCTTATCTATAACATTTATAATTTTTTCAGAAAAGTGCAGGTTTCTGAAGGGAAAATTTGACGTTCCAGTCCGCCATCCTCGTGTCCTGCCTCCCACCCTTTTCCCGGGAAAAGGCATAAGCGAGTTACCGTAAAAGGTTGTAATGTCTGTGTGTGTCCCTTGTGTGTGTGTGTGTTGTGTGTGTGTGTGTGTGTGTGTGTGTGTGTGATGTGTTGTTTTGGGTGTTGTGTGGTTTTTGGAGTGTGTGTGTGTGTGTTGTGTGTGTGGGGGTGTTTTGTGTTTTGGTGTGTGTGCATGGGTGTGTGTGTGTGTTTTTGTGTGCGTGGTGTGTGTGTGTGTGTGTGTGTAGTGCATGGGTATGTGTGTTTGTGTGTTGTGTGTGTGTGTTTTTGGGTTTTTTTTGTGTACATGTAACGCGCCTGTGTGTGTGTACAGGTAACGCGCCTGTCTAGAAAGCGAAAAGTCCGGGTCTGAAGTGTGCGGCGGTTCGTACCCGTTTGGCCCGGAAATTTTTCCCCATCCATTAGACCATGAGTGGTGGTCTGGGCGCTAGTCTTTCGGATGAGACGATAAACCGAGGTCCGTGTGTTACACGTAATTATTTAGCGCACGTAAAAAACCCACGGCAACAAGAGAGTTGTCCCTGGCAAAATTCTTAGAAAAAAGCCACTCTGATAGGGAAACAAATACAGCTGCAGAAAAAAAAAAAAAAAGGGTGAAAGGGTGGCGCAGCGCTAAGTGGCGACGCGTTCTCCCGCTCTCCCCGGGGAGACCAGCCCGAATTTCACGGAGAGAAATCTGCCGTGACTTAAAGTGGTATGAAATAAAATCTGAGCGCTTTGATTTGTTGCTTTACAAGATTCAGTGCTATATAAATTCCATACATTATTTATTATTATTATTATTATTATTATGTGTGTGTGTACATGTGTGTGTGTGTGTGTACATGTGTGTGTGTGTGTGTGTGTGTGTGTGTGTGTGTGTGTGTGTGTGTGTGTGAAAGAGAGAGAGTGTGTGTGTGTGTGTGAGTGTGTGTGTGTGTGTGTGAGTGTATGTGTGTTGTGTGTGTGTGTGTGTACGTGTGTGTGTACGTGTATGTGTGTGTGTGCATGGGTGTGTGTGTGTGTGTGTGTGTGTGTGTGTGTTTGAGGAGAGACAGAGAGAGATGAGAGAGAGAGAAGAGAGAGAGAGGAGAGAGAGAAGAGAGAGAGAGAGAGTGAGTTAGTTTAGACACCCCCGAATGTCGGAATACAGCTACCTTAATCCTTTTTATTTATTTTTTATTTTAATCTTTTATATCGAAGATAATGGAATTAGCATATATGTGCTTTTTTTACATCTAGTCCCCGTGTGTATGCGATTTTTGTAAATTCTGTCATCTGTTCTAACCGGCACACAATGGCCTTCTCTTAGGAAAAGCGGAACAGGATTTTAACGTGTGCGCAAGATGTTCTGCGTGCGTTCGCACTCGGGGCCTCGGTTTATAGTCTCATCCGAAGGACTTTTGGGGAGAGAGGAGTCTGCACTGATGTTAACTCCGGGGGAAAATATCCCCTTGAACGGGAATCGAACCCGGGTCGTCAGATTGCCAGCGCAATGTTCTGACCACTAGGCTATCCCGTCCCCCATTATGGACAAACAGTCGCATACGCAAAATCTCCAATATGTGAACCCAGAACTGTAGCAGAAAACAAACCCCCCCCAAAAAAAAACCCAACAACAACAACAACAAATTAACAACACCAACAACAAAAACCAACTAAAACACATGTGGAAGTCGAGCGTAAGCACACAGCGCTTTTCTGAATCAAGTGGAGTAACTCCCTTACAATAAGTGGGTTGTCGCGTTTCGTGCATTTGCCTCCCTTGGTCTGCACAGCCCCCCCATTTTATTTTTATATTTTATTCTTTTATTTCGAAGATAATGGAATAAGCATTCACGTGGGTTTTTTTTCCATCTTGTCCCCGTGTGTATGCAGTTTTGTCAATTTTGGCATCCGTTCCCACCGGCACACAATGGCCTGTATTTTCTAGTAGATAGTAGTTATCTTTTTGAGAGTGTCACAATAGTCTAATTTTGTATGATTGTATTATTCTTGTGCGTTGTGCTTTTGTATTTTTTGTTTTTTCGTATAGCCTGATCCATAAAGTTAATGTCCTGCTCAGTTGTTGGTCTATTTCTCCTATCATTTAGCCAACTTGTTGTTATTCTCTCTTTTTTATAATTATCAATTCACATACCTGTAAGTACTTGAGTTAATTTGCTACCTATAATATTATGGGGTGCATCAACCCTAACAATGTACAACATTATACGACCTGTGCGAGTGTGTGTGTGCTTTTGAAAAAACATTTGACTATTGAAATTTTATTTCATAGATTTTGTCTGCAGCGCACCATGTTTGTAAATATCTGTTTGTTTAAACTATTGAATATTTATCTTTTTTTTTGCATGACTGTGTAAGATTAGGTTGAATGCATGCGCTTTGATTTGTCTTTTGCAAGATATAGCGCTATATAAGTTCCATTTGTTATTATTATTATTATTATTATTATTATTATTATTATTATTATTATAACACTGTCTATTTCATTTTTATTCTTCTTCTTCTTTGTTTACTTGTATGTTTACTCTTTCTCTTGATACTCGTCATTCATTCATCGACGTGTCTGCTTTTTGTGTCTCTCTATATATCTCAGAAGTGTTACAGGGAATAAGCTATTAATTTTGTGAATTGTCAACTTAACGGACTGTTCTGAAAGAGACAACATGACTTTCAGTATTAACGCCAGAACATCGTCTGCTTTCTCCGAATCCTTGTCTCAACAATAAAATCAAGCGGATATTCTACCCTGGAGTTAACGTCAGTGCAGACTCCACTCTCCCCAAAAGTCCTTCGGATGAGACTATAAACCGAGGCCCCGTGTGTGAACGCACGCAGAACATCTTGCGCACACGTTAAATCCTGTTCCGCTTTTCGGAAGAGTAGGCCATTGTGTGCTTTGGGAACAGATGACAAAATTTACAAAACCGCATACACACGGGGACTGAATGTAAAAAAGCACATAAGTGCTTATTCCATTATCCTCGATATAAAAGAATAAATTAAATGGACAAAAAATTAATAGTGATTTATTCATCGTTGATTTATTTTTATTCCGTTGCCACATATTATAAGGAATTTTCTGTGTGGAACATTAAATTAAAAAAATAGGGATTAGTTCATAGTAGATTACTTAGTTTGTTCATGTGTGTTTCCCCTGAAAACGATAGAATTCATGTGTACAGCTTTCACTTATTTTAACAGAACTGGGGAGGGGGGGGGGGGGGGGGAGTGTGAGTGTTGGGTAAAGTTATTTACTATATAATGACACATTATTTTTACGCACAGCTGCATAGTTATGTAACTTGCCTGATTGCATATGGGAACAACTATCATAGGCAGACACTACACACCACAGACACAGAAACACGCACGCACGCACGCACACATGCACGCACGCTCGCACACACGCCCGCACGCACGCACGCACACACACACGCACGCACGCACGCACGCACGCACGCACACACACACACACACACACACACACACACACACACACACACACACACACACTCACACTGCAGTTGTCTGTGGTATGGGTGTACGTGTGTAAAATAAAGTTGTCGGTGTGTGTGTTTGTGTGTGTGTTGTGTGTGTGTGCGTGCACGCGCGCGCGCGCGCGGGCGTGTGTGTGTGTGTGTGTGTGTGTGTGTTTTGTGCGCACGCGTGCGTGCGTGTGTGTGTGTGTGTGAGTGAGTGGGTGTGTGTGTATCTATGTTTGTATGTGTGTGTCTGCGCGCGCCTGCGTGCGCCTCTGCGTGCGCGTATGCGTGCGTTCCTGTATGGTGACCATCAGTTTTACCTTCTTTTTACAAAATAGTGCTATTAATAATAATAATAATAATAATGTATGGAATTTATATAGCGCTGAATCTTGTAAAGCAACAAATCAAAGCGCTCAGATTTTATTTCATACCACTTTAAGTCACGGCAGATTTCTCCCCGTGAAATTCGGGCTGCTCTCCCCGGGGAGAGCGGGAGAACGCGTCGCCATTAGCGCTTGCGCACCCTTTCACCCTTTTTTTTTTTCTGCAGCTGTATTTGTTTCCTATCAGAGTGGCTTTTTTCTAAGAATTTTGCAGGACAACTCTCTTGTTGCCGTGGGTTTTTTTACGTGCGCTAATAATTACGTGTAACACACGGGACATCGGTTTATCGTCTCATCCGAAAGACTAGCGCCCAGACCACCACTCATGGTCTAATGGATGGGGGAAAAATTTCCGGTCCAAACGGGGTACGAACCGCCGCACACTTCAGACCCGGACTTTTCGCTTTCTAGACAGGCGCGTTACCTCTAGACACCGATCCACCTATTAGACAGCATGCGTATAATATATATATAATATATATATATTATTATATTATATTAATATATATATATATATATATTTATGTTGTTTTATTATTATATATATATATATATATATTATATATATATATATATGTGTGTGTGTGTGTGTGTTTGTGTATGTATATATTATATATATATATATATATATATATATATAAATATTATGTGTGTGTGTGTGTGTTGTGTATGTATATATATATATAATATAGAATATATTATATATATATATATATATATATATATATATGATATATTTATGTATTATATATATATATATATAGAATATATTATATATAGTGTGTGTCTGCAGATCAAGTGGTGTGTCGTTGGGTATCAGCCTCAGATTCCCAGTAGTGTGCCACCTCCATCAATTCAGTCTCATGCTGCTGTCGACAACTTCTCATCCTGTGCTCGCTCTGCAGATACAAGGTGTGTGTGTGTGTGTGGGGGGGGCCAGGGGGGGGAGTATGGGTGTGGTCTGGGGTTTGCGTGGAGGGTGAGGATGGTTGTTTGTGTGTGTTTGTGTGTTGTTGTGTGTATGTCAGAGATGAAGTGGAGAGAGAGAGAGAGTAGATGTGAGAGGAGAGGAGAGAGAGGAGGGACGTATGTGTACGTGTGTGTGTGTTTGTGTGTGTGTGTTGGGGTGTGTGTGAGTGTTAGTGTTGGTGGTGGTGTGTGTGTGTTGTGTTTGTGTGTGTTTGGTGTTGTGTTGTGTGTGTTATGTGTGTGTGTATGTGGGGGTGTAGGGTGTGTGTGTGCTGTGTTATGTGGTGTGTGTGTTATGTGGTGTATGTGTTATGTGGGTGTGTTATGTGGTGTGTGGTTATGTGGGTGTGTTATGTGGTGTGTGGTGATGTGGTGTGGAGTAGCGTTGTGTTATGTGTGTGTGTGTGTGTATGTGGGTTTGGGGTGTGTTAGTGTGCTGTGTTATGTGGTGTGTGTTATGTGTGTGTTATTGGTGTGTGTGTGTTATGTGGTTGTGTTGTGTTATGTGGGGTTGGTGTGTATGTGGTTGGTGTGTGTTATGTGGGTGTGTGTGTTATGTGGTGTGTGTGTTTATGTGGGTGTGTTATGTGGGTGTGTGTTATGTGGTGTGTGTGTTATGTGGGTGTGTGTTATGTGGTGTGTGTGTTTATGTGGGGTGTGTTATGTGGTGTTGTGTATGGGTGTGTGTGTTTGTTGGGGTGTGTTATGTGGTGTGTGTGTTATGTGGGGGTGTTATGTGGGTGTGTGTTATGTGGGGGTGTTATGTGGTGTGTGTGTTATGTGGTGTGTGTGTTATGTGGTGTTTTTGGTGTGTTATGTGGGGGGTGTTATGTGGTGTGTGTGTTATGTGGGGGGTGTTATGTGGTGTGTGTGTTATGTGGTGTGTGTGTTATGTGTGGTGTGTTTATGTGGTGTGTGTGTTATGTGGGGGTGTTTATGTGGTGTGTGTGTTATGTGGGGGTGTTATGTGGTGTGTGTGTTATGTGGTGTGTGTGTTATTGTGTGGTGTTAGTGGGTGTGTTATGTGGTGTGTGTGTTATGTGGGGGGTGTTATGTGGTGTGTGTGTTATGTGGGGGTGTTATGTGGTGTGTGTGTTATGTGGTGTGTGTGTTATGTGGGGGGTGTTATGTGGTGTGTGTGTTATGTGGTGGTGTGTGTTATGTGGGTGTGTGTTTATGTGGTGTGTGTGTTATGTGGTGTGTGTGTTATGTGGGGGGTGTTATGTGGGGGTGTTATGTGGTGTGTGTGTTATGTGGGGGGTGTTATGTGGTGTGTGTGTTATGTGGTGGTGTTTTAGTGGGTTATGTGGTGTGGTGTTATGTGGTGTGTGTGTTATGTGGGTGTGTGTGTTATGTGGTGTGTGTGTTATGTGGGGGTGTTATGTGGGGGTGTTATGTGGGGGGTGTTATGTGGTGTGTGTGTTATGTGGGGGGTGTTATGTGGTGTGTGTGTTATGTGGGGGTGTGGGGGTTATGTGGGGGGTGTTATGTGGTTTGGTGTGTTTATGTGGGGTTGTGTGTGTTATGTGTAGGGGTGTGTGTTTTATGTGGGGGTTTTATGTGTGTGTGTGTTATGTGGGGGGTGTTATGTGGTGTGTGTGTTATGTGGGGGGTGTTATGTGTGGTGTGTGTTATGTGGGGTGTGTTATGTGGTGTGTGTGTTATGTGGGGTGTTTGTGGGTTGTGTATGTGGGGGGTGTTATGTGTGTGTGTGTTATGTGGTGTGTTTTGGTGTGTGTATGTGGTTGTGTGTTATGTGGGGTGTGTTATGTGGGGGTGTTATGTGGGGGTGTTATGTGGGTGTGTGTTATGTGGTGTGTGTTATGTGGGTGTGTGTTATGTGGTGTTGTGTTTGTTGGGTGTGTGTTTTGGGGTGTGTTATGTGGTGTGTGTTATGTGGTGTGTGTGTTATGTGGGTGTTTAGTGGTGTTGTGTTATGTGGGGGGTGTTATGTGGGTGTGTGTGATGTGGTGGTGTGTTATGTGGGTGTGTGTTATGTGGGGTGTTTTTGTGGGTGTGTTATGTGGGGTGTGTGTATGTGGGTGTGTGTGTTATGTGGGTGGGTGTTATGTGGTGAGTGTGTTATGTGGGGTGTGTTATGTGGTGTGTGTGTTATGTGGGGTGTGTTATGTGGTGTGTGTGTTATGTGGGGGTGTGTTATGTGGTGTGTGTGTTATGTGGGGGGTGTTATGTGGTGTTTTTGTGTTATGTGGGGTGTGTTATGTGGTGTGTGTGTTATGTGGTGTGTGTGTTATGTGGTGTGTGTGTGTGGGGTGTTATGTGGGGTGTGTGTTATGTGGTGTGTGTGTTATGTGGGGTGTGTTATGTGGTGTGTGTGTTATGTGGGGGGTGTTATGTGGTGTGTGTGTTATGTGGTGTGTGTGTTATGTGGTGTGTGTGTTATGTGGTGTGTGTGTTATGTGGTGTGGTGTGTTATGTGGTGTGTGTGTTATGTGGGGTGTGTTATGTGGTGTGTGTGTTATGTGGTGGTGTGTTATGTGGGTGTGTGTTATGTGGTGTGTGTGTTATGTGGTGTGTGTGTTATGTGGGGTGTGTGTTATGTGGGTGTGTGTTATGTGGTGTGTGTGTTATGTGGTGTGTGTGTTATGTGGGTGTGGTTTGTGGGGTGTGTTATGTGGGGTGTGTTTATGTGGTGTGTGTGTTATGTGGGTGTGTGTTATGTGGTGTGTGTGTTATGTGGTGTGTGTTAGTGTGGGTGATTGTGTGTGTTATGTGGGGGGTGTTATGTGGGTGTGTGTGTTTATGTGGTGTGTGTGTTATGTGGTGTGTGTGTTATGTGTGGGGTGTTTGTGTTTGTGTTGTGTGTTATGTGGTGTGTTTTATGTGGGGGTGTGTTATGTGGTGTGTGTGTTATGTGGGGTGTTATGTGGTGTGTGTGTTATGGGGGTGTGTGTGTTATGTGGTTGTGTGTTATGGGGGTGTGTGTTATGTGGTGTGTGTGTTATGTGGTGTGTGTGTTATTGGTGGTGTGTTATGTGGTGTGTGTGTTATGTGGGGTGTGTTATGTGGTGTGTGTGTTATGTGGGGTGTGTTATGTGGTGGTGGTGTTATGTGGTTGTGTGTTATGTGGTGTGTGTGTATGTGGTGTGTGTGTTATGTGGGTTGTGTGTTATGTGGTGTGTTGTTATGTGGTGTGTGTGTTATGTGGTGTGTGTGTTATGTGGTGTGTGTGTTATGTGTGGTGTGTTTTATGTGGTGTGTGTGTTATGTGGGGGTGTGTTATGTGGTGTGTGTGTTATGTGGGGGGTGTTATGTGGTGTGTGTGTTAGGTGGGTGGTGTTATGTGGTGTGTGTGTTATGTGGTGTGTGTGTTATGTGGGGTGTGTTATGTGGTGTGTGTGTTATGTGGTGTGTGTGTTATGTGGGGTGTGTTATGTGGTGTGTGTGTTATGTGGTGTGTGTGTTATGTTGGGGGTGTGTTATGTGGTGTGTGTGTTATGTGGGGTGTGTTATGTTGTGTGTGTGTGTTATGTGGGGTGTGTTATGTGGTGTGTGTGTTATGTGGGGGTGTGTTATGTGGTGTTGTGTGTTATGTGGTGGTGTGTTATGTGGTGTGTGTGTTATGTGGTGTGTGTGTTATGTGGTGTGTGTGTTATGTGGGTGTGTGTTATGTGGTGTGTGTGTTATGTGGTGTGTGTGTATGTGTGTGTGTGTTATGTGGGGTGTATAGTGGTGTGTGTGTTATGTGGGGTGGTGTTATGTGGTGTGTGTGTTATGTGGGTGGTGTTATGTGTGTGTGTGTTATGTGGGGGTGTGTTATGTGGTGTGTGTGTATTGTGTGTGTGTTATGTGGTGTGTGTGTTATGTGGTGTGTGTGATGTGGTGTGTGTGTTATGGGTGTGTGTTATGTGGTGTGTGTGTTATGTGGTGTGTGGGTTTATGTGGTGTGGTGTTATGTGGTTGTGTGTGGTTATGTGTGTGTGTGTTATGTGGTGTGTGTGTTATGTGGTGTGTGTGTTATGTGGTGTGTGTGTTATGTGGTGTGTGTTATGTTTTTTTTTTGTTATGTGGGGTGTGTTGTTATGTGGTGTGTGTGTTATGTGGGGTGTGTTATGTGGTGTTTTGTTATGTGGTGTGTGTTTATGTGGTGTGTGTGTTATGTGGTGTGTGTGTATGTGGTGTGTGTGTTATGTGGTGTGTGTGTTATGTGGTGTGTGTGTTATGTGGTGTGTGTGTTATGTGGTGTGTGTGTTATGTGGTGTGTGTGTTATGTGGTGTGTGTGTTATGTGGGGGGTGTTATGTGGTGTGTGTGTTATGTGGGGGGTGTTATGTGGTGTGTGTGTTATGTGGTGTGTGTGTTATGTGGTGTGTGTTATGTGGTGTGTGTGTTATGTGGTGTGTGTGTTATGTGGTGTGTGTGTTATGTGGTGTGTGTGTTATGTGGGGGTGTTATGTGGTGTGTGTGTTATGTGGGGGGTGTTATGGGGGTGTGTGTTATGTGGTGTGTGTGTTTATGTGGGGGTGTGTTATGTGGTGTGTGTGTTATGTGGTGTGTGTTATGTGGTGTGTGTGTTATGTGGTGTGTGTGTTTATGTTGGGGGTGTTATGTGGTGTGTGTGTTATGTGGGGGTGTTATGTGGTGTGTGTGTTATGTGGTGTGTGTGTTATGTGGTGTGTGTTATGTGGTGTGTGTGTTATGTGGTGTGTGTGTTATGTGGTTGTGTGTGTTATGTGGGGGGTGTTATGGGTGTGGTTGTTATGTGGGGGGTGTTATGTGGTGTGTGTGTTATGTGGTGTGTGTGTTATGTGGTGATGTGTGTTATGTGGTGTGTGTGTTATGTGGTGTGTGTGTTATGTGGGGGTGTTATGTGGTGTGTGTGTTATGTGGTGGTGTGTTATGTGGTGTGTGTGTTATGTGGTGTGTGTTATGTGGGGTGGTTATGTGGTGTGTGTGTTATGTGGTGTGGTGTGTTTGTGGTGGGTGTTATGTGGTGTGTGTGTTATGTGGTGGGTGTATGTGGTGTGTGTGTTATGTGGGTGTGTGTTATGTGGTGGTGTGTTATGTGGGGTGTGTTATGTGGGGGTGTGGTTATGTGGGTGTGTTAGTGGTTGGTGAGTGGTGTGGTATGTGGTGTGTGTGTTATGTGGTGTGTGTGTTATGTGTGTTAGTGTGTGTTATGTGGGGTGTTTTATGTGGTGGTGTGATATGTGGTGTGTGTGTTATGTGGTGTGTGTGTTATGTGGTGGTGGTTATGTGGTGTTTTAATTGGGGTTTTATTGGGTGTGTTATGTGGTGTGTGTGTTATGTGTGGGGTTTTGTTAAATGTGGGGGTTTGTATGTGGTTTGGTTGTGGTTTTGGTGTTATGTGGTTTTGTGTTATGTGGTGTGTGTGTTATTTTGGGGTGGTTATGTGGTGTGTGTGTTATGTGGTGTGTGTTAGGTTATGTTGGGGGTGTTATGTGGTGTGTGTGTTATGTGGTGGGGGGTTTTGGGGGGTTTATGGTGTGTGTTTATGTTGTTAGTGTGTGTTTTATGTGGGTTGTGTGTTATGTGGTTTGTGTGTTATGGGGGTTGTGTTATGTGGTGTGTTTTGTGGTTTTATGTGGTTTTGTGTGTTATGTTGGGGGTGTTATGTGGTGTGTGTGTTATGTGGGGGTGTTATGGGGTTTGTTGTGTTATGTGTGTGTGATGGGGGTGTGTTGTGGTGTGTTGTTATGTTGTGTGTGTTATGTGGTGTGTGTGTTATGTGGTGTGTGTTTATGTGGGGGTGTTATTTGGTGTGTGTGTTATGTGGGGGGTGTTATGTGGTGTGTGTTTATGGGTTTGTTATTGTGTGTGTTATGTGGTGTGTGTTATGTGGTGTGTGTTATGTGGTGTGTGTGTTATGTGGGGGTGTGTGTTATGTGGGGTGTGTTATGTGGTGGTGTTATGTGGTGTGTGTGTTATGTGGTGTTGTGTGTTATGTGGTGTGTGTGTTTTATGTGGTGTGTGTGTGTTATGTGGTTGTGTGTTATGTGGTGTGTGTTATGTGGGGTGTGTTATGTGGTGTGTGTGTTATGGTGGTGTGTGTGTTATGTGGTGTGTGTTTTGTTTTATGTGGGGGTATGGTGTTGTTTATGTGGGTGTGTTATGTGGTGTTTTGTGTTATGTGGTGGGTGTTATGTGGTGTGTGTGTTATGTGGGGTGGTGTTATGTGGTGTTATGCTGTGTTATGTGGTTTTGTGTGTTATGTGGTGTATGTGTTATGTGGTGTGTGTTATGTGGTGTGTGTGTTATGTGGTGTGTGTTATGTGGGTGTGTTATGTGGTGTGTGTGTGTTATGTGGTGTGTGTGTTATGTGGTGTTGTGTGGTTTATGTGGTGTGTGTTATGTGGTGTGTGTGTTATGTGGGGGGTGTGTTATGTGGTGTGTGTGTTATGTGGTGTGTGTTATGTGGGTGTGTGTTATGTGGGGGGTGTTTATGTGGGTGTTTTTGGGGTGGTTATGGGGGTGTGTGTTATGTGGTGTATGTGTTATGTGGTGTGTGTTTATGGGGTGTGTGTGTTATGTGGTGTGTGTTATGTGGGTGTGTTATGTGGTGTGTGTGTTATGTGGTGTGTGTTATGTGGTGTGTGTGTGTTATGTGGTGTGTGTTATGTGGTGTGTGTGTTATGTGGGGGGTGTGTTATGTGGTGTGTGTGTTATGTGGGTGTGTGTTATGTGGTGTGTGTGTTATGTGGGGGGTGTTATGTGGTGTGTGTGTTATGTGGTGTGTGTTATGTGGTGTATGTGTTATGTGGTGTGTGTTATGTGGGTGTGTGTTATGTGGTGTGTGTTATGTGGTGTGTGTGTTTTATGTGGTGTGTGTGTTATGTGGGGTGTG
>CM054160.1:33015186-33030186 GCA_028751875.1 Rapana venosa | reverse complement strand
AAAAGATAACGCAGGAACGCAAACAGCCAAAGCCGCTGTCAGAACACCATCCTGAAATGCGCCTTGTGACAAAACTGCAGAAGAAAAGCCAACGAAACGTATCAAAAATCAAAACAGAGAAAACGGAAACAACCAAGAGCCAATCAAAACGCAACGCAGATAAAAAGGAAACAAAAAAGAGCCAATCAAAATACAACACAAAGAACAAGGAAATAAAACAGAGCCAATCAAAACACAAGAAAGATAAAAAGGAAACAACGAAGAACCAATCAAAACACAACACAGATAAAAAGGAAACAACAAAGAGCCAATCAAAATACAACACAAAGAACAAGGAAACAACAAAGAGCCAATCAAAATATGACACAAAGAACAAGGAAACAACAAAGAGCCAATTAAAATACAACACAGATAAAAAGGAAACAACGAAGAACCAATCAAAACACAAAACAGAAAGCATGGACATAACGGGCAGCCAATCAGAAAGGGAGCTGCAGCAACGGGAAGAGAGACTGGTCCAGAAAGAAAAGACAGCAGTCCCCCATCCACTAACGGTGACAGAAAACCAACAGTCGAGCGAGGAGAGGAAAAGCAATGGAGACACGGAGCCTGGGACTGAAGGCAGGCTGACTCAGGACACGAGGAAGCTGGAAGGAGGAGGTGGAGGAGGACCAGCAGAAGAGGAGGAGTTGAAAGGTCAAGCAAAGTGGGAGGCGTCTCCACAAGGCTACCGCCTTTCTGCACGACTGACGGTGTCCTTGGTCAAGCCTGACCCCAAGTGACTGGCCGGTAACTACCTCACTGCTAGCTGCCTGTTAGCAAGCAGTTCACGTTGATGGCCAAGTGAGTTATGGCCTCTGTGGTCGGTAGGGCTATAAACAACAGGACTGGATTGGGTTGGTTAGGGGTTTTGTTAGTGTTTGAATGAAAAATACCTCCGTACTTCCTCTCTTAAGATTTCAGGAAAAAGCAATTATTTTTGGAGTGATCAGTCTAGAGACAAGACTATACTTGTTGGTTTTATTTTAATGCTTGAGAAAAAGGGAATGTATCTAAATCCAAAACTACCAAAAAGCCAAAGTCGCTGTCAGAACGCCTTCCTGAAATGCCCTTTGTGACAAAGCTGCAAAAGAATAAATAAAAAAAAGGTTAATTGTGTTTCAAAACCATCTAAAAGCTAGGTAAACATTGGAACAATTACATGCAAAAATAAGTGGAAAGTTGACTGACTTTCACAATGTTTGGAAAGCATATGAACAAACAGTACTTAAAACTGATCACGATTAGAGACTTATGTATGAGAACATCTTTTAAAAAAAACCCTAATTGGAGTATTTTTCATTTGCTAAGATTGCATTGGAGTGTCTGTTCGCATTTTATCCATGACTGCTGGTTGACGAGTGTCTCATAGCTTTGATGTTCTTATATATGTGTATATTGTGTTTATTATGTTGAACTTTTGCATTAAATTTTTTTTTTAAAAACAGACTTTGTGTTGTTTGTTACTTTTGATTTGCATGTTCTGTATTCTTTCCTTCATTAGAAATAATATCTCCTTCCATTTCATGTTTGTCCTGTGTAATCATCAAATCTGGCATAGCTTTCAATAATGACTCTGTGCAATAAGCTTGCAGCTATGCAGAATGCTGCCATGGATTGTGACAGTGCTGTTGGAAAGGAAAGTCTGTTCTGGGGCATGAAACTTTACTTTTTCCTTCCGCTTGTATTCTGTGGCGTCGCGGGGAGATATAAATGTCTGTCTGCTGCAAGGCGGGTAGCTTGGAGGAGGGACAGACAATCCATGGACTTTCAGTGTTTCTGCCACGGAATCACTCCAGCGTCGCCGGGGTCTACCTCTGGCCCTCGTGCCAGAGTACCTCAAGTTGTAAGCACGCAAGGCTGGCTGGTTTGGCAGCATCCGTGCGAGGTGCCCGAACCACTTGGTGCGTTGTTGTTCGATATGGTGTAGGACGGGTGTGGCTCCTACCATGTCTCTGATCACCTCGTTTCTTATCTGGTCTCTCCTGGTCTTGTTGACGGCTTTCCTCAAGCACTTCATCTCACACGTGACCAGTTTCTGCTCCAACCCCTCGTCCCCGTTGTAGGAGGTGGAAACAGGTCATGCTGGCTAACGGGGCTCTGGTGAAACTACGAGGGGCCTAGCTAGCCGGTAGTGGATAACAAAACATTGCTCAAGAGAAGGTAAAAGGTAAAGGTGTCCCATAACCTATATTAAGGTCGTAGGGGAGCGAGGCGTCAGAGACCTCACTTCTCTAGGGGCCAGCATATTGAGGGCGGCGCCCATCTCCTCTTCCTCGCTGCTTTACCTTCCCTGATCCTAAAGAGGGCAGGTACCCATTTACAGCTGGGGGAACTGGGGGAACTGTACTGAATCCAGGGCGCGCAAACGGTCACCCATCCAACTGGTAACCACGCTCGACGCTGCTTAACATTGGCTGGGGAAAAGCGAGTGCTCTGACCACTGAGCTATCCCGTCCCAAAGAGAAACAAAGGAAATATAAAATGTAAATAAGTGGCTTGAAAGACCAAGGAAACAACTAGCGACTGAACACCACCTTGTCAGGGAAGGGGACTGCATTTTTGCCAACAGTTGGTGGGTTTTTTTTCTTGCTAGAGCTATGAGGTTCACCACTGGCGAGAATTAATTTTGTGTATGCGACCGGTTTTTTTTGTGCCCACCATGAAGGTAGCCATATTCCGACTTTGGGGATGGATGTTGGGTATGTTTGTGTTTCCGTAACCGACCCAACGCTGACATGAACTACAGGATCTTTAATGTGCATTTTTGATCTTCTGTTTTGTATGTATGTATGTATAAATATATATATATATATATATATATATATATATATATATATATATATATATATATATATAATGTATAGAATTTATATAGCGCTGAATCTTGTAAAGCAACAAATCAAAGCGCTCAGATGACTTTTTTCCCCCCAAGGATAATGGAATAAGCACTCATGTGCTTTTTATTACATCCAGTCCCCGTGTGTATGCGGTTTTGTGAATTTTGTCATCTGTTCCCACCGGCACACAATGGCCTACTCTTTCGAAAAGCGGAACAGGATTTAACGTGTGCGCAAGATGTTCTGCATGTGTTCGCACACGGGGCCTCGGTTTTTAGTCTCATCCGAAGGACTATATATATACACGAAGGGAATTAAGGCACTGGCAGATCTGCACTTGAAGTTAACCTGGGAGATGGTAACGAATTCCCACACTTAATTCACCAGAAACTGCCGAGATTCGAACCCACGACTTCATGGACGCAAGGGATTGGAGTCAAACGGTCTTAACCACTCGGCTATGGCTTCCGTCGGCAGTACCACTAGGGAAGAGGAAAGGATATATCAAACCTGAACAAAAACCATAATATATGAAAGTAAACTTGCAAGAAATTTCATGGAGGAAAAATCGTTTACCCCGGTATTAAATAACTATATTCCATTTCAGGATACATAGAAAAAATGACGGTTAGCAAATGTCATGGCCAAAACATTTAACTAAACGAAATGTGTTCAAAGCCGTATAAACAATGAATATATTCACTGCAACAAATACAGACACATAAGATCTAAATTTAAGACACTGTTAGGATTTAAAATGACATGTTAAAAAAAAAATATATATATATAAACCCAAACTTGACAGTCAAGCAATCCAGATCAATCAAATGATGCAGAAATCAAAACAAAACAAAAATGAGATGATAAAACATTGCTTTCACGGTTCGCATACTTCTGCACATAATTCCATGCATAATTCCGTGCTATTTCTTTCTCTGAGTGTCTGGGTGCTAGTGTCTTTCTGTGTTCACATACGCATTTTTCACATAATAATAATAATAAATGGAACTTATATAGCGCTATATCTTGCAAAGACAAATCAAAGCGCATGATATATGGTGGTGAACTCCAGCTTAGTGGCATGCACATCCCATTTCTCTGCAAATTTGCATGCAGGTTGTTAGCTTCTCCTGAAGTTCCTGATTCTGAGTTAGGGTTTGGTTCATCAGCTGAGTAGCAGCAGCTTTAAATAGGAGGAGGTCTTGACTTGAGAGAGGAGGAGGAGAGTCAGTCTTTGGCTGAAGTTCGTTGGTCGCCGTTCCAGCGTGGCCTGTTGGGCGCCGCGTGGTGTTGTGTCTCTATTTGGAGGGGAGGGGGGGGGGGGGGGAGCAGTCCCTTGGAGTAGTTCAGGCTCCTGTGAACCCGGTCTTCGTTCTTCGTTGTTACGTCGTGTCCGTCCTGTCAACGTCTTCCTTGAGGTGCAGGAGTGCACCGTACTTCCTGTGGTGTGGTGTCTCTACTTGGAGAGCAGAGGGGAGCATTCATCTTTGAAGAAGTTCAAGCTCCCGGGGACCAGTCTACGTTCTTCGTTTGTGCTGTCCGTTTTGTCCACGTCTTTCCTGGGTGCAGGAGTGCACCTTGTTCTTTCTCAGTGACAGGTGAAGGACGTTCCGTAGATATGATTGAGTTCCGTGATGGTTCTTTGTGTTGTTGTGATGGTTGTTGTTGAGTGTCTTATGTCAATGCAGTGCTTGGATGGTTGGGTCTTGAATAGATTAATGTAGAATGTTCTTGAGGGAGGTTCCTCTGTCTTAAGGTTTGTTGTCTATTGGGTAGACTTAGGACTATCCTTTAGTGAATAATAGGATATTTTCTTTGATATATGTTTTTAAATGCTGATGTTGTTGTCTCGAGAGTTCTCACTTGTGTTTAGAAAACTCAGTATTTCTTAAGTTTAAATTGATATGGTTGAGCAATGAGTGATTTGGGATTTAGTGCAATGTTGTGTGTTAAGCAGTCGTGTGTGGTTATTATTTTGCTGCAAGAACAATTCTCTTTTGGTGGAAGACTGTTTTCAAAGTATTTGAACTTTTCTGTATTTGAACATAAACAATTAAAGAATATACATCAGTCGTGATTTAGATTCGAGTGTAGACAATTCCTTGCACATGCAGGGGGGAGTTTTTGGTATAAACAACCTATGAACCTGGGGGACACGAGGGAAATGACTCTAGTTGCCTTAGCGCTAGTTACGGGTGTATGCTTAGGAACGGCAAGTATTGCCTGTTCCAGGTTCCTGTGGGTGCCTCCAGCGGTGGAGTCGTTCCTGGAGAACGAAGAACGAAGACTGGGTTCACAGAAGCCTGAACTACAAGGTACTGCAGCCCGGTGTGGAGTCGCCGACGACTTGTCCTTGACCCTATGTTCTTTATCCCCTGGATCCACCTCTTTTCCCCCATGAACCGTTTCCCTTCTCCCTGCTACCCCGTCCACCCGTGACCCTCCTTGGGGACTTCAGCCTGCCCCGAGCTACCCCCACGGTGGCAGCATGTGAAAGTCGAGTTGTGACTGTGAAGGAAGAGGGAGGGGAACATTCCTCAAGCTGGTTTCTGAACTGTGCAGAAGAGGGGAAGGGATTAGTAAGTTAGGACTTAAGAGTGTGACTGGAGGTTGAATCTGTGTGTGTGAAAGTGGATTTAAGTATTTGTCTGTGATTTTGAATTTTGGAATGTAAAGTAATGAATTTTTCTTCTGTGTTTGTTGTTGTCGGGAAGATAAGTTAGAGAGGGCATGGGTGGGGGGTTAGCCACAATCCCTTAAGGAGCGTGACAATTGCACTACAACAATCTTAAGTTTCCATGACCAAAAAACCCGTTTCTGAAAATCGTTTTAATACAGTTGCACGCAGTTGTCAAATTCGGCAGTATTCCCATTGCCCAAGATACGGCATACGTGTACACAGACTTTAACGTGGTGTATGTACCATGGCGTAAGGATGCAATCTTGCAGAAACACGCAACATTGTAGAAAAATGCACATAATCCACATAACCCCACATAAAACCTTGACTGAAAGTCTTGGTTTAAAAAAGAAAAGAACAGAAAACGTGACAGGGAAGAAGTCTGCAAAGATTCGAACCCTGGTCTTGAGATCAAGCGTCAAACACCTTCTTACCCACGGAGCCAACCAGGCTTCCTTCCTCCTCTACCAGACCTTAACTGTTGGTGTATGTGAGCAGCTTTCACTGTGAAACAATAAACCGGGACTCTGCGCGACAGTACATTTAGCACACGTCAAAGAATCATACTGAAGCGGGCTAGCTCAGTGGTCAGAGCAATCGCTTTCCCCAAGCCTAAGGTTAAGCAGCATTGAGCGTGGGTTACCACTTGGATGGGTGACCGTTTGCGCGCCTTGGCTTCAGTACAGTTCCCCCAGTTCACCCAGCTGTAAATGGGTCCCTGCCCTCTTTAGGGTCAGGGAAGGTAAAGCAGCGAGGGAGAGGAGATGGGCGCCGCCCTCAATATGCGGTTCCTTGGAGAAGCTGAGGTCTCTGATGCCTCGCTCCCCAACGACCGCATAGGTTATGGGACATCATCACGACCATTACCAACATAATCCTCAACTGCAAGAGAGCTGACCTAGGCAAAGTTCAGTAGCAAATGGTGATTTCTTTATTTTGAAGAAGAACATACACAATTGGGGAAAAATAGCTTAAAGTGTGGCACAGCACAGCGGCGACCTACTTTCTCCATGGGGAGCAGCCCAAGGAAGCTGCCTTAACTATAATGATAAGAGTGATAACAATAATAATAAAAGTGAAATAAGTATAAATAGTAATAATGATAATGATGGATACATTAACAACAATAATAATGAAAATAATAATAATAACAATAATAATAATAATGATGATAATGATAGTATTTTTTTAGCGCTTTCTTTCCCACTTTTAGCACAAAGCATTTTACAATAAAACAAAAAGTCTACAGCAATACTCAAATACATAACAACACAGTACTACTAATATACTACAGTGAAATGGAAAAAAGCGTGATTTAAACTACATACATACACATCGCTTTACAAAACTAACGATAACAGACCCAAAACATGTATACAGACCACATACATAATACATACTCGTATACCTATTTACACACACACAGACACACGCACAAAACAGACAGACAGACAGACGAGAGAGAGAAGAGAGAGAGAGAGAGAGAGAGAGAGAGAGAGAGAGAGAGAGAGAGAGAGAGACTTTAATTTTGAATAAAGATGGACAAGATTGAGAAATATCCTCATCCGGAATATCAATATACAATGCAATGCATGGCAGTACAATGCGATGAATCCAATTCAGTTCAATACAACACAGCTCAATAGAAAACAACACAAAAATCCAATGTTCTGATCATAATCAGTTCCTGCCGTGACTAAGTGCTTTATAAAGCAACGCACATAATTTCAAACCGATGTTCTAACCATAAATGCTGTATTAAGCAATCTTAGACCAATGTCCGAACTATAAACAGCCTCTGTACCAGCTGCTTTTGCGCAGTGGTTAGCACCTTTGGTTACGGACTGAAAGGTCGCGGGTTCGAATCCCAAAAGAGTCCTAGGAATTTTCGGACTCCGGCCGGATTCCTACCCAGAGTGAGTGGGCTCAGTGGGAAGACTGGGACCACGCAGTCGAGCTTTATCCACTCAACGATGCGAGTTTGAGAGTGTTGCTCAAATTACCTGACCAACACTGCAGGGTGTCTGTATCTCTCGGGCCCGGTTGACGCCGGGATATATTATGATAGTAAGCGTATATTACAACCCTGTCAAGTAGTCTCAAAGCATATGGACCTCCACAGAAACACCGTTACGTCATCCTCATTGTCATTGATAATCATGCAATAAAAAAAAAGCCTCTGATTCGGTGGCCCCAGTTGCTCTGGTCTCATGGTGACCTCAAATTCAGTCTGCCCGTACTTTTCTGTGCCTGTTGCGAGTTTGTGTCAAAGCCATCGGAGTTGGAGGTTCTCGGGAGTACATAGTTTGAGGGATGATGTGGTAGACACCACCTCGGGTGGGCAAATCACTCAGTCTGGCTCCGCGACTGAGCTAATACTGTCGTTAATAGGGAGCTTAGTAGGTGGTGTCCTGCGTATGTTAGCTCAGAACAGGCACCACTGAACACCATTCAAGTGACCCAGCAGCAATGCAGGGCCACTCTGGCCGGTGGCCCCACGGAGGCCTGACATTGATGGGGTACCTGTGCACTTAAGGTCCTGGGGATGCGACATAACAAATCTGGGTATAGCTGGGGCGGGGAGATTGAGATGAGCGGCGTGGGAACAGCAGGACAGGAACGTCACAGAAGATGAGGCAGCAGAAAAAAGCCTCTGCTGTGAGTACAAATATCAATACAATACAATATAATGCGCAGTATTGAAAACCAATATCCCAATCATAAACAACGAATGTTGTAACCACAAAAAAGCCAAAACAATACAAAATGCATGATTGAAAACAAAATGCTATGACAACAAACTGCTTCTGCTAAGTGTTTAAACATATCAATCAAAACAATACAATACACATTTTTTTTGAAAACCGCTGTTCTAATTATAAGCTACTTTAATACACGGTATCGACAACCAATGCGCCAATAACAGCTTCTTGAAATTAAAAAAAACAACTACAATATATTTCAATAATATTCAATCATACACTTCGTGAAAGGAACAAATAATGCTAACATATAAAAACGCCATAGGAAAAAGGCTCTACGTCAAAAACAAGATGCGCTAGGCCTGACTTGTCAGGCGCTTAACGGCAGCACAACGCATTGACGCTCATATGACAGACAACAGCTGTCTGAGGATTATACGACGACGACGTTGAAGAAGAAAAAGAAAAGGAAGAGGAGGAGAAGGAAGAAGAAGAAGAGGAAGAAAGGCGGAGGAGGAAGAAGAAGAAGAAAGTAGGAGGAGGAGGAAGAAGAAGAGGAGGAAGAAGAAGAGAAAGAAGAAGAAGAAGAAGAAGAAGAAGAAGAAGAAGAAAGAAGAAGAAGAAGAAGAAGAAGATAAAGAAGAAGGAGAAGAAGAAGACGACGACGACGACGAAGACGAAGACGAAGAAGAAGAAGAAGAAGAAGAAAAAGGTGAGGCAGTAAGATCAAACCAGTTTGCCTAACTCAGGCCAAAAGCTGTGTCAGTCATGGATGTCAGCAAAATAACCAAGGCCCACATTGAAACATTATTATGCTTTGAGATGTCATCCTTCCACAACCGCGGACCCTTAGCTGTTTCGCCTACACTATCTTTAAAATGAGATCAAAAAGTCCTCTGAATTCGGAGTATGGTTGCCTATAATAATGGCGAAGTACTCCTCTGAATTCGGAGTACGGCTGTCTATAAAGGTGAAGTACTCCTCTGAGGTCGGAGTATGGCTGCCTATAATAATGGCAAAGTACTTCTCTGAGTTCGGAGTACGGTTGTCTATAATGGCGAAGTAATCCTCGGAAGTCGAAGTATGGCTGCCTGTAATGGCGAAGTACTCCTCTGAATTCGGAATATGGCTGCCTAATAATGATAGCGAAGTACTCCTCTGAATTCGGAGTGCGGCTGCCTATAAAGGCAAAATATTCCTCTGAATTCGGAGTACGGTTGTCTATAATAATGGTAACGTACTCCTCTGATTTCGAAGTATGGCTGCCTATAATGGCGAAGTACTCCTTTGAATTGGGATTACGGCTGCCTATAAAGGTGAAGTACTCCTCTGAATCGAGTGTGGCTGCCTATAATGGCGAAGTACTCCTCTGAAGTCGGAGTGTGGCTGCCTATAATAATGGCGAAGTAATCCTCTGAATTCGGAATATGGCTGCCTAAAATGGTAAAGTACTCCTCTGAGGTCGGAGTATGGCTGCCTGTAATGGCGAAGTAATCCTCTGAATTCGGAATATGGCTGCCTATAGTGGCGAGGTACTTGAAAAAGCAGGCTGGACCTCGAAAACCTGTCATCCTCAGTGTGTGTAGTGTCATGGTCTGAAGGCGTGGTTTGTTCTAACTGAGCAGAATGCGTTTATGCTGCCTTTGACACAGCACGGCACGGCACAGCACAGCACGGCACGGCACAGTGCTGCGCAGTACAGAGCTGTACGGCATGACACAGCACAGCACAGTACAGAGCTGTACGGCATGACACAGAACAGCACAGTACAGAGCTGTACGGCACGGCACGGCACAACACAGCACAGCACAGTACAGAGCTGTACGGAACAGCACAACACAGCACAGCACAGTACAGAGCTGTACGGAACAGCACAACACAGCACAGCACAGTACAGAGCTGTACGGCACAGCACAACACAGCACAGCACAGTACAGAGCTGTACGGCTCGGCACGGCACGGCACAGCACAGTACAGAGCTGTACGGCATGACACAGCACGGTACAGCACAGCGCTGCACAGTACAGAGCTGTACGGCACGGCACAGCACGGCACAGCACAGCTCTGCACAGTACAGAGCTGTACGGCACGACACAGCACAGCACAGCACAGTACAGAGCTGTACGGCACGAGACAGCACAGCACAGCACAGCACGGCACAGCGCGGTATGATACAGCACAGCACAGTTTGGCATGAAGGCACGTTTTTGCCAACTCAAACTGACTAACAGTGTTGATATCGAACGCAGGCGGCCACCAATTTTGTGTGTGTGTTGTGTGTGTGTGTGTGTGTGTGTGTGTGTGTGTGTGTGTGTGTGTGTGTGTGTGCGTGTATGTGTGTGCGTGTGTGTGTGCTTGGTATCAGATTCGGATTCGGATTGTTTATTCATTTATAGGCCAAGGCTCCCTATGAAGGGGTATACGAACATGGTATGATAATTGCAACACATGCAGTAAGATCCAAAAATAAAAGAAAAAAGTGAATACAGACTGATTGCATATGATAAAAATGATTCTCACGACATAACAAGGTCTCTAGGCTTGAATGCTTTATATAAATACAAGGCAAAATTACGGACTACTTCAGGAGAGGATGATGACATCAACAAGGTTAATTTAAACAATGATGGCTGCCTATAATATTTGGGCTTAATAAGCTGTTCTCGAATCGTTTTTAAAACAGGGCAGCATAGAACAAAATAAACTTCGTTTTCTTCTGCCTCTTTACACAGAGGACAAATCAATTCATCATTACCAACATTTCTATACCTATAGTAATGAACACCTAATTCTAATACACCTAATCTAAATCTTGTCGTTATAAACATTAAATGTTTATCCATATCTAGCCTTAGATATGGCTTAAGTCCGAAACGGTACCAAAACGTTCTGTAAACAGTAAATCTGTCGCTATTCTGAATATGATCAGACCATTTCTGCCATGAACAATCTACTGTATGTTTGTCCGTCGTGCTTTTTTTACATCCAGTCTCCGTGTGTATGCGGTTTTGTCAATTCTGTCATCTGTTCCCACCGGCACACAATGGTCTTACTCTTACGAAAAGCGGAACAGGATTTAACGTGTGCGCAAGATGTTCTGCGTGCGTTCGCACACGGGGGCCTCGGTTTATAGTCTCATCCGAAAGACTTTTGGGGAGAGTGGAGTCTGCACTGATGTTAACTCCAGAGGAAAATTTCCCCCTTGAACGGGAATCGAACCCGGGTCGTCAGATTGCGAGCGCAATGTTCTAACCACTAGGCTATCCCGTCCCCTAGAAAGGGAGTTCGATGCCCCGTTTACGCCCGAACCCTTTCTCCCATCCACTAAACCATGAGTGGTAGTGTTGGTGCAAAGTTGTTGGGTTTTTTCTTAACGAGACGATAAACCTGAAGTTTTGTGTGAAACAGACATTCGGCACCCGTAAAAAGAATGCAACAACAGTTGGCAACATTCTGTAAAGGGCAAAAACCCACCACACGGCTTTTTGAAAAAAAGAAGAAAGAAATATATGTTCAGGTAGAGAAAAAAAAAAAAAAAGAAATCGTGGCAGTTAGCGTTATTCTTGTGGCTTGGCGACATCGCCCTCTCTCCTCTCCTGTCCCAGAGGAGAGCAGCCCCAATTCCACACACACACACACACAGACACACTCACACACACACAGACACACACACACACAGACACACACACACACACACACACGAGAGAAACCTGCCGTGATTGTGACAGGGCGCGTGCTATCACTACACTATATAATCCACGCGGGTTCGGTTCACCACTGAACATTATTCACACACCATCACTTCGTCATCTCATTCTCGCATGGCAGCTTGGTCCCTCCGAAAATCCCGATCGTTTCTCATCACAGACTCGTAGGGTGGAGGAAGGTCAATGGTGAAAGGTGTGCCCATACACTCTCTCCCCTGCATGGGGGAGAGGGAGGGTAAGGGTGGGGGGTAAGGGAGCTCACCCCTCTCGGCAGCTGGCGCGTTTTGTGCTGGTCGGTCTGCAGCGAACGCGTATTCCTTGAGCAAAACGGCTTTCCTGTCAGCGCCCACGCCAGAGACTGTTTCTGCGGGAGGAGAGGCAGACCCTTTAGCGAGCCTGCGCTTTACGGGTATGCTATGGTCCAGATTCCTTGCGTCTTCCTCCTCCTCTTCCTCCTCCTCTTCTTTCTCTTCTTCGTCGTCTTTTTCTTCATGCTGGGAACAGGCATCGCGAAGGGAACAAGAAGAAGAAGGCAGGGGTCGTTTTCTCTCCGTTCTTTGCCTCCGGTTGAAGTCCTCCACAAAACCACAGCCGTCAGTAGAGCTCACGTGCGCAAACTCCTCCCCTTGACAGGTCTCTAAGTCAGGGAAGCCTGTCTCACTCCGTCGACGAGCAGATTGCTGAACGCTCGTCGCCATGTCGCTCCGGATTCTGGATTTGGTCGCTGCCTATCGACAGCCCGACGCTTGCAAGAGAGGTCGTCCACGCAGGTCGCCTTGACTGCCGTTTCCGTTTCCGGGTCAGTGTTTGCATCCGGGTCAGTGAGACTGCGCGAGTGTGGGGTCTGTTTCGCCGGTCTCGCCACGCTGCTGTTGTCTTCCTCCCAAAGGAGTGGGGAGGGGAGGGTGGCGAGGGTGGGGTAGGGGTGAGAGGGCAGGAAGTCGGAGGAGGAGACTAGGTCAGTACGGGTTGTCAGCGAGTCATCATCGCTGGTCTCGGAGCTGGTGCTGGTGGTGGTGAGTACCTGTCCATAGAAATGGGAGTTGTGGTGGTGGTGGTGAAGTAGGGTTTGTGTGAGGGTCTCTTGTCTGTTGGTGTGTGTGTGTGTGTGTGTGTGTGTGTGTGTGTGTGTTTTGTTGTGTGTTTGTGTGTGTGTGTGTGTGTGTGTGTGTGTGTGTGTAGTTTTGATGTGTGTGTCTGTGCGTGTTGCGTTTTTGTGTGTGTCTGTGTGTGTGTGTGTGTGTGTGTGTGTCTGTGTCTGTCGTGTCTGTTCGTGTCGTCTGTGTCTCTGTCTGTGCTGTGTCTGTGTCGTCTGTGTCTCTGTCTGTCTGTGGGCTTTGTCTGTCTTGTCTGTGGGCTTGTCTGTCTGTGTCTCTGTCTGTCTGTATCTCTGTCTGTGTCTGTCTGTCTGTCTGTGTCTCTGTATGTACTGGGAATGTCTGCACGCAGGCATGGTTTAAAACTTTTTTTTTCTTTTATATATTTATTTATTTTATTCTTTTATATCGAGGATAATGGAATAAGCACTTAATGTGCTTTTTTTGACATCCTGTCCCCGTGTGTATGCGGTTTTGTAAATTTTGTCATTTGTTCCCACCGGCACACAATGACCTACTCTTACGAAAAGCGGAACAGGATTTTAACGTATGCGCAAGATGTTCTGCGTGCGTTCGCACACGGGGCCTCGGTTTATAGTCTCATCCGAAGGACTTTTGGGAAAAGGTTGGTATGTGTGCGAGCGCGCGCGCGCGCGTGTGTGTGTGTGAGAGCAAGTGGGTGAGTATGTGTGTATGTGTGTATGTACGCGTGTGTGAGTGAGCAAGTGAATGAGTAAGTATGTGTGTGTATGTGTTTGAGAGAGAGAGAGAGAGAGAGAGAGAGAGAGAGAGAGAGTTTTCACTTCCATTTGTAACATAAGTATCAGCATACTTTCTGTTGGGTTCTCTCACACACTGGCATTCTATTCTAATGAAAAAGTTGACAACCTTGCAAAATATGGAGAGAGGTATAAAAACGGTTCTTGTGAAATGAATGTTGTCTTATCTCTGCATGAGGGATACAGCTTTCTACAAAACGCTTGCTGTAAGCACTTCAGAAAGAAGATAAATGAGTCTAGCTATTGTCTTTATAATGGCAGTAATAATGATAATAATAATAATAATAATAATAATAATAACAATAATCTATGGAATTTTTATAGCGCTGAATCTTGTACAAACAAACAAATCGAAGCGCTTGTACAAGCAATGTGATTTTTTTTAGCATACTTTCTCAGCGAGACAGACAAACAGACAGACAGACAGACAGGCAAACAGAGAAAGTCTACACGAGTAAAACAAACTTCCCCTTTTTACCCCCACAAAACAAAAAGGCAGCTGACCATGTACCCTTGACAAACTAAGAGCAAGACTTGCTGACTGACATCCTGGTAACAAGAGAAGGAAGGTGGCAGGATGGTTGAGACGTTCGCCTGCCAACAAGTCAACCGTGAGGTTCTGGGTTCGATTCCCAGCCTCGCCCTTTCTTCCCAGTTTGACCCCCAAAAAATCGAACTGAATGTCAAAGTCCTTCGGATGAGACTATAAGCCGAGGCCCCGTGTGCGAACGCATGCAGAACATCTTGCGCACACGTTAAATCATGTTCCGCTGTTCGAAAGAGTAGGCCATTGTGTGCCGGTGGGAACAGATGACAAAAAAACACACACAAAAACCGCATACACACGCGTTAAAAATAAAGTAATGTGAGTGCTTTGATTTGTTGCTTTACAAGATTCAGCGCTATATAAATTCCATACATTATGATTATGATTATAATTATAATTATTATTATTATTATTTAAGTTAGAAGCGAGATAAACTTGAAGAGGAATCCTCGATAGCTTAGCGGAACGGTTTTTTTCTGTACCTCCCTGCAGTGATATCTTCACTTTTTCGTCTATTCACATTTAGTGATTTTAGACCCCCAAAACCCCTAAACAATCTAACAAGAAAGAGTAAATAATAACTAAAAATGTCAAATAACTGTGCTGACT
>CM054160.1:32960186-32980186 GCA_028751875.1 Rapana venosa | reverse complement strand
TTTCTCTCCCCCCCCCTCTTCTCTCTCTCTCTCTCTTTCTCTCTCTCTCACCCTTCTCTTTCTCTCTCTCTTCTCTCTCTCCCCTCCTCCCCTCTCTCTCCTCCCCCTTAGTGCTGCTTGAACTCCAGAGTCCTTCAAACTCCTCATCTCTCTTCCCCTCTTCATCTCATCTCATCCCCCTCCGAAACCCCCACTTCCAGGGCCCTTAGGGCTAATCAAGAGACACGTTGTACAGCTGGCTCATTTCGGGATGTTGTGGGGCAAGTGCTGGGTTGTTGGAGGAAGCTTTCCCGGTCCATTCAGCGATGTTGTCTGCCCGTTTCTTCACCTAACAAGTAAGCACTACGCCCAAAGGAAATCGAGGGTAAGGCACGTGTCCCAAGACTTGGATGGGCTCCCCAAAGCCAGACTGCAAGGAACAGTGCAGGGGGAAAGAGAAGGCGAACAGACTTCCTAGGTGTTTTGTAAATCTTGTTTTGTTTGTCAAGGAGGGAGGTGGGGGTGGGGGTGGGGGTGTTTCCGCTCTTGGTTTGAGCTCCGAGGGGGATGGAATAGTGGTGGTTAGATGATGTATTCGTGATTGCTGACGGGGTTTCGAATCTCGTTCAAGAGGATTTTTTTTTCTCTGGAGTGAACATCAGTGCCGACTCCCTCCTCTCCAAAAGTCCTTCGGATTGAGTGTAAACTGAGGTCCCGTGTGTGATTGCCGAGAACATCTTGGCACACGTAAAACCGGTTCGCTTTTCGGAAAGAGTAGTTTCACGTGTCTGGTGGGAAGGGATGACAAAATTGACAAAACTGCATACACACGGGGACTGGATGTAAAATAAAACGCACACGAGTGCTTATTCCATTATTTTCGAAATAAAAGAATAAGATAGAGGAAAATAAAGATGAAAAGGTTCACACTTCTTGAGATTTTGCGTATGCGATAATTTCTGTCCAATATTAAGTTAGTTGCACTCTGACTTTGGGTATGATGTCTAAATAGGATTCGACACAAGTGTCTATGCAAGTGGGTTTTTTAAAATCTTGTTTGATTTTTATATTGCTTTTTTTTTTTGGTTTGATTTTTCTTAAATTTGAATTTTGTCATTCGTTCCAACCTCCTACTCTAGCAATGGCCTATCTTCCGAAAGGTGAAATGGATTTTGACGTGTGCGCAAAATGCTCCACGGGCATTCATACACAATGACTTTAGTTCATAGTGTGTGTGTGTGTGTGTCTTCGTTTTAACGTTAATCCACTAGAAAGTCCTTCGGATGAGACTATAAACCGAGGCCCCGTGTGCGAACGCATGCAGAACATCTTGCGCACACGTTAAAGCCTGTTCCGCTTTTCGAAAGATCAGGCCATTGTGTGCCGGTGGGAACAGATGACAGAATTGACAAAACCGCATACACACGGGGACTGGATGTAAAAAAGCACATAAGTGCTTATTCCATTATCCTCGATATAAAAAAAGGTCACCTGAGCGCTCTGATTTGTTGCTTTACAAGATTCAGCGCTATATAAATTCCATACATTTTTATTATTATTATTATTATTATTATTATTATTATTATTATTATTATTATTATTATTATTATTATTATCATCTATCATCATCATTAATATATATTATTATTATATTATTATTATTATTATTAATTATTATTATTATTATTTTATTATAAATCAGTGGTTCATAGTTCATCCGAAGGATTTTTGAAAGAGTGGAGTCAGCACTGATATTAACTCCACGGAGGGGGGGGGATATTTTCCCTCAAAGGGGTATCTCTGGGGAGGCTCGAACTCAAGCACGTGCAGTGGGATCGCGAGGTGAAGGTTTTATTTATTTATTTATTTATTGTTTTATATCGAGGATAATGGATAAGCGCTCATGTACTTTTTTTTACATCCAGTCCCCCGTGTGTATGCGGTTTTGTAAATTTTGTCATCTGTTTTCCACCGGCACACAATGGCCTACTCTTCCGAAAAGCGGAACAGGATTTAACGTGTGCGCAAGATGTTGTCTGCATGCGTTCGAACACGGGGCCTCGGTTTATAAGTCTCATCCGAAGGACTTTGACATTCAGTTCGATTTTTTTTGGGGGGGAAGGGGGGGGGGGGGGGGGGGGTCAAACTGGGAAGTTAGGGCGAGGCTGGGAATCAAACCCAGAAACCTCACGGTTGACTTGTTGGCAGGCGAACGTCTTAACCATCCTGCCACCTTTCCTTCCGCTAAGCCGCTAGGCTATCGTGGACCACCAGGGAGCTGGGCTGTATGTTTGTCCGTCGTGTCCGACGATGACCTCCAAAACAGCAGAGGAGGCAGCTGCTGTTTCGGAAATTGGGCAGAAATGTGATTATAGTGGAGATGCCTTGCCCACAGTACATCCCCACTCTCTCGGCCAAGTGGGCATAAGGACAGTCAGCGTTGGAGATGTTCTCCAAAGGTCAACCAGCCCCCAGGGCTGCAGCACATAAGGACTGTGCGAGTCAAGCCTCCTAGTCAGAGAGTCATAGTCGATCACTAAAGACTAAGCTGTAAAGTGGAATTCCATGAGTGGGAAAGAAAGCCACTGGTCATACAGCCTCTCACTTTGCTGTTGTTGCCCCCAGCGTCAATGGTTTAATCAAGAAATGTAGTAAAGCCCAGGCGCTGACACTGTTGCTGACTGGGCTGACACTGTTGCTGACACTGTTGCTGACTGCTGACACTGTTGCTGACTGCTGACACTGTTGCTGACTGCTGACACTGTTGCTGACTGGGCTGACACTGTTGCTGACTGGGCTGACACTGTTGCTGACTGCTGACACTGTTGCTGACTGCTGACACTGTTGTTTACTGGGCTGACACTGTTGTTTACTGGGCTGACACTGTTGTTTACTGGGCTGACACTGTTGCTGACTGCTGACACTGTTGCTGACTGCTGACACTGTTGCTGACACTGTTGCTGACTGCTGACACTGTTGCTGACTGCTGACACTGTTGCTGACTGGGCTGACACTGTTGCTGACTGCTGACACTGTTGCTTACTGCTGACACTGTTGCTGACTGGGCTGACACTGTTGCTGACACTGTTGCTGACTGGGCTGACACTGTTGCTGACTGCTGACACTGTTGCTGACTGGGCTGACACTGTTGCTGACACTGTTGCTGACTGGGCTGACACTGTTGCTGACTGCTGACACTGTTGCTGACTGCTGACACTGTTGCTGACTGGGCTGACACTGTTGCTGACACTGTTGCTGACTGGGCGGACACTGTTGCTGACAGGGCTGACACTGTTGCTGACACTGTTGCTGACTGCTGACACTGTTGCTGACTGCTGACACTGTTGCTGACTGGGCTGACACTGTTGCTGACTGGGCTGACACTGTTGCTGACTGCTGACACTGTTGCTGACTGGGGTGACACTGTTGCTGACACTGTTGCTGACTGGGCTGACACTGTTGCTGACTGCTGACACTGTTTGCTGATGGCTGACACTGTTGCTGACACTGTTGCTGACTGGGCTGACACTGTTGCTGACTGCTGACTGCTGCACTGTTGCTGACTGTGACATGTTGCGACTGGGCCTGACACTGTTGCTGACACTGTTGCTGACTGGGCTGACACTGTTGCTGACTGGGCTGACACTGTTGCTGACTGCTGACACTGTTGCTGACTGCTGACACTGTTGCTGACTGGGCTGACACTGTTGCTGACACTGTTGCTGACTGCTGACACTGTTGCTGACTGCTGACACTGTTGCTGACTGGGCTGACACTGTTGCTGACTGCTGACACTGTTGCTGACTGGGCTGACACTGTTGTTTACTGGGCTGACACTGTTGCTGACTGCTGACACTGTTGCTGACTGCTGACACTGTTGCTGACTGCTGACACTGTTGCTGACTGCTGACACTGTTGCTGACTGGGCTGACACTGTTGCGATGGGCTGACACTGTTGCTGACTGTGACACGTTGCTGACTGGGCTGACACTGTTGCTGACTGGGCTGACACTGTTGCTGAATGGGTGACACGTTGTTTAAATGCTGACACTGTTGCTGACTGCTGACACTGTTGCTGACGGGTGACACTGTTGCTGACGGGCTTTACACTGTTGCTGGGGGGTGACATGTTGCTGACTGGGCTGACATGTTGTTTACTGGGTGACACTGTTGCGATGCTGACATGTTGCGATGCGAAACTGTTGCTGATGGGCTGACACTGTTTCTGACTGGGGGGACACTGTTGCTGACTGGGCTGACATGTTGCTGACTGGGCCGACACTGTTGTTTGGACTGGGTGACACTGTTGTGACTGGGCTGACATGTTGCTGACTGATGACACTGTTGCTGACTGGGCTGACACTGTTGCTGACTGGGCTGACACTGTTGTTGACTGCTGACACTGTTGCTGACCGCTGACACTGTTTGCTGACTGCTGACACTGTTGCTGACTGGGCTGACACTGTTGCTTACTGCTGACACTGTTGCTGACTGCTGACACTGTTGCTGACTGGGCTGACACTGTTGTTGACTGCTGACACTGTTGCTGACTGCTGACACTGTTGCTGACTGGGCTGACACTGTTGCTGACTGGGCTGACACTGTTGTTGACTGCTGACACTGTTGCTGACTGCTGACACTGTTGCTGACTGGGCTGACACTGTTGCTGACTGCTGACACTGTTGCTGACTGGGCTGACACTGTTGCTGACTGGGCTGACACTGTTGTTGACTGCTGACACTGTTGCTGACTGGGCTGACACTGTTGCTGACTGGGCTGACACTGTTGCTGACTGGGCTGACACTGTTGCTGACTGGGCTGACACTGTTGCTGACTGGGCTGACACTGTTGCTGACTGGGCTGACACTGTTGCTGACTGGGCTGACACTGTTGCTGACTGCTGACACTGTTGCTGACACTGTTGCTGACTGGGCTGACACTGTTGCTGACTGCTGACACTGTTGCTGACTGGGCTGACACTGTTGCTGACTGGGCTGACACTGTTGTTGACTGCTGACACTGTTGCTGACTGCTGACACTGTTGCTGACTGGGCTGACACTGTTGCTGACTGCTGACACTGTTGCTGACTGCTGACACTGTTGCTGACTGGGCTGACACTGTTGTTGACTGCTGACACTGTTGCTGACTGCTGACACTGTTGCTGACTGGGCTGACACTGTTGCTGACTGGGCTGACACTGTTGTTGACTGCTGACACTGTTGCTGACACTGTTGCTGACTGGGCTGACACTGTTGCTGACTGCTGACACTGTTGCTGACTGCTGACACTGTTGCTGACTGGGCTGACACTGTTGCTGACTGGGCCGACACTGTTGCTGACTGCTGACACTGTTGCTGACTGCTGACACTGTTGCTGACTGGGCTGACACTGTTGCTGACTGGCTGTTGCTGACTGGGCTGACACTGTTGCTGACTGCTGACACTGTTGCTGACTGCTGACACTGTTGCTGACTGGGCTGACACTGTTGCTGATGCTGACACTGTTGTTGACTGCTGACACTGGTTGCTGACGGGTGACACTGGTTGGAGACTGCTGACACTGTTGCTGATGGGCTGACACTGTTGTTGACTGTGAACTGTTGCTGACTGGGCTGACATGTTGTGACTGTGACACTGTTGCTGACTGGGCTGACACTGTTGTGATGGGGTGAACTGTTGTGACTGCTGCACTGTTGCTGACTGCTGCACTGTTGCTGACTGGGGGTGACACTGTTGTTGACTGCTGACACTGTTGCGACTGCTGACAAATGTTGCTGGGCTGGGCTGACACTGTTGCTGACTGGGCTGACACTGTTGTTGACTGCTGACACTGTTGCTGACTGCTGACACTGTTGCTGACTGGGCTGACACTGTTGCTGACTGGGCTGACACTGTTGTTGACTGCTGACACTGTTGCTGACTGGGCTGACACTGTTGTTGACTGCTGACACTGTTGCTGACTGCTGACACTGTTGCTGACTGCTGACACTGTTGCTGACTGCTGACACTGTTGATGACTGGGCTGACACTGTTGCTGACTGCTGCTGACTGGGCTGACACTGTTGCTGACTGCTGACACTGTTGCTGACTGGGCTGACACTGTTGCTGACTGGGCTGACACTGTTGCTGACTGGGCCGACACTGTTGCTGACTGGGCTGACACTGTTGCTGACTGCTGACACTGTTGCTGACTGGGCTGACACTGTTGCTGACTGGGCTGACACTGTTGCTGACTGCTGACACTGTTGCTGACTGCTGACACTGTTGTTGACTGCTGACACTGTTGCTGACTGGGCTGACACTGTTGTTGACTGCTGACACTGTTGCTGACTGCTGACACTGTCGCTGACTGGGCTGACACTGTTGCTGACTGCTGACACTGTCGCTGACTGCTGACACTGTTGCTGACTGCTGACACTGCTGCTGACTGGGCTGACACTGTTGCTGACTGCTGCTGACTGGGCTGACACTGTTGCTGACTGCTGACACTGTTGCTGACTGGGCTGACACTGTTGCTGACTGGGCTGACACTGTTGCTGACTGCTGACTGCTGACACGGTTGCTGACTGCTGACACTGTTGCTGACTGCTGACACTGTTGCTGATTGCTGACACTGTGAGCTGGAGACAGTCGTCAAGTCTGAGTGGGGCTTGAGCCTCTAAGAGCATTGAGTCCATCGTAGGCACTTGTGGTGGTTTAATGGTACTGGACTTTACTCCTAAGCTGACTGTCTGTCTGTCTTGTCTCTGTCTGTCTCTGTCTGTGTTTCTCTGTCTGTGTGTTTGTCTGTCTCTGTGTGTCTGTCTATCTCTGTCTGTCTGTCTGTCTCTGTCTGTCTGTCTCTGTCTGTCTCTCTGTCTGTCTCTGTTTCTTTCTCTCTCTCTGTCAAGTATCTCTCTGTCCGGGCTGTCTGTTTAATCTGTCTGTCAATCTGTCTGTCTGTCTCTCTCGTCCTCTGTCTGTCTGTCTCTGTCTGTCTCTCTGTCTGTCTGTCTATCTCTGTCTGTCTCTGTCTGTCTGTCCCATCTGTCTGTCTATCTCTGTTTCTTTTTCTCTCTGTTTTTTTTCTATCTGTCTGTCTATCTCTGTTTCTTTTCTCTCTGTCAATGTGTCTCTCTGTCCCCCTGTCTGTTAATCGTCTGTCTGTCTGTCTGTCTGTCTGTCTGACTGACTGCTGTCTTTCTGTCTGTCTGCCTGTCTTTCTGTCTGTCTGTCTGCCTCTCTCTCTGTGTGTCTCTCTCTCTCTGTCTCTCTCTCTCTTTCTACCTCTGTGTGTCTGTGTCTGCATGTTGACTGGCTAGGAGATGCGAGTGATCCGTTTGGGATAGAACATGACCTATCCCGAACTGTCAGATCGAACCTGACACCACAAGCCGCTTCAGACGTACGTTTACAGTGACATAACGATCCGTTTTAGATCCGTTTCGGCCTGACCGTCCCAACCTTACGGTTGAGAAGGCTCAACTTGTCAGTAGCCGTTCTGACCTAAGTCATCAGACTTCCCTTCTGCAAAAGGAATGCTTATTTTTTATTTATTTATTTTTATTTTATTCTGTTATATCGAGGATAATGGGATAAGCACTTATGTGCTTTTTTACATCCAGTCTCCGTGTGTATGCGGTTTTGTCAATCTTGTCATCTGTTCCCACCGGCACACAATGGCCTACTCTTACGAAAAGCGGAACAGGATTTAACGTGCGCGCAAGATATTCTGCGTGCGTTCGCACACGGGGCCTCGGTTTATAGTCTCATCCGAAGGACTTTTGGGGAGAGTAGAGTCTGCACTGATGTTAATCCAGGGGGAAAATATCCCCCTTGAACGGGAATCGAACCCGGGTCGTCAGATTGCGAGCGCAATGTTGTGACCACTAGGCTATCCCGTCCCCCCCTGTGAATTTTTGTTCCCCGTTCCTAGCTAGAACTTTGAGATTCGCCTACAGTGAGATTGGTAAGAGACCACCCAAAAAACCCAAACCAAAAACCCAAACAACAACAAAAAAAAACCAACAAAAACCCCAAACAACAAAAAAGCCCAACCCGCACTGAATTGTGCTTCTACAAGCGACTTTGCTAAGAGTCAAATCGTCAAACAGGAGAACAACGAAACTCATGTACTTGATTGACGCAGTTGATACAAAGACGAAAAATTAAATGGCTGAAATGATCACGCCGACAGGATACGTTGGTCATGCAAACAGAAACACCACAAGACAACCTCTGATGAGGACAGTTCTCCAAGGTAAGGTTGAGGGCAGAGGGAGAAAAAGAGGCAGACCACCAACATCCTACATTGCCAACATCGTCACTGAGGTCAGTGGTCCTGGGAGAGGACTACAGGAGATGGTAGAACTCAGCAGAGACCGAGGAGAGAGCTGGTGAACCCTGGGTGGTGGATTGCGTGGAAGCTCCTACCGATGACCAGCGCGGGGATGAGATATAGTTGAGTCGAATACTAATCTGGATAGGACCCATAATAATAAAAATAATAAAAATAATCATAAAAATAATAGTAATAATAAAAAATAACAATAGTAATAATAATAATAATAATAATAATAATATAATAATAATGTATGAATTTATATAGCGCTGAATCTTGTAAAGCAACAAATCAAAGCGCTCAGATGACTTTTTTTTCTTTTTTTTTATATCGAGGATAATGGAATAAGCACTCGTGTGCTTTTTTTACATCCAGTCCCCGTGTGTATGCGGTTTTACAAATTCTGTCATCTGTTCCCACTGGCACACAATGGCCTACTCTTACGAAAAGCGGAACAGGATTTAACGTGTGCGCGCAAGATAACACGGAACCTCGATTTATAGTCTCATCCGAAGGACTTTTGGGGAGAGTGGAGTCGGCACTGATGTTAACTCCAGAGGAAAATATCCCCCTTGAACAGGAATCGAACCTGGGTCGTCAGATTGCGAGCGCAATGTTCTAACCACTAGGCTATCCCGTCCCCCACTCATATATTCATGAGGAAGGACATTCTTCCGAAACTCAGAAACCTATGGACATTCCATTCATTACGCAGTGAAACTCGTCACCTATTGTATTCATGTCACATTGTTTACACAATCGATTTTTGCCTTCAGAGCCGAACGTTCGCTCATCCTGTTTCTATCAGCAATGAATGATTAATCATACTCGAAACTACACCATAAACTCAAATCGTTCTTCAGCTACTCACTGATATACTGTTTCTCTTTAAAAACAGGGCTATAATTGCGATAGCATTTTGCGTTTATTACTTCCTTACAGGTCTTCTAGCCCTGACTTGACAAAACAGTTCTTTGATACTTTAATAACATCACGTCATGACCTGTCTTTGTTTGCAAAATACTGTGTTTCCCAAACACAGTCAAATTTGACCCTGTTTCTATCAAAGTTATTTGACTTTTTGTGGGGAGCTATTTTGAGCAACACTCTCTCATTGTGTAGAAGTCATACAGTAAGTTATGGTAATTGTATTGATGAAAGTTCTTTTCAGAAACCTCAGTGATAAAAAAAGCAATCCAAACTCTTTTTTAAAATTTTTATTTTATTTTATTCTTTTATATCGAGGATAATGGAATAAGCACTTATGTGCTTTTTTACATCTAGTCCCCGTGTGTATGCAGTTTTGTCAATTTTGTCATCTGTTCTCACCGGCACACAATGGCCTACTATTACGAAAAGCGGAACAGGATTTAACGTGTGCGCAAGATGTTCTGCCTGCGTTCGCACACGGGGCCTCGGTTTATGGTTTCATTCAAACGACTTTTGGGGAGAGTGGAGTCTGCACTGATGTTAACTCCAGGAGAAAATATCACCCCTTGAACGGGATTCGAACCCGGGTCGTCAGATTGCGAGCGCAATGTTCTAACCACTAGGCTATCCCATCCCCCAATGTTTAGAATCGGAGTACATGAACTCCAGAAGAAAACGATAGATACAAACATAAATGTCAAACAATGTGCAAAAGCACAAAAACAAATGTCAGTTTGCTTTTTTTTTTTAAAAAAAAGGAAAAGGACAGGTGACTGGATTGTAAATGAGTAAAAGAAGATGACGAAAGTATAAAAGAGGGAGAAAAATGGGAAGTATCGAAAAGACATTTTTTTTTTTAGCAACGAATTCCAAAATGGGGAGCAGTTTTTTTCTAAAAGAATTTGCAAACCCCGGGGAAGACCATTTTTTTGAAAAAAAAGAAAAATTTATAACGTAAAGGGAGATAAAACCTGCATCTCACGGGGGGGGTTGTAAAAAAAAGACTGAGTCTTTTTCTTACCCTCAAATTAAAATTAATAAAAAAAAATAAAATAAAAAAAATTATCACCACTCACCTCCTTGGGGGGACAATTTGGGGGTCCCCGCAGGGAGTGAAGTGGCCCGCCAAATGGTTTGTTGGGCGTTTTCAGGGCTTGGTACAGTGAGGCGGTCCACCCCTTTGATGTTGGTATCAGCTTTTGCGTGGGTCCTGCCTCTTGCTCCTTCACCATTCCCGTGGGGCTTTGGGCGGCGTTATCCCTTTGGTGTGGAAAAAATTCATTTTCTCCGTTTGATTTATTAGAATGGTTTTTTTTGCCACCGTGCCCGATCTGTGCCAGAGTAGTCATTGGTTTTGGGGTTTGTAGGTGATGTTCAGGACCCGCCGAGGCATTCATTAAAGGTTTGAATGGGGCGTTTAAATGGCAGTAAGTGCCATGTTCAACTGTAAAGGCAATGGATGTGAGGGTGCCTTGTAGAGCTGACCTTGGGGGGGGTTTGTTTTGTTTTTTCCACATTTTCGCCGCTTAGTCAGGGAGGAGAGGCCCAGCAAGTCGACTTCCCCTCTTGTCTGTCCCTTCTTTGGTGAGACTCCCCAAGGACTTAAAATTTTCCCACCCCCTCTATGTTCGCATATCTTGGCGGGTGGGGTGGTCGGGTGGTATGTTTACTGGCTTGCTCTTTTCCCTGCTGATTCCAACCGTGGGCATTGGGGATGTTTCCGTTTGGGGGTGGATCCTAGTTCTTTCATGCGGCCCATGAGAAAAATATCGTCTGCGAAAGAAGATTGCAGATGGCCTTCCCCCTATTTTTATTGTGGTTTGAAGTCAAGGAGGGCCCTGCTGATTTCTCAGGAACACGTTGAAAAAGAACGGGGATAGCGGGCACCTTGTCGAACTCCAAGAAATCCGAAGAACTCCCCGATTTCTCCCCCTAGGATGCCCCTTTTTGGGGGTGTAACAGCGCCTGGATGACTTGAATAGGTCCCCGCGAGTTAAAATCTCTCTGTTGCCACAGAGCTTTTTGCCCCCACTCCCATCGAAGGCCCTTTTTGAAGTCAAGAAGTTTTTGTAGAGCTGTAGCTGGTTGGGATGCTTTTCTATGGCATTCTGATGTTTAAGATCTGTTCGACATGTTTGAATGGTCTGAATCCTGTCTGTTTTTTTGAAGGGTTTTTTCTGCTTTTGGTTTCAGTCTGTTCAAGGCAAAGCGTAGCATAACTTTGCTTGGAGGCTTATCAAACTGATTGTTCGAATTTTGGCACTTCTTAGGGCTCCCCCTTTGGAAGGGAAAAAGATGGATTGGGTCCCCTGTTAGGCCCCTCTTTGTGGTCAATGCGTTGGCAGATGATTGTTAATGCCTTGATCATTCCCGGGGTCCGTTCTTATGGTCGCCGGATTTGTCAAACCTGGGACGCCCCCTTTTGGGATCTTACTGCTTCTTCTACCTCTTCCTCCCGCACCTGTGTGTTTAGGACTGATGGTCGGGGGCTTGCTCGTGAAGTTTTTTTCGGATCAGCCTTCACTTGTAGTTTTACAGGGCTTGCAATATTTTGTCCCTTTTCAGATAGTGGCGTCCTGTAAGGACTGACCCCTCTTTGTCTTCAAAACGGGTCTTGCTGGGGGACTTTGGGTTGTACTTTAGGTTGGGACGCCCCTTTCTGTCTCCTTTCGCCTTGCCTTTTAAAAATGGAGCATTGTTCGACATCCAGTTCCCATGGGGCCCCGTATTTTTTCTTGATTGACCTGTTGGGTGTTCTTAAAATCTTCGGCCGTTTTGGGGTTTTTTTTCTCATGGGTTTAGCCCCCTACGTTGGTGCACAGGTCCCGGATATCGTTGGTAACCCCGGTTGGGGTTTTTTTTCCCCTCTTTCCCCGGATCCCAGGCTTCTCCGATGGGTTTTCTGAAGGTCCAGTGAGGTTGTTGATGTCATCTTGGAGGAAATTCAATGCTGCAAATCTGCCCCCTATCTCAGCTTTAAAGATTTCAGCGATTTCGGGGTCCTTCAGCTTTTCCATGTTGAACCGCAAACGGGGATTTCTCTTCTGGTTCTTGGTCTTCAGCTTGATCTGTAGGGTCATGAGTACCATGTCGTGGTCACTGCCAATATCAGCGCCAGGGAAACTTCTTGTCTGGGCTTTGTTGATGCTCGACTTAAATCGTTTGGGGGCCAAGATGTAGTCAATCTGGTTATGTGTCTTTCCATTTGGTGAGTGCCACGTCGTTCTTCTTGATGTCTTGTGGGGGTATAAGGTGTTGGCGACAGTAAGATTGTAGCTGCTTGCGAATTCCAAAAGTCTGAGACCTCTATCATTAATTTCGTCCACGCCAAAACGGCCTACTGTCCCTGGCCATTGGTCATAAGCGTCAGGTCCGATCTTGGCATTCCAGTCGCCCTGGATCACGAGAAAGTCCTTCTTTGGAGTTGATTTGATGGCGCTCTCCAAATCTTCGTAGAAACACTCGATTGCTTCATCATCGTAGTCTGATGTTGGTGCATAGACTTGTATGATGGTCATGTTGTGTGGTTTTGCTGCGACACGCATGGGGATCAGTCTGCTTGAGATTGGGGTACAGCTGATGACACTGTTAGTCCTCTTCTTGTTGACAAGAAATCCTACTCCGTGTTGGTGTTTGGAGTCGTCGCCACTATACCATAGTTTGTGATCCTCCTCTGTAGTTGCTTCGCCGAATCCGACCCAACGGACTTCGGCCAGTCCAAGTATGTCCCATTCGTATCTTCGAAGTTCGTGGGTTAGCTCTTGGAGCTTCCCACATGCGTGTAAGGTACGGATGTTCCATGTACCAATGATGGTCCTTTCAGCCTGGAGTTTGATAGCTGTTGTTTGCGTCCCAGTCGCATATTTTCCACCTCCATCCTGGAACGCTCCAATGGAAGGCGCGGTTGTTGGTATTCCGGGCCTCAACCGATCTGGCATGTCTTTCCTTGCATTGTTGTCCATGTAGGTGTTTCTGTGGGCGTGGATTGCTTGGCGGCGCCCATCTCCTCTCCAAGCTGCTATTTGCCCATAGCTGGGGGATTTTTGGGTCGGGTTATCTCCCCACTGAGACAGGTAGTACTGGGCTACAGGTTACCAGTAGCAGAGGAACACCTCTGACTCTGACTCTAAAATAAATATATCCACACACTAAAAGAATAAAGACTAGATAAACGTGTGTGCGTGCCTGCCGTCATGCGCGCGCCCGCCCGCCGCCCACACACACAATACACACACACACACACACACACACACACACACACACAACACAAAACACACACACTCAACACACACACACACAACACACACCACACACATACACACACACACTTTTCTACCACCACACACCAACAAAACATCTTTTCATACACACACACACACACACACCAACACCACCCACACACATACTTTTCTACACAACACACACACACACACCACACAAAACTTTCCACACCACACACACTTTTCACACACACACACACACACACACACACACACCCCACTTTTCACACACACACACTTTTCACACACACACACACTTCACACACGCACCCCACTTCTCATCACACACTTCACACACACACACACACACACAAACACACTTTCACACATCCACACACACAACACACAACAACACAATTCATACACACACACACAAAACACACACACACACACATACACACACACACACACACAACACACCACACACACACACACACACACACACACACACACCACACACACATTCACACACACACACACACACACACATTCACACACACACACAAACACACACACACACACCACACACACACACACACACACACACACACACACACACACACACACACACACACACACACACATTCACACACTTACACAATCGTTTCATTCTGTCAACAGCTTACCACCCGCAAAACAAAGACAGCAGTTTGTTCAAAACTGGGTCACCCACTCCCTTCCCTCTTTTCCAGGAATTTTCAAAACGAAAGTAGGTTGGGCTGGAGAAAACCGGGGGAAAAAAAAGCGGGGAAAACACTCATGACTCACTTAACGAAGAAAGCGAGGCATTTTCTCCCGATGACTGTCACCGTAATCAAGTCACTGTAGCAAGCCTAGTTTGGTTTGAGGGTTTTTTTTCCCCTAAAAATTCTGCCATATGTGTGTGTGTGGGGGGGGGGTTAATTGGTGGTGGTGGGGATTCCCCCTCCCAACTCCCTCCACCCCCATCCCTGAATTTTTAGAGGAAAAAAGCCACACAAAATAATAATAATAATAATAATAATAATAATAATAATGTATGGAATCAATATAGCGCTGAATCTTGTAAAACAACAAATCAAAGCGCTTTTTTTTAAAAATCGAGGATAATGGAATAAGCACTCAGTGCTTTTTTTTTTTACATCCAGTCCCCGTGTGTATGCGGTTTTGTAAATGTTGTCATCTGTTCCCACCGGCACACAATTGCCTACTCTTTCGAAAAGCGGAACAGGATTTAACGTGTGCGCAAGATGTTCTGCATGCGTTCGCACACGGGGCCTCGCTTTATAGTCTCATCCAAAGAAAATAGTCTTATATGGAGTCAGTGGTCTTGGGGTAACAATCTGTCAAAAAAAGCGAGAAGTTCAGGTTCAATTCTCCGTTTGTGCGCGCCCCCAAAACTTTTCTCTCACCTTCTCCCCCCCCCCCCCCCCCCCCAACCTCCTCTCCTCCCACCATCCACTAACCAGAGAGTGACGGTTTGAGTGCTTAAAGTCTTTGGGATGAGAGGAGAGAGCGAGGTCCTGTGTGCCACTGGCATTCGGTGCTCGTTAAAGAACACACGGTGATGTGAGAGTTGCCCCCTGGAGAAAAAAAGAATTATATGAAAAGAAAGCTCAAGTTAAACTGAGAAAACCCCCCAAAGTATTTTTAGGGAAGATTAAAGTTTAACACACTGAAAACGCAGTTTTAAGCGAAAATACACTAAATATTTTGTTTGTTTCTTTCTTTCTTAAATTTTGTCATCTGTTCCCACCGGCACACAATGGTCTTCTCTTACGAAAAGCGGAACAGGATTTAACGTGTGCGCAAGATGTTCCGCGTGCGTTCGCACACGGGGCCTCCTCGGTTTCTAGTCTCATCCGAATGACTTTTGGGGAGAGTGGAGTCAGCACTGATGTTAACTCCAGAGGAAAATATCCCCCTTGAACGGGAATTGAACCCGGGTCATCAGATTGCGAGCGCAATGTTCTAACCACTAGGCTATCCCGACCGTTGAAACACGGTATGACCTCACACAATGACGGATTGTCACGATCCACTTTAAAAAAAACAACCCAACAACATGTTCACTATGGTCACGACAACAGGAAATATTTTTTAAAAATGAAAGCAGGGGGGAAGGAAAAGAGAGTTGACCCAGTCTTCCTGGTGGTTTACGTCATGATGTAGGTTTTCAGCTCAAGTTGAGGTCAAGTATATAAATAACCATAACGTTCTTTTGTTTGAAGTTTAAGGTTAGCGTGTAACAAACGAGGAAGTAAACACCAGAATGGAAAACGTCATCGAGGCTATATGAATAATAATAATAATAATAAAATAATAATAATAAATTGAACTTCTACAGCGCTATATCTTGCAAAAGACAAATCAAAGCGCATGCATTCAACCTAATCTTACACAGTCATGCAATCAATGATAAATATTCAATAGTTTAAACAAACAGATATTTACAAACATAGTGCGCTGCAGACACAATTTATGAAATAAAATTTCAAAAGTCAAATGTTTTTCAAAAGCACACACACACACACACACGCACGCACGCACACACACACACACGCACACACACGCACGCGCACACACACGCACACACGCACGCACGCACACACAACCACACACCGCACGCACACACCACACAAACACGCACACACACGCACGCGCACACACACGCCACACACACCACACACACACACCACGCACGAAACACACACACACACGCACGCGCACGCACCACGCACGCTCACACACACGCACGCACGCACCACACACACACACACACACACACACACACACACACACACACGCACACACACACACACACACACAACACACACACACACACACACACACACACTCACAGGTTGTATACTTTAGCAGGGTGATAGGACATGGGTTAGGGAAGGTGGGATAGCTCTGACATGAAACAGGAGGGGGAACATCTTAGGAACAGCTCCTGACTTCAGCGAAAAAACGCAAACTGAAGTGGTGCGGACACCTCACACCAACATCTGGGCTGGCCAAGACTGGCCTACAAACCAGCCGCCATGGCGCAGTGGTTAGCACCTTGGATTTTGGACTGGAAGGTCGCGGGTTCAAATCCCATTAGAGACATACTGGGATTTTTCAGACTCCGGCCGGCTCCTACCCAGAGTGAGTGTGCTGTGGGCTCAGTGGGAAGACTGGGACCACACAGTCGAGTTTCATTCCCTTTACGGATGCGAGTTTGAGAGTATTGCTCAAATTACCTGACCAACACTGCAGGTGTCTGTATCTCTCCGGCCCGGTTGACGCCGGGATATATTATGATAGTAAGCGTAGAGTACAACCCTGTCAAGTAGTCTCAAAGCATATGCACTTCCACAGCAGTAGCATTTCATCTCGCCGTCAGCGCCTGGGGTTTATCACAGTTCTTGATTAAACCATCGACGCTGGGGGCAACAGCAAAGTGAGAGGCTGTATGACCATTTGCGTTCCCACTCATGGAATTCCACTTTACAGCTTAGTCTTTAGTGATCGACTATGGCTCTCTAACTAGGAGGCTTGACTCGCACAGTCCTTATGTGCTGCAGCCCTGGGGTCTGGTTGGCCTTTGGAGAACATCTCCAACGCTGACTGTCCTTATGCCCACTTGGCCAAGAGAGTGGGGATGTACTGTGGGCAAGGCATCTCAACTATAATCAAATTTCTGCCCAGTTTCCAAAATAGCAGCTGCCTCCTCTGCTGTTTTGGAGGTCATCGTCGGACACGACGGACAAACTTACATACAGCATTACATCGTCCTCATTATCATTGATCATGATGCAATAAAAATGGCCTCTGATTCGATGGTCCCAGTTGCTCTGGTCTCATGGTGACCTTACAATCGGTCTCCCCATATACCTCTGTGCCTGTGGTGACTTTGTGATAAAGCCTTTGGAGTTGGAAGTTCGCGGGGAGCGGTCGTTGGAGGGACGTTGTGGTGGTTGCCACCTCAGGTGGGTGACTCACTGTCTGGCTCCGCGACTGAGCTAATACTGTCGTTATCAGGGGGGTTAGTAGGTGGTGTCCCGCGTATGCTAGCTCAGAACAGGCACCACTGAACACCACCAAAGTGACCCAGCAGCAGTGCAGGGCCCCTCTGGCTACCCTCTGGCTACCCCCCACGGCAACCTAATATTGATGGGCTTCGTGTGGACTACGGACTCTAGAGATGAGAGATAACGAATCTGGGTATGGCTGTGGCAGGGAGATTGGGATGAGCAGGACGGAGGATGACGACAGAAGCTGAGGCAGCAAAGAAAGCCTATCCTACAGGGAAGAGTTTATTTATTTATTTATTCTTTAAATCAAGGATAATGGAATAAGAACTCATGTGCTTTTTTACATTCAGTCCCCGTGTATATAAAGTATGTTCATTCGAGCCAGAAGGCCCATAGAGCCGGAGCTTATCCCGGTTTCTGTAGCGTTAAGCGAACTGATGGTTTTTCACCACCCCTGTGACAGGACGCTAGTCTGTCGCCAGATACTTCCCCAGCAGAGCTGGTACCCACTTGTACACCTGGGTGGAGTGAGGAAAATAGGAGTAAAGTGTCTTTCCCAAGGACACAACACCGAGCCGAGCGGGGATCGAACCCGCGACCTCTGAATCACGAGTTGACCGCCTAAACCACTCGACCACGGTGCCTCCCCCCCGTGTATATGCGGTTTGTAAATTTTGTCAGAGTCGTGACGAAGAGGCAGACAGAGGAAACGATAGGAAGACAACACCAGAGAGTGGACTGGCCTTGAGTGGAACGACATTCTTCGGAAATCTGAGAACCGCAGGGAGTGGAGGAAGCTGGTTACAAAATGTTCAGTGGTGTGCCAACGGTCTACTAGACTAAAGGGATAGGTGAAAGGTGAAGGTGAACTTGAGTAAGCAAATTAAAAACTACGCTGATATTGCCCAGGGATTAAATTTGACAGGGGAAGGTTCAGTCTCACACAACACCAATGAGACTATAAACCGAGGCCCCGTGTGCGAACACACGCAGAACATCTTGCGCACACGTTAACTCCCGTTCCGTTTTTCGTAAGAGTAGGCCATTGTGTGCCGGTGGGAACAGATGACGAAATTTACAAAACCGCATACACACGGGGACTGGATGTAAAAAAGCACTCACTCACTCACTCAGTCCAATGTCCCAAAGGACGTAAAGGGGGACATGAGAGAAGACGCAACAGAGATTTTTTCCATGCTTCACTATCCTGTGTGGCTAGTAGAAGGTGTTGCAGGGGTTGGGCGGTCCAGTCTTTGATGTTGTCAACCCATGATTTCTTTTGGCGGCCTCCTCTTCTCTTGCCTTCAACCGTTCCCTGCAAGATGGTTTTTGCTAAGGTGTTGTGTCTTGTGGTGTGACCAAACCACATCAGTTTTCTCCTCTTTATGGTGGAGAGCAGAGGTTCTTGGGGGCTCACACGCTTTTTGATTTCTTCTTTCACATAGTTGTTGGTCTTGTGTTCTTTGTATGATATTTTGAGGAGTCTTCTGTGGCACTTGATCTCGAATGCTTGGATTCTCCTCTCTATCTCTGCTGTCAGAGTCCATGATTCACAGCCATATAGGAGGATAGATATCACGAGGGATTTGTAGAGGTGATATTTGGTGCAGAAGCTGATGTTGTTGCTTCTAATGATCCTCTCGAGTCTGGCTAGAGCAGATGTTGCTGTTGCAATGCGAGCTTTCACTTCATTGTTTGATGTGCCATCTTTCGTTAGGATGGAGCCAAAGTATTTGAATTGGCTCACCTCTTCCAGTATTTCTCCATTCATCTTTATTTCAGTGCTGTCATTACTAGCGCTGTTGACCATGATCTTTGATTTCTCTGTACTGACCTCCATGCCGTATGCGCTCGCTCGATCTGATAGACTATCTGTGAGGTTTTGCAGTTCTTGTTTGCTGCCGCCCATGAGGTCAATGTCATCTGCAAATCTGAGGGTTTCAAAGGTCTTCCACCAATGGAGATGGAAGTGTGGTGGTTTTGCAGTGTCTCTGTCATGATGTTTTCGAGGAAGAGGTTGAAAAGTACAGGTGAGAGAAGGCAGTCCTGACGGACCCCAACCGTGGTCTTGAAGAACTCGCCCATGTGATTGTTCATGAAAACTGCACTTCTTGCGTTCTCGTACAGTGCCTTGATGACTTCAATGAGGCAGTTGTCAATGTTGAAGTGCCTGATACTTCCAGAGGCCGTCATGCCATACCCTGTCAAAGGCCTTTTGAAGTCTATGAAATTGTGATACAAGTCTTTTGGTGTTGGAGATGTTTCTCTATCAGAATTCTCAGATTGAAAATTTGTTCATTGTGCTGCATTTTGGTCTAAAGCCGGCTTGTTCTTCTGCCAGGAGTTTTTCCGCTTGGTTTTTCAGTCTGTTGAGGACTACCCGCAGCATGATCTTGCTAGGATGGCTTATGAGACTGATGGTTCTGTAGTTCTGGCATTGCCTGAGGTTTCCTTTCTTTGGTAGGGGTATTACAAGAGACTGTGTCCATT
>CM054160.1:32950186-32955186 GCA_028751875.1 Rapana venosa | reverse complement strand
CTAGCATGCCAAACTTGGTCATAAGCTTTGTTTATGTCAAAGAATGTGGCAAGAAATTTTGTCTTCGTGCAAACTGATGTTTTATTTGGGTAGTCAGCTTGACTAAATGGTCTATGTTGATCTCCCTTTTCGAAATCCTGCTTGATTAACTGGGACAATTTTATTTTTTCACAATAATACACTAGTCTATTTAATATAACTTTTTCCATAATTTTCCATGTGTGGATGTAAGTGCAACAGGTCTATGCTTTTGCATCACTTTCAATTTTCCTTGTTTTAGTAGGGGAATAAAATAGACTGCTTCCAAATCAGAGGTATTTTACATTCTACCCAGCACTGCTGAATAATTGGTGTAGTAAAAGAACCCAGTTTTCTGGTAATGTTTCAGCTTTTGATTTGAAATAGCATCTATTCCTACTGAGTTTTCCTATTATTAAGAGATTGAATAACATCCATAACTTCTCGAAAGTTATTGGTGTGTTTATGAATAATGTATTATCTGGTAATGGATCTTTATAAATATCTTTTTTTGTTTTTTCCCTTTTCTAAAGGGTAACTTCTGACTGTGAAAGACATGTATCACTCATTGTATTAGCAAACATATCAATGAAAGCTTCACCCTTGTCTGAATCAGAGGGAACTCTTTATTTTTAACTGCAATTGGACACAAAGGCTGATTTATACCGTGTTTCATTTTTTTAATTTTTTTCCATACTTTTGCATATCCTTATGAGTACAAATTTCATTTTTACAAAAGTTAGACAGAACTCCGTTTTCCCTTGCTAAATAATTTTGGGTCACACGTTTTATTTGTAATTTTAGTAAATGTGATTAGCTCGTGAATTATTTCGTATATAAGTTTTGAAAGCTTTTTTTTCCCCTTTTTACAGCATTTCACTGCTTCATTCCACAATAGGTTCCCTGCATGTTTATCAGATTTTATAGATGAACATCTGGGAATAGAACAGTCTGCAGCTTGTAAAACTGTTTTAGTAAATCTATCATAAAACATGTCTATGTCATCACATTCTATACAGCTAGTGTCATAAACTTTTAGAAAAGATTGAAACAGGTCCCAGTTTGCTTTATTGAACCTATATTTTGGAATCTTATCTTTGACATTTTCATGATGCGCTGACCTTCCATACAGTGTTATGATAATTGGTAAATGGTCACTTCCTAGCGAGTCACTGTAAGTTTCCCATGCACAGTGCGGAGCTAGAATAGGAGAAATAAGGGAGAGATCTATGGCAGTAGCTCTTTGAATTGAAATATCTGGAATCCTAGTAACGCTTCCGTCATTAAGGAGGTATAAAGAGGAATCAACAATGTTCTCTAACAATCTATTACTCGTAAAAATTGAGACATTATCTTTTTCCCAGAAAGGAGAAGAGCATTAAAATCACCAGCTTTTTATCCATTTTTTTTTTGATATTTGTATAGATCTCACCCAGTCTGTATTATCTTTCATGGGAACCCTTTTGGCAGGTAGACAGAAACAATATTAACGATCTGATCATTACTTAATTTTACACAGGCTGCACATGAGTGAATGTTTGGCGTATTGTCTGGAAACAGGAGAAGGACATACACTATACTCTACAATTTCATGCACATAAATCGCTGGTTTATTTACCCTCAATGCCAGCCTTTTCAAAATGGGAGGGTAGTAAAAGGGAGGCAGCTTTGGTAAGTTGGTGACATTTACATTGAGGGACTGAAAAAAAAAGTATTTTAAAACTTCTCTGATGCAAGATGTTGAAGGAGATATGCATGATTTGTATTGATAGATTACAGTTCCATTGCATGAGTTTTACAAGAAAGCGTTCTGCACATAACTAACAATGAAAGCTACTGTTCCCACAGCAGTAAGTACAATGTTTTTTAGAAAAAAAACAAATTTCACTCAAGAAAACCAACTACAACAACAAAAAGAAAACCCAACAACTATTTTTTTTTAAAAGGGAACTATTTTTAAAAGGAAAAGAAATGCTTTAATTTATATCAGTACACGTGATACCCAAAACCCCTGTTGATAGTCTTAAGTAGAAGTTTTAAATAGATCTACTACTCTATTAGAGTTGACCCAAAAGGCGGGAATGAGATTAAAACATACAAACTAACTGTTATAACCAAAATGCTAAGTTATTGCAAATAATATTTTTATGGTATTTTGTTTAAAACCAGTCACCCAAGACCTGTATTGTTCTGCCCGGATCTCATTGGTCACCAGCGAAGCGAGGAAGTTGTGGCATTGAGTAGAACTCGGTAGATGTGGTGGGGACGTCTGGTCTTCTTTGGAGTTTTCCAGAAAAGACCCCTCACATGCCTCCCAAGGTTCCTTTCCAAAGCGCTGGCCCTCTCTGTGTAGGGTGCAGCCCATCTCTCAGAGATTGTAGCTAGTGTCCAAGTTAGGTGGCTGACAAAAGAAATATTGGCAGTAACATACAGATCAGATGGTGTCAGTGCATTGAACAGTTCTCTTTTGATGTTTAATGCAGGGTCTTTCAAGGGTGCCACTTTGCTCACTATGATCTTAATTGAGGATGTTTTGTGGCAAAGCTTTTTATGTCTTTTATGAACAGTTGGCTGCATCTGCTGCCTCTGTCTTCTTTAAATCATTGACTCCGCAGTGAACCACCACAGCGTCCCAAAGGCCCGTCTGCAGTGGAAAATGTTCTTTCTAAGACAGGACCAATATTTTCTATTTTGAAGGTTTGAGGAGATCTAGCATCGAAACCATAGGATCTTCCCAGTCTTTTGTCATAAACCTTGTTCATGATGGAGTCATGCAGAATAACTACATGAGGTAGATCTCTAAGGTTTGTCCAGTCTAGATCTGCAGTATGTGCTCTGGTTGGCTTTTGTTTGACGTCATGTGTATTTTTCACGTCACTGGTCATACTTGGTTCTATTTTCTTGCTTTTCGTTTCTTTTGCAGCCTTTATACCCAAGCTAGGCCTACTTGATCTTGGCACAACTTTATTTGTTAAAGCAGATGGACAACTTGCCTGACTAGCTGGTGTGGATTTTGTTACTTCAGCAAAAGTAGATTCAAGATGGCGGAAATAGCTAGCAGCTAAACATAACGCCTGCTAAGTTATTTGCAAGTCCTCAGGCAAAATGACCAGGTCAACCCGATCAAAGAGCACAGGCAGTTGTTTTTCGACTACGCCAAAAAAAGCAACTGCTATCAGCAAAAAATCGGAATGCAATCCCGACAGTTCAGCAACAACAACCAGCGGATCGACCAGTGGGCAAGACAGCGCCATGACGGTCAAGGCTACTGGTGCTGCACAAGCCACTGGCCCTGCTACAGCTCCATCCTCTACTGATCCTGTAAGTGTTGTGGTGGATCTTAAAACCATTGTTGCTGCACTTTGTGATCCATTTTGTCTTTGGAAAAAACTGTGCATGATCAAAGCAAGCTGATAGCTGATCTCAGATGTAGATCTAAGTCAGTTACTATAACTGATGTAGAGACACAGACAGACAGTGCATCAATCCCAAAGCCTACTTTTGCTGAAGTGTGTGTGTGTGTGTGTGTGTGTGTGCGCGTGTGTGGGTATGTGTGTGTGTTTGTCTGTGTGTGTGTGCGTGCGTGTGCGTGCATGTGTGTGCGTGTGCGTGCATGTGTGTTGCGTGCGTGGGGGGGTGCGTGTGCTGTGTGTGAGTGTGTGGGGTGCGTGCGTGTGTGTGTGTGGTGCTGGTGTGTGTGATTTGTTTGTGTGTGTGTGTGCATGTGTGCGTGGGGTTTTGGGTGCATTGTGTGTGTTTTTGTGTGTGTATATGTGTGTATATGTGTGTGTGTGGGGTGTTTTTGTGTTGGTTTTTGTGTGTGGTTTTTTGAGTTTTATGTTTTGTTTTTTTGTTTGTTTAATGTTATTAAAATTATGGTGATTTAGACACACCCGCATTTTTTACAAGGTACCTATTATTACCACCCCATCTCTCTTCTTTTTCTCTCCCCTCCCACGCACCCCCCCCCCACACACACCACACATATATAATTTATATTATATATATTTTAATATATATATATATAAATATCTAATTACAGTAATGGTCTTACAGGTGAAAAAATATATGACTTCAACAACTGTATTATGATTTGCTGAGAGTCGTATAAAACTTCTTGATAGTGGCATATTTCTAATGAATATCTAACCCTTTTCCCTTTTTTACATTTTCAAAAAGAATTGGGCAATCAAACAAATGGTGGACTGAAGGGGAATAGAACAACAGCATGTTACAATTTTTTAAAATTTAGTATTCCATGCATTTAATCTCAGTTTATGTAATAGAATTTCTAATTTCCGTGGGCAAGAAACTGATGATAATGTTTTTTCTAATAATCTTTGAAGTATGCATTTCATTAACTTGAATGACTTTCATAAGACACAATGCAAGATTAGAAGCAACACATTCAGTACTGTGTCAGAGGCACCTTGTTTACCTTTGTGAGTGAATGTGTATCTGTGTCTGTGTGTGTAGTGTGTGTGTAGTGTGTATATGTGGTGTGTATGTGTGTGTATTTGAGTGTGTAGTGGGGTCTGATAGTGTGTATGTGTGCGTATGTGGATGTGTGTTGTTTTGCGTGTGTGTGTGTGTGTGTGTGTGTGTGTGTGTGTGTGTGCGTGTTTTTTGGTGTGTTTGTTGTGCGTGTGTGTGTAAGTGCGTTGTGTTTGTGTGCGGTGTGTATGTTATTGTGTGTGTGTGTGTAGTGTCTGTTGTGGTATGTGTTGTGTACTCTCTCTATCTGTGTGTGTGTGCGCGTGTGTGTCTATGTGTGTGTGTGTGTGTGTGAGTGTGTGTGTATGTGCATGTGTGTGTTGTTGTGTGTGTGTGTGCTGCAGCTGAACAAGAGAGAGTCCACTAGCAGAAAAAGACAAGGAGACAGCTGATGGTCCCTGTATCACACCGTGCACTAGTTTTCCGCCATACGTGAAACCTTAGAACTTGCGCTCTTGTTTTCCCTAGAAGATTCTACACACATATAC
>CM054160.1:32942686-32945186 GCA_028751875.1 Rapana venosa | reverse complement strand
GTGTGTCAAGTCAAATCAATTTCAAAGAATGATCTTTATTGAGGTAAAAGATAAGTTAAACCACTCTTTTTCACCTGCCCTCACAAAAAAAGAAAATCAAAGAAAATTGACAGATGAAAGCAATCAAAATACAATGTTCCACACATGTTGAAGACAAAATCTAGGAGATTAAAAAATATATATAAATCCAGACTAACAAAACATAAAAAGAGCCAATCAAGATAGTATAACAAATACTCAAGTCATACAGACTAATGAAAAGATTTTTTTTTAAAAACCCAATAACCAAACAAAACAAAAACAACAAAAAGAAAACAACCAAACCAACAAACAAACACAAACACACAAAAAACAACAACAAACCAAAAACCAACCAAACAAACAAAAACAAGACTCGGAAGACAAGATAAAACAAAACCAAGACAGTATAACATAAGCTCAAGTCATACAGCAAATGAAGAAAATACAAATAACAAAGGTAGGAATAACAACAAGGTAGCCTGATGTAAGATAACCTCGAGTATAAGATTGGACTTACAATTTGTCCATCAGATGCGTGTGTGTGTATGTGTGTGTGTATGTTTTTTTTGTGTGTAAGCGCGCGTGCGTGCGCGTGAGTGCATGTGCGCGTGCGTGCATGCGTGTGTGCGTGCGTGTGTGTGCGCGCGCGTTCAAGTTCATTTCACGTTTCTCCAGAATTATGTGATAGTAGTCAGGGTAAATTAGGGAAGGGGGGGGGGGGGGGGGATCAAGTGGGTAGGTAGAAGAGCGGGAGGGTGGGGGGGGGGGGGGGGGGGGGGGTGGGGGGGGGGGGGGGGGGGGGGGGGGGGGGGGGGGGGGGGGGGGGGGGGGGGGGGGGGAGGGGGGGCGGGGCTAGTGGGAGGGGATCTTGTCTTATTAACAGCCATTAATCAAAAGATCCCCCAAGAATCTGAATCAGACTTTGGCTGTCTGGTCTGTCAGTAGGAACTGAAACAAACCAATAAAAATAGGGAAAGAAAATTCGATAGGAAGATTCGGCCTGAATATACCCCCCTCCACACGATCCCTCAGCCATACCCCCCCACCCCTCCCCCACCCCTCTCCCCACACTTATGTATACACGGGGGACGGATAGCCTAGTGGTTAGAATATTGCGCTCGCAATCTGCTGACCGGGGATCGATTCCCGTTCAAGGGGATTTTTTTCCTCTGGAGTTGACACCAGTGCAGACTCCACTCTCCCCAAAAGTCCTTCGGGTGAGACTTTAAACCAAGGCCCCGCGTGCGAAATGCACGCAGAACATCTTGCGCACACGTTACATCCTGTTCCGCTTTTTTAAAGAGTAGGCCGATGTGTGCCGGTGGGTACAGATGACAGAATTTACAAAACTGCGTACACACGGGGCCTGGATGTATAAAAAATCACATGAGTGCTTATTCCATTATCCATGATATAAAAGAATAAAATAAAAAGAATAAAATATGTTAAAAAATAAATAAAAGCATGCGTATTTGATATAACTTAATGTGTAAAAAAAACCCTTTTAAATGAAAGAGCAAGGGACATGCGCTCACACACAAGATTCCTAGAAAATTGCCCTCATCGATTATTAAAAGCGTTTTTGACTGACTGGATATGATAACCTGTGTCCCCTATTGGGGTAAGAAAGGGGGGGGGGGGGGATATGAAACACATCAACTGTAAAAACTATAATTTGCATTAATTAACCAAAATACTACACATTGTAAGTGACAGAAATATAAGATTTAATACAGTCACCGGTTTTTTTTAAACAGTTTTCGTGTCCTTTTTTATTTTATATCATCATAAACTCCGCTCATTTCCAACAATGTCATTTTTGTTGACAAAAAGAAAAATTGCATCACACTGTGCATCGTTTTAGATAACAAATCATTATGGAAGGTAAATAATTATTTTTCTCCCGAAGGTTTAGAGAACTGTGGATATTCCTTATAAAGTGAAACTATGGGATGTTTTCGTAATTCCTCCTTATTATCACATGTTTTGCAAAGTCAGTTCAATGACACACTCACACATACCAGCACACACACAAACACGCTCGCACGGTGCACACACACACACCACACACACACCCCAACACACACACACACACAACCACCACAAACGACACTACACAACAAACACACACACACCCCACCACGTGCACACACACACAAACACACACACACACACACACACACACATCACACACACACACGATGCCTAGCTATTGTTTTGTTCGGGAGTTGTTTTGGGGTTGGGTTTTTTTTTCGGGGGGGGGGGTGGATTTTTTTGTTGTTTTGTTGTTGTTGTTGATGTTTTTTGTTTTATTGGTGTGGGTTTTTTTGGGGTGGGTGGGGGAGGGATGCTTTGTTCTTTTGATTTGTGTTTCCTTGTTTGATTCTTTTGTTTGTTTGTTTTTTTTTAGGGGGTGGGGGTGGGTGGTCATGGGCTTTTTGTGTGTTGGTTGTTATTAATTATAGAGTTATGACAAGGA
>CM054160.1:32927414-32932414 GCA_028751875.1 Rapana venosa | reverse complement strand
GATAGATAGATAGATATAGTTTAAGTAGAAAAGATAGATAGATAGATAGATAGAAGAGAGAATAGAGGGGATAGAAAGTTTAAGATAGATAGTTTGTCCAATGAATAGTTGATAGATAAAATTAGATTAGATAGATAGATAGATAGAAGATAGATAGATAGATAGAAAGATAGAAGAAGTTTGATGGGATAGATATAGATAGAGGGGGGGGGATGGAGGAGGGATGGATGGATGGAGGGGTGGAGGAAATGGATGGATAGATAATAGATAGTAATAATAGATAGATAAAATAGATAGTTAGATGGGGAAAAGCCAGATAGAAGAAAAAGGAAAAGTTGATAGATGATAGAAAATTTATAGTAGACAAAATAGAAGATACAAGATAAAATAAAAAATTTGATACATAAATGGAAAGGTTAGAAGATAGTTTGAAGTTAATGGGAAAGATGGGATGGGGAGATAGGGGGGGAGATACATAGATCCCTAGTTTCTTTGATAAATGGGACCATGGGAATATTACATAGAAAACATAAAAATAAAAAGTCAAATTCAAAGAGAGATAGATAAAATTACAAAGAAGAAGATCGATAAAAGGGGTTAAAATTTTTTGATAATAGATAGAAACTAGATAGATAAATAGATAGACAGTTTGATAGATAGATAGATAGATAGTTTGATAGATAGATAGATAATAGATAGATAGAGAAGATAGATAGATTTAGAGGGATAAAAAACACAAACACATTTCTTTAAATTTTTATATGAAATCGTTCGCATCCCATACAACTCCCTACTTTACAAAATTACATACTTCAACATATTACAAACATACAAACAAAACATACAAAACAACTTACATACATACATTACATACATACATACATACATCCCATACTTCCTACATACATACATAGTAGACACATACCCCGAGAAAAACATGAATGATAAAAAACGAGTTTCATGGGATAGTTTCATACATCCCACTTTTTCATACATACTGGATACATGAAAAAACATACTTTACATACAAACATAAATAATATATCATACATAGAGAAACAGAAAACAAAAGACAGAGACACGGGACAAAAGGTAAGTAACATAGTTAGATAAATTAATAATAGAAAAGATAGAAGATAGATAGATAGTAGATAGATAGTTTAAGAGATAGATAGATAGTGGGATCAATAGATAGTTAGATAGAGGGATAGTAATAAAAGATAGATAATGGGATAGATAGTTTGATAGATAGATAGAAAAGATAAGATAGATAGATAGATAGATAGTTAGTAGATGATAGATAATGAAAAGATAGATAGATGGGTTTAGGTGGGGAGGTGGGGTAGATAGTTTGTTTAGTTAGATAGTTTAATAGAAGAAAATTTGATAGAAATAGTTTAGTTAGATGAGAAGAGAAGATAGATGGGCGATAGATATAGATAGTCAATAGATAAAATAGAAAGATAGATAGATAATAGTTAGATAGATGATAGATAGATAGTATAGGGAGGGGTTAAAGGAGGGATGGATGGATGGAGGGGATGGGGGGATGGATGGATAGATAGAAAAATAGATAGAAGATAGATAGATAGGATAGATAGATAGTTAGAAAAGGTAAAAAGGACGATAGATAGTTTTAAAGATAGTTTGTTAAAATAGATAGATAAAATAGATAAATTTTGATAGATACATGAAGTACATAGATAGTACATAGATAGAAAATTAAAGGGTAGGTAGATAGATAGATAGATGGGTTGGGTTAGATAGATAATAGAAGGTAAAATGGTAGGGATCCCATAAAATTACATAGATCCCATAGATACATGGGGACAATAGTAGATACAAAAGAAACATAATAAAAAGTTACATAGTTTCAAAGAGAGAGAGAAGAAAACACAGTAGGTAATCGATCAAAGGTGATAAAATTAGAACAAAGATAAAAACATAGATAGATTAATAGATAGACAAAAATTTGATAGATAAAATTTAGATAGATAGATAGTTTAGAAAGTTTGATAGTTTAATAGATAAAAGGTTAGATAGATAATAGATAGATAGATAGATAGTTTAAGATGGGATGATAGATGATAACACATACATCCCTTCCGGAAAAAATAAATCATACATACATACATACAAAACATACAACATACTTACATCCCTTTACATAATACATTTTTACTACATACATACAACATCCATACATGCATCATACATACATACCAACAAAAATACATACATACGTACAAGAGACAAAGAACCACATAAAGACGGAGACCAAAAAAGGAAAGAAGAATAGTTCAGAAACCATGGAAAAATTGATGTTTATTTGGGATGTAGGGAAAGATAGATAGAAAAAAGGGATAGATATTTAGATAGATAGATAGATAGATTATTTTTGGGATAAAAAAAGATGTAATAGATAGATAGGTAGATAGATATAGTTTAGATAGATAGATAGAATAGATAGAAGTTTGATGATAAAATAGTTTAGAAATAGAAAGATGGTTAAAAAAGTTTAGATAGATAGATAGATAGTTTGAGATAAATAGTTTGAAAGATAGATAATAGATAATAGATAGACATACAATTTTTAAATCACACAACAGAAAACAAAGTATTAAAAAGACAGAAAAATCAATAAATACGGCGAAACAAAATAGATACAAATCAAATGCATATGCCTGTAAAACATATGAAAACATGGCATTTTCAGGGGATGTAAGATGAAAAAATAGAAGAAGATTGATAATAATAGAAATTTTGTTAGTTTAGATAGATAGTAGTTTAGATAATAGTTTGATAGTTTAGCAGACAGACAGACAGTATAGATAGATAGTTTGATAGATAGATAGATGGGATAGATAGATAGTTTGATAAAAGGAAGATAGATAGATAGATAGTAGAAAGCATAGAAATAAACTGTTTTTAAAAAAAGATTTATAGATAAAAAGAAAAATTTCTATAAAAGCCGAAAAAACATAGATCATCATAGAAATTTCCCAAAAGGTACATGTAACACATGGACATGGACATTTTCTTTGGCATGGAGGGTAAAAAGATAGTTAGATAGATATATAGCCCGGGAATAGTAATAGATAGATACATGGGAACATAGATACTTTAGATAACATAGATACATAGATAGATAATAGAAAAATAGTGGATAGATAAAAAAAGAGATAGATGACAGTTTAGAAAAATTTCAAAAAATAGAAAATTAGATAGAAAGATAAAATGATAGATAGATAGATAATAATCGTTTAAAATTGATAGATAAAAAATTAAAAAGTTTTTTTAGATAGATAGAAATAATAGATAGATAGATAAAGATAGATAGTGATAGAAATACGCAATGACAGATAAAATACACTAAAAAAAAATTCATAGATAGATAGATAGATAGTTTAGATAGTAGAAAATAGATAGTTTAGATAGACAGATAGAACAAAATAGATGATACATGATGGGAATGGATAGATAGATAGAGAAAAGATTACATGGGAAGATAGATAGTATGAATAGAAAAGATGGATAAAAAAGATAGATAGATAGATGGATAGATAAATAGATAGAAAATATAGTAGTAAGATAGTAATAGTTTAGAAACAAGATAGATAGAAAAAATTGGGTAGAGGATGGGAGGGATAGATAAAATGATAGTTGGGGCCGATAGATGGGATAGTTTGGTATTTCCCAAAACATAGTTTGATAGAAGATAGATAGATAGATATTTGATAGATAGTTTAGAAATAGATAGTTGGGATAATATTAACAGTTGGAAAGGTAGACAGATAAAACAGACAGTTAGAAAGAAAAAAAGATAGATAGTATAGGGTTAGATAGATAGATAGATAGTAATAGAAGATAGTTAATAGATAAAAAAAATTTGATAAATGATGGATAGATAAAAAAAAGAGATAGATAAAACAGATAGATAAAAAATAAATAGATGGGGGAAATAATAGAAAGATAATAGTAGACGAAAAGATAATAGATAGTTTGATAGATAGATAGATAGATAGTTGATAGAGGAAAAGATAGAAGAAGAAGATAGATAGATAGATAGATAGTAGATAGATAATAATAGATAAGTGTAGATACCCAAATGACAGATAAACATCCCCTAAAAAAGATTTTTTGAAAGTTGTTTAATAGACGGGATAGATCATAAAAATTTACATGAAGTTTTTGGATAGAAAGATAGAGAGAGATATATACATTTTTCGATGGATAGATATGAAATAGATAGCAAATAGATAAAATAGATATAATGATGATAGATAATAGATAGATAGAAAGTAGAAGATAGTAGAAAAGTTGGATAGAAAGAAAAAATAATGGATAGTAGAAAACAATAGATAGAAAATAGGTAGAATAATAGATACATTCTAAAAAAATTAAAACACTTTACAAAACATACATACATACTTTAAACCCTTTAACATACAACATACATACATCCTTACAACTACATACATAATACAAACATACTTACATACAAAAATACATACATACAAAATTTACATACATAAAAAATACTTTTCATACAAACACACAAAAACCCTGCGTCATGGGCCCCACACAAAACGCCAAAACACAGAGGGGACGAATAGAGGGGAAAGAAGAATAGTTCGGGAACAGGGAAAAAAAACCGGTTTTTACTATTGGTTTGTAGGATAGATGATAGATAAATAGAAAATTTTAGTTTAGATAGATAGATGGATAGATAATAATAATAGATAGATAAAAAGATAGATAGATAATAGATAGATAGATAAAAAAAAATTCACAAACAAAAAACACACAGACGTAACAAAGATATATAGTAGACGATAAATCAAGATATTTTGGGGTTAAAATATGATCCCATACATACAAATATGAAATTAGGAAAATTTTATATATATGGACAGTTATATGGTGGATAGATAGATAGATAGATAGATGTAGATAGTAGAAGATAAAATAGATAGATAGATAATAATAGATAAATATAT
>CM054160.1:32914914-32922414 GCA_028751875.1 Rapana venosa | reverse complement strand
AATACATATTGATAATAGGGGAAACAAAAAAACATAAAGACGAGACACAGAAAAAAGGTAAGTAACATAGATGATAGATAGATTATAGATAGATAGTATACATAGATAGATAATGTGATTTTGATAGATAGATAGTAATTAAAGTAGATGATAAGATGATGTAATAATAGTAGGTGGTGGTAGGAGTAGATAGTAGATAGATATAGTAATAGATAATAGATGAAAAATAGGGGAGAGGGATATATAGATAGATAGATAGTCGTCAATAGTATAGATAGATAGATAGTAGATAAGATAGATAGATAAAAGATAGAAGATGTAGATAGTAGATAGATATGTAGATATGGGGGGATGGGGGTAAATGGATGGAGGGGGGAGGTGGGATATTAGATAGATAGATAGTAGATAGTTAGATAGGTAAAAAAAGACAGATAATGATATAGAAGATGTAGAAAGAAATTAGATAGACACAAAATAGTACATAGATGAAAAATAGGTAGATACATAGATAGATCTAAATGGTATAATGATAGAGGGAAGATATTTAATATAGATAGATGGGTAGATATTTTGGTAGATACTTTGATACATAAACATGTACATAACACATAATAGATCTAATACAAGATAAAAAATCATAGATACAAAAGAGAAGATGATCAAATAGATAGATCGAAACAAAAAAATAGATAGATCATAGATAAAAAACATAGTAGTTTAAATAATGCGATAGATGGGAATAGATAGATAGAAAATAGATGATAATAAAAGATAGATAGAAAGTTTAATAGTAGATAGGATGATAGATAGAAGATTAGAGGATGGGAACAACTACACACTTTCATAAATTTTTATATCATAGTTATGTTTCATACAACATACTACTACATACAACATACAAAACATCATACATTAAAATAAAAAAATTACAACATACAAACTACATACTACATACATACTCATAATACATAATACATACATAAAAAAAAACTACATACAAAACTACTAATACATACGTAAAACCATCACCGAGATAAAGACATAGAAAAAATCAGAGATAATAGATAGATACTACAACACATTTTCATACATACGGATCATGCAAACATACATACATCAAACTTAAATACATTACATACATAGAGAAACAAAAAACTAAAGAAGAGAACGAAAAAAAGGTAAGTAAATAGTAGATAGAAAATAATAGATAAAGATAGATAGTGATAGATAGTTTTAAACATAGATAGATAGATGTGATTAAAAGATAGATAATGATAGATAAAAATTGATGATATGATAGTTTAATAGATAGATAGGAGGTGTAGATAAAAATAGTAGTAGATAGATGATAATAGAAGATTAGAAAAAGATAAAGAAATAGATATATAGAGAGAGAGAGAGATGTAGAAAATATAGATAGATAGTAGATAGATAGATGATAGATAGTAGAAGATAGATGTAGATGTAGATAGATATAGATAGATGGATGGGGGAGGGGGATGGATGGAGGATGGATGGATGGATGGGGGGGATGGATGGTGATAGAAAATAGATAGATAGATGATAGTAATAGTAATAGATGATGATAATAAAATGATGATAGATAGATAGATAGATAGAAATAGATAGTTAGATATATAAAAAGATAGATGATAAGAAGATGATAGATTTTTGATAGATAGATAGATAAATATAGTAAAACATAGATAGTAATGAAGATAATGATGATAATAAATGGTGGTAAAGATAAAAGATAGATGTTAGATAGATAGATGATGGGATAGGTAGGTAATAATAGATATTTAAAATAGAAAATAACACATAGATAGTCATGATACATAGATAAAAGAAAAATACAAAGAAGAGAGAGAGATACACAGATAGGTGTCGATACAAAGGTAGATAGATAGTACATAGATGAAAAATAATAGAAAAATAGAAAACAGATAGAAGAAGATAGATAAATAGATAATAGATGATAATAGATAATAGTAATGTAGATAATAGATAATAGATAGATAGATAATAGATGATACAACATACAACATTCCTGATAAAACTAATACATAAATACATACATAAACATACATACATAAAAATACATACATACATACAACATACATACATACTTCAACAATAATACAATGAGTACATACATAACAAAACATAATAGTACTAGGAAAAGACCACATAAGCAGAGGGAAAGAAAACAGAATAGTTCATAAATGATAAATGATGTATAGTTGGAGTAGGGAAATAGATAGATAATAAATGGATAGTTTATTTAAAGATAGTTTAGATAATAGATAGATAGATAGATAAGATAGTTTAGATGGGTTTAGATAAGATAGATATGATAAATATAGATAGATAGATAGATGAGTAGATAGAAGGTGATAGATAAGATAGATAGATAATATAGATAGATAAGATGATAGATAGATAGATAGTTTAAAAGAAAGATAGAAAGATAGATAATAGATAAATAGATAGATAGATAGATAGATAGATAGTTTAGATAGACAGAACATACAGATATTTTACCACACAGACGTAACAAAGATATATAGAAGACAGATAAACAATAATATAGGCGTTATTATAATACAACTTTACAAATATGCAATGTACATGTATCAATATGTACATGACAGTTATAGGATGATAGATAGATAAAATAGATAGAAAGATAGATAGATAGATAGTGTTAGATAGATAGATAGATAGATAGATAGATAGAAGATAGACAGAAAACAGAATATAAATAGATAGATATATAGATAGATAGATAGATAGATAGATAGATAGATAGTAATAGATGGGATATATGTAGATAGATAGATAAGCTTTACGACAGAAAAACTACATTAAAAAAGATAATAGATAGACAGAAAAAATCTATAAAAACGCCGTTAAACATAGATACATCATAGAAATATGCTTGTTACATGTTACACATGGACATGGAAGTTCTTGCAGCATGGATAGATAGATAGATAGATATATAGACGGTAGATAGATAGATTTGATAGATAGATAATTAGATACATAGATAAATAGATGGATAGATAGAAAAAAATAGATAGCAGATAGATAAATAGATAAATAGATAGATGAAAGATAGATAGATAGATAGATAGATAGAAGATAGATCGATAGTTTATAGATAGATAGATAGAAGTTAGATAGATAGATAGATAGATAGATAGATAGATAGATAGATAGATACGCAAATGACAGATAAACATCATAAAAAAGATAATAGAAATAGATAGATAAATGGGAAATAGAAGATAAGATAGATAGAAGATAGATACATAAATAGATAGATCCTGATAGATGGATAGATAGATAGAGAGAGATTACATAGATAGATAGATAGATAATAGATAGAAGATAGATAGATAAGTAATGATAGAAGATAGAATAGAAAAGATAGATAGATAGATAGATAGATGGATAGAAAAATAGATAGATAGATATAGATAGATATAGATAGATAATAGATAGAAACATATGATAGATAAATGGTAGAGGTAGATGGATAAATAGATAGATAGATAGGCAATAGATAGATAGATAGGTAGTTACATAATAGTTAGAAAAGATAGATAGATAGATAATAGACAGATGGAAAGGGTAGAAGATGACAGACAGATAGAAAGAAAGAAAGATAGATAGATAGATTTTGTTAGAAGATAATATAAGATACATAGATAGATACATAGAAAATACATAGATAAAAATGGATAGATAGAAAAAGAGAGATAGACAGATAGATAAATAGATAATAGATAGATAGATAGAAAGATAGATAGATAGACAGACAGATAGATAAAAAGATAGATAATAGATAGATAGGATAGATAGATAGATAGATAGATAGATAGATAGATAGATAGATATATACGCAAATGACAGATAAAACATAAAAAAGATACATAGATAGATAGATAGATAGCAGATAGATACTAAATAGATACATGAAAGAGAATAGATAGAGAGAGGATAATAAAACTAATAGAAAAGATATGAATAGATAATAGATAGAAAGATAGATAGATAGATAGATAGATATAGATAGATAGATATAGATAGATAGATAGATAGATAGATGGATAGAAAGATAGATAATAGATAGATAGATAGATAGATAGATAGATAGATAGATAGATAGATAGATAGATAGATAGATAGATCATAAAAATTTACACACATAATAACATACATACATAATACTTTACATACATAAAAAATACTACATACATCATACATACAACATACATACATACAAAACATAATGCAAAAACATACATACAAAACACATACATACATGGACATAGACACACAGAACGATAAACACAGAGAGACAGAATAGAGAGAAACAGAATAGTTCAGAAACATGGATAAACGTGTACTGTTGATGTATGGAAGATAGAAGATAAATAGATAGATGATAGATAGATAGATAGATAGATATATAATAGATATAGATAAAAAGAAGATACATAAAACATAACACACAACATAACAAAGATATATAATAGACAGAAATCAATATATATACTTTATAAATACATACATACAAATTTGCATTGTACATTATATATATGGACAGTTAAAGGAAGAGATAGATAGATAGATTGGGAGATTAGATAGAAATAATAAATAATATAGATAGATAAATCGATAGATAAAAGATTGATCAAAACGATCATAGTTTAGATAGAAAGATAATAGAAAAAGATAGATAGATAATAAAAAGGAAATAGATAGAATAGAAATATACATATAGAAGAAAGCAACAAGATAAAGAAGACAAATAATAAAGATATATAGATAGAAGAAAAACTTTATAGTAAACATAGATAAGATAAAATAGATATGAAATGTGTAAATGATAAGTATATATGATAGATAGATTAGATAGATTAAAAATGATAGATAATAGATAGATAAAGAAAGATAATAGATAATAGTGATAGATAGATAATAGAAGGATAGAAGATAGATGATAGATAGATAGATAAAATAGATAGAAAGATAGATAATAGATAGAAAAGAGTTTAGAATAGTAGATAGATAGATAGAGATAGAAAATAGATAGTTTAAGATAGATAGATAATAATAGAAATATAGATAGATAGATAGATGGGATAGATAGATGATAGATAGATATGATGGATAGAAAAAACCATACACACTTCATAAATTTTATATGCAGCTTTCATGAACATACATCATACATAATACTAATACATACATACATCTTTACATCATACATACATAAATTCATACAATATACATACATACTTTACATACATATAATAAATACATACATACATACATACAAAACATACATACACTACATAAAATACATAGTAGACACATACACCGAGTTTAAATTACATAGATAATCAGAGATACATAGATAGATACATAATAAATTTCATACATACAGGGAACATCAAACATACATACATACAAACATAAAAAAACATATATGCATACATAAGAAACAAAAACATAAAGACAGAGACAAGACAAAAGGTAAGAACATAGATAGATAGATAGATAGATTAGATAGATAGATAGATATACATAGATAGATAAATAGATGATGATAGATAGATAGATAATATAGATAGATAGATAGATTAGATAGATAGATAGATAGATAGAAAAGATACGATAGATAGATAGATAGATAGTTTAGATAGATAGATAGATAGTTTAAAGATAGATAATAGAGAAGAGAGAGATAGATAGATCGTAATTAAATAGATAAAATAGATAGTAGATAGATAGAAGATAATAGATAATAGATAGATAGATAATAGAAAATAGATAGATAGATAGGATGGATGGATGGATGGATGATGGTGGATGGATTGGATGGTGGATGATGGTTTGAAAGATAAGATAGATAGATAGTAGATAGATAGATAGCTAGATAATAGATAGATAGATAGTAATAGATAGATAGATAGATGATAGATTATTCGATAGTTCGATAGGTAAAAGACAGAAATAGATAGATGATATAGATAGATAGATAGATAGATAAATAAAAGAAGACACATAGATAGTACATAGATAGATCATAGAAGATACATAGAAGATACATAAATGGTAGGTAGAAGATAGATAGTTAGATATTTTGATGATAGATAGATAGATAGTAGATAGGTAGTAGATACATAGATACATAGATACATAGACAATAGATAGATAATAGATACATAGATAAAAGATACATAGATACAAAGGGGAATGATAGATACAAAGATAGATAGATCGATACAAAGGTAGATAGTGATACTAATAGAAACTAGATAGATAAATAGATAGACAGATAGTAGAATAGATAGAAAAGATAGATAGATAGATAATAGATGAAAATAGATAGATAATAGATAGATAGATAGATAGATAGATAGATAGATAGATAGATACCACATACATACATCCTGATAAATCATACATACAACATACAACATACATACATACATCAACATACATAATAATACAAATACATAATACATAATAATACATGCATACATAATACATACACAACATACATAATACATCAAACATACATACATATATACATACATACATAACTTACATAATAAATGCATACTACTACAACATACATACATACATCATACTACATACATACATACAAACATACATATAATACAAACATACATAATACAACAAACATACATACATGCGACATAAGACAAAAACCAATAAAGACAGAGGACAGAAAAAAAAGACAGAATAGTCAGAAACATGGATAATGTGTATAGTTGGTTAGGATAGATAGATAGAAAAAATGGATAGATACTTAGAAGATAGATAGTAAATTTTAGATAGATAGATGATAAGATAGATAGATAGATAGATAGATAGATAGATAGATGGGTAGATAGGTAGATAGATATAGATAGATAGATAGATATAGATAGATAATGATAGATAGATAGATAGATAGAAAGATAAAGATAGATAAATAGATAGATAGATAGATGATAGATAGAAGATAGATAGATAGATAGATAGATAGAAACATAAAAGGTATTTAACCACACAGACAGTAACAAAGATATATAGATAGACAGATAAATAATATATAACGGCGTTATATAGATACATACATACAAAATGCATATGTACATGTAACATATGTAATGGACATTTATGGATGTATAGATGGATAAATAAAAAAGAGATAGATAGATAGATAGTAGATAGATAGATAGAAAGAAAGAAGAAGACAGACAGATATAGATAGTAGATAGATAGATAGATAGATAGATAATATAGATAGATAGATAGATTAGATAATAGATAGATAGATAAGATAGATAGAGATGAAAAGCATACGACAATAAACTTACATTAAAAAAAAATATAGATAGACAGATAAATCATATAAACGCGTAAACATAGATACATGCATAGAAAATGCAAGTACATGTATACACATGGACA
>CM054160.1:32862414-32909914 GCA_028751875.1 Rapana venosa | reverse complement strand
AGATATAGATAGATAGATAGATAGATAGATGATAGATAGATAGATAGATGATAGATAGATAGATAGATAGATAGATAGATAGATAGATAGATAGATATAGATAGATAGATAGATAGATAGATAGATAGATAGATAGATAGATAGATAGATAGATAGATATAGCAATTTGCCCACGAAGGACACTTCATCATCATTAGCCGTAATACCCAGTGGTGTGTAGGGCAGCAGCAAAGCGCTTCCACTCCTGCCTATCCTGGGCCAACCTAGTCACTGATCCCCAAGATTGCTGCATGGCCTTCATCTCACTTTCTACAGTTCTCTTCCACGTTGCTTTTGGTCTTCCTTTCTTTCTCCGTCCAGTGCAATGCTGTTCTTGTGATTGACTGTGGGTCTCTTCGGAGGATGTGCCCAATCCACTTCCACCGTCCGATGGTTCCCATGTCTTCTTGCCTGCATCTCCGTAGTAGGTCTTCATTGGAGATCTTCTCTGGCCAAACGATCCGGAGAATTCTTTGCAGGCATAAACTATGAAAACAAAACTCATAAGAAGACATTGTAAATTTCGCACAAGCTGTCACAATTTAATGATAGAGAAAGGGAGACACCAAAATATATCCAGAGAGGACAGAAAATGTAGACACTGTAACAAAATTCAAGATGAATTTCATTTACTTGATGAATGTATTTTATATGATGAACTCAGAAATAATTTGTTATTAAAAATCAAAATGAAAGACAAAGAATGCAAAAACTGTGTACATAAATTAAGTGACATAATCACAGTTGATATATATCAAGCAGATATCATCAGATATGTGTATGAGTGTTTTGGAAAAAAAGAGAGAAAGAGAAGTAGAATACAACATGTTTTTAGTGTACATCACTTTTAGCCAAAATAGATAATCATAGTTGATGTTTTTGTTGTGTCAAATAAGTCTACATGACTTAAATGGCAATAAAATATTCTGAATCTGAATCTGAATCTGAATCTGAATCTATGGTGTGGAAGGATCGAAGTTTGGTAAGATCCACTTCGTTATCCTCCAGCACTCAGAACCGTACAGGAGCGTAGATACAACACAGCTCTGGTATAGCTTCAGCTTGGTGTTGGTGCTGTACTGAGTTGATCTCCAGATATTGTTCATCTCCCTAAATACATTCCTGGCCTTGCCCAGTCTGTTGTGGATGTCTTCTTTTGTGCCGCCCTCTGGTTTGATGATGCTGCCAAGGAATGTGAACTTGTCTGTCTGGCGCAGGTCAGTTCCATTCACTTTCACAGGGGCTGGTGTGTTCACATTGAGCGACATTGTCTCTGTTTTCTTGGTGCTAATACGAAGCCCCACTTGCTGTCCAAATGTTTGGAGTCTGCTGGTCTTCTCCTGGATATGTTGGTGTGTGTGGGACAGCAGCGCCAGGTCATCCGCAAAGTCAAGGTCGTCTAGTGTTGAGAACAAGCTCCAGCGAATCCCTCTTGGGGTGTCTTCTGTCGTCTTTCTCATCACCCAATCAATGGCCAGATTGAAGAGAACTGCTGACATCACAAGGACACTTACAGATGGATATATAGATAGAAAGGTAGGAAGATGGATTCAAACACAAAATGACACTTAGATAGACAGACAGACAGATAGACAGACAGACAGACAGACAGACAGACAGATAGATAAATAGATAGATAGATATAGATAGATAGATAGATAGATAGATAGATAGATATAGATAGATAGATAGAATAGAATGATAGATAGATAGATAATAGATAAAAATAGATAGATAGATAGAATTAAAGATAGAGATGATAGATAGATAGATAGAATTGATAGAAAGATGGATAGAAAGAAACATAGGTAGAAAAACATAGATAGATAGACAGACAGACAGACAGATTGATAGAATACAGAAGACAGAAACAAAGATAATAGAAAAATACAGATAAATAATATATAATAAAAATATTTTACGTCGTTAGAAAATTAGAACATAATATAGATGTGCACATGTGCATGTAAATATGTTCATGGACAGATAGATATATAGAAATAAAATAGATAGATATAGTTTAGATAGATAAAGATAGATAGATAGATAGATAGATAGATATAGATAGATAGATAGATATAGATAGATAGATAGATAGATAGATAGATAGATAGATAGATAGATAGATATGATAGATAGATAGATTAGATAGATAGATATAGATAGTAGATAGATAGATAGATAGATAGAGTAGATATAGATAGATAGGATAGATAGATAGATAGATAGACAGATAGATAGATCTGATGATTGAATTAATACATTCTATTAATGTATGGACAGGACATAACAATCGTAAACACCCTGTGAAAAGCTGATCAAAGACATACTGACTGACACACTAGGACTGAGACATGACATAGTAAATGACCATATCCATCGTCTAAATAGAAATCACAAACATTAAAACAAGCCCATCATAGGGAGATGTTGCATTCTACAGGGTATAAGGAAAATGTTCTAAAGCAAAACAAAGCAAACAATCGTGAACAATGTTTCATTGGAGAAGAACCTTACTCAACGTGTCGTGATATAGAAGGAAAACTTGTTCCTCATATTGAGGAATGCCAGAAAGAAAGGAAAAAGCTATTCATGGTCTTTGATAAGTCATTGATGGTGAGAAAACGCTATCATGGACGAAAAAAGTCCATAGATCCTACAAATACGGGCCAGAATTCTGGTGGCCTACTATTAAACAATGCCATAGCTAATATCTGTTGTGTGATGTTGTTTTGTTGTTTTTTTTACTGGGTTTTCTGTTTAGCAGTAAGAGAAGGAACAAATGAAAATCAGACAACCGCCTGCATTTAATTTTGCCCCCTCTCCTGGGCTTGTCCCACAGGCTTTTGGGACACGTGCCTTGTAAACGTTCCCACTAAGTCAGTGCCACCGTAAAGTGTGTTAACACTTTATTTCTGGGGATTTAAAAATTTAAATGCCGATCTTTAAAAAAATAAAGTAAAAGGTTTTGCGTGTGGCTGGTACGCGCGCGCATGTGTGTGTGTGTGTGGTTTTGTGTATGTGGAGAAAAGAGAGAGGAGAGAAGGGGAGAGAGAGAGAGAGAGAGAGAGAGAGAGAGGAGAGAGAGACAAGACAATGAAATGACAATGACAAAATGATTTAATGTGTTAGGCTTTGGGGGCCCCTTTGAAAGGTCCGAAATTTTTTACAAGTACTTTACACGACTCGCAATGGGGAATCCCATCGGGTAAAGTTCTGCACATTGCAAAAAAAAAAATCGACTGTTCCCTGTCACATGCCTAAGAGGAAGGGAAACCCAAAAATCGGTCCTACGGTGTGGCCACGATGTTGGTTTGCCGGGGTGTAGACGGTTTCCATGTTCTCCATTTGCCGGGGAAGGCGTCTCTTGAACTAAAGCGGTGTTCATTCTACGCATGTCCTTTGTATTTTTAAAACTCAATGGCGGGCCCTGCAATGGTCAAGACTTTGGGTTTCATTTGGGTTGGTTTGTTGACTTGCTGACTACGAGTATTTTTCCACATCAAAACCCCTTCCCTGTACTGCCCCTTTTTTCTTCTGCCATAGCTTCATCTGCGTTGTTTGTCGGGTTTGTGAATAAAAATTTTTCTGTTTGTTCACTCAATCACCCTTCCTCCATCATCAATCATTTACACCACACCATTGTTTTTTTTTACTGCAAGGGAATTCTCCGCCTCATAACGAAACACGGACTGGGGCCTTCTGTGTTTCACTCACTTCCCGCCACCAGGGAGCGATGTTTTTGGTCAGGGGGCATAAAATGTCAGGCAGTGGCATTCTGTGTTATAGTAAGACTTGGTGGGTAGGGAAAAAAGGGGCCTGAGGGAAAAGAAAAAACTTGCTGCATTCGTTCCTCTGCCTCAATAGGGCGAGCGAGCGAGCGAGCGAGCGAGCGAAGAGAGGAGAGAGAGAGAGAGAGAGAAGAGAGAGAGAGAGAGAGAGAGGAGAGAGAGAGAGAGATCAAATCAAAAAAAACCCCATGTTGGCTTCCTTTGAATTGGAAATTGAGGGGGTTGTTGTCGAGATAAACGATTAAAAAAAAAAAGGTTTTTTACTTTTATGATGTGGTTTTACCAGTTCGTAGGGAAAACTGTGGGAAATTTATAGGTATTTTGTGTTGTTTTCGTTGTTTTTTAAAATTTTAAAGACATTAAAACCCCAGCTAGCTTTGTTGGGTAAAGTAGTCTTTTAAAAAAGGTCTTAAAGGGTTTTTGGAAAAAAGGATGCTTGTGTTTAGTACTACGGGAAAATTTTTTTGTTTTTAAAAGTGGTATAGTCCGAAAGATATTCGAAAATTTTTTGAGCTTTAAAAAAGATGATGAAGAAAAGAGATTTAATTTAAATTCTGTAATAGCCAGATAAAGATACAGATTCTCATTTTTTAGTATTAAAGGCGCGTCACCCATGTTTTTGGGTTACAGTTTGCTCCGGTTAGTGCGAGAGGAAAAAATGGGAAATAAAGAAAAATATGTGTATATTTTTAAGATGTATTCTAAGTTGGTAAATTTGCGGATTTGATCTGGTTTTTTTTGGTTACGACACAGGGAAAATTTAAAAGATTATTATTTTTTTTTTCTCTGTAAAGTTAAGATTGAGACCAATAAAATTAAAAAAACAAAAAAACGAAAATTTTCCTTCAGGTAAATTTTAAACCTTTTACTGTCAAAGAATCTTGTGCTTTATGTTGATCTACTATTAAAATGGGGATGTTTCTTATAAATTTGGAACACCTGGCCCTGTGCGGAAAACAACCTGTTTTCCCAACCACGTACAGCCAGGACTGAACTGCCATCAGGGGGCAACCTGGCGAAGATGCAGAATCCAAAACACACTGCTTGTGGAACAGCACAAAACAGTCAATGTACATTACAAGCACAAAAAAAATTTGTTCGCTCAAAGAGGCCCCCGGTAAAACATAATTTAGACAGTGACAAAAAACCCCGACTGAAGGTACAAGGAGTGACAGGAACTGGACTTAGTAGGGAAAAGACAAAGAAAAAGACTTGGTCGCAAAAATCCTGCCCCAAACGAGGCCGGGGGACCTACAGGGTACAGACCGAAGCTTCCCTGCAAAAGAAAAAAGCGTAATAAAACCCGGAAGCGAGAATCGCTCAGGAGAAGACACGGGGGGCCCCTAAAAGCTTACAGCATGGACGTCAGCAAAAGAAATACAGGGTGGAACACAAAAAAAAGGGTTTAGGGGGCGAACAAAAAGGGACAAGGGAAAGGAAAGGGGGCTATGGAGGCACAAGGAGAAACGAGGGAAGCACGTCCACAGGATTTTAAGCCATTCAGAAAAATCATAGATTGACATCAGCAGATTCAGTCTCCATAAGGGAAGAATATGCCACTTGGAGACCTTTCAGACACAAGGAATCCGGGTTGGCCTCCCAAAAAGCAAAAAAGACTGTAGGGGCCATGAACATATTCAAGCATCTTTAAACTATGCAGTCATAAGAAAAACAAGGGGACGCACTAGAACAGCACTGAACGGGTTCAATCCCGAATAATATAGTAAAAATTTAAAGAGAAAAAAATCAAGTAAGAAATCTGTAAAATTACTGTTTTGCAAATAGTGTCCATATGCGGTGTTGTACATTCCAATTATAAATGTTCCTAAAGCTTAGAATTACTTATTAATCATTATTTAAAACTGAAACTAATTTTGAATTGCAAATCCCTTTTCATATTAAACGATGCAAAGAAATTTCTTATCAGGGTAGATATTTCAGGGGGAGTAATTTATTATTTATAAGTTTTGTAACTAGGCTGATTTAGACAATGAATATCATCTGAATAATGAAACTTCGAACCAATATGATCTTTTGGATTCAAAATCACATGCTTCTTGTTTTGGAAAACAACAACTAATGGAATGTCTGAAAATTAAGAAATAATGTATGTTAAATATGAATTTTCATTGCTATTATGTGGAGATCTTAATGCAAGAACATGATCCAGAAAAATTTCTTGTTTACTTAAAGGTTTAGTTTGGGACCGATTCCAAAGGGAATAAGTTTTCAATATTTCTCTTTTGTGTAGATGCACCGTCAAATTAATTGCTTTATTTGATTAGTGGATGTTATTGTAAGTTGTTTGGGAGTCTACCTCATGGAACGGGAATGCCGCACGGTGACTATATCGTTTAATGATTTATATACATAGGATGTCGGGTTGATCTTGACTGTGGTATTTGCTGAAAGATTACCCTTGTATGACTGTCTCCATGAACCATTCCCAAAAATACAAGGGAAAAATTACATTAACCTACATATAGAGTGAAGGATACAGGTTTGTAGAAAACAAATGTGTATGTCAGTAGATTCGTTCGCAGGTAAGTTGTCCTGGATTATTTATTTAACATTGATTTGTTAATTGCTTAAAGATAGAAAACCTGAAAGTGGATCAATAAAATCAGACCAATTACTGTCAAAAGTATTAAAACTACATAAAACAAATAAGGACAATATTTATATATAACAAGGAAGGGGAAAAAAATTTTGAGGGAAAAAAAATTTTGGGGCGAAAAAAAAAAGGGATTTAAAAAAAAAATTTAACGAAAATAGTTCAAAAAAACGGGAGGGGGCTTTTTTCATTCATAACATAATGGGGAAAAGGCCCCCGATTATTTTTTGACTGCACCTAACGGGGAGGGATAGCTAGTGGGGAGCATCGCTTTCCCCAGCCAATTAAGACTCGAGGGGTTACCATTGGGGGGGTGACCGCTTGGCGCCTTGGCTTCATCCCTTTCCCCCCATTACCGCTGAAATGGGTCCTCCCCTCTTTGGGGTGGGGGAAGGAAAAAGCGGGGGGAAAAAGGAGGGGCGCCGCCCTAATATGCGGGCCCTAGAAAAGGAGGCTCTGACGCCTCGCCCCCAAACAAACCAAAAGGTTTACGGGACTCCTTTACCTTTACCTACACCAAACGGCAAGTAAGCGCATTGGTTAAAACCAAAGCAAGGGCGATCTCCTTGGGTTTGATGGGGAAAATGTCAAGAGCAAAAGATGAAAAAGATCATTAAAGAACATTTAGAAAAAACGAAAGGAGTTTGATAGAAAAAAATCTAAAAGGGGAAAAAGCTTTTAAAATTTTTGTTAAAAAAAAAAAGAAGAGATGGTTCAGAAAAGATCTTGCAGTTGGACAAGAAAAGCAACATCTGCTTTTATTTTTGGAAAGAACAAAAAAGGATTTGGAGGGAGTGAAAGGGGACGGCACAGTAAAAAAATAAAACTGGAAAAAAAGAACATTTCAAGAATGTGTATAATACGGGAAAAAACAGTCAAGATAAACGATTCGATAGCAGTTTTAAAAGACAAAGACAATCTTTTAAAAAATACAAAAGAAAAGAAATTAAACGTGCAATCTAAAAATGTGGGGAAATCCCCAGGGGAAAAGGGTTACAGAGAGAGAAAAGAGGGGAAGGATTGTGATAGTTTTTTGAAAAATTTTTTAATCAAAAATTTAAAAAAAGGATTTATCCTAAAGAAAGGGCAAAACAATAGTAGTTTCCCATCTTCAAAAAAGGGGGGATGAGAAACCCAGACAATTATAGGGGTTTCGTTAAAGTTATACATCAATGTTGCACAGAAAGTGAAAACCAGGGAGGTTTCGGAAAAAATTCCCCAATCGATCAATCTTTTCATTTTATTTGTTATGCAGAAAAGGGGAAAGTGGGAAAAGAAAGTTTCTAAATTTATTGATATCAAAAAGCCTTGACTCTGTCTCACCAAAATTTTTGAAGCTGTTTTTGATGCGGAGTGAGGGAAAGTTTTTTTTTCTCTCCAAAGCTATTTGCTCACCCTACCTGGTAAAATTTTAAAAACGACAACAGATTTTTAAAAAAAGGGCCACGGGGTTTTTTCCCCAAAGGTTTTTTCTTTTTCCATCCTTTTTTTTACGTTTTAATAAAAAAAATTATCTCATCTATTAATGAATTTTGGTGTTCAAGGAAATTTCCCTTTTTCCCAAAAGGACTGAATTGTTTTTTTCTCTTTTTCGCTGACGATTGGTATTTTAACCACCCCAAGGATTGCAGATCAACGAATTATCTAAAAACGGAAAAATTTAAAAAATTTTAAATTAATAAAAATTAAAAAAAGAAAGACAAAAATTTTGGTTTTTTAGAAAAGGAAACCCATCAAAAAATGAAAAAAAATTTTTTTTTGTGGGGGATCTTGTTGAAGTGATAAAAAAGTTACACTTTCCTTGGTTTAAATTTACCTCAAAAAAAATTCAAACTTGGAATGCGCTTTTGTTTTAAAAAAAGGAAAAAAAGCTTGTTTTATTTTAAGTAGGCTTTTTCAAAAATGCAAAGAAAAGACACAAAAAATTTTTTTCAAGAAATTTTAGCAAAAGTAAGTCGAAATTGCTATATCCTCTGAAGTCCCCGGGGGTTTTAAAAGACTCGATAAACCCTTTAAAAAAAGACACCTTTAGCTTGCAAACAATATTGGGCGTACCTTGAAAACGCCAAAAAATTAGTGTACGGGATAGGGAGATACCTTTTTTCACAAAAACAACTGTCAATCTTTGAAGTATTGCTGCTTTAGGAGGAAGCAACAGACTTCCAAAACAATGCATTCATGCTTTTTGTCTTTTTATAATCAGGGTAAAAAAATTGGACACGATATTTTGTACCAGGTTTCAGTTTGTTGGATGAACCGGTCCAGTAATGAAAAGAGTTTTTTAAGGAGTTCAGGTAAGTAGAATTCATGCAGGGAAAGGTCACCACCCCCCCATCACGTACATAGAAAAAAATAGAACGTTTAAAGAGTCTTGGCAAAGAACGATATTTTTCATACATTGATTAGTTGCTTTAGAGTCGGTTTACAGAAATCCTAAAACCAGTGAAAGCGATGGGTGGTGCATGTGGTTTTTTAAAAGAAAAGAACCGATTTTTTTTCTTAATTGTCCATTATATAATGACAGAGAGAAAAGTTCCTTTAAAAATTTTCTTGATTTTACCTCTGTCAAAGACCCCTAGATGGAAAGAGCGAAGATTCGCCCATGTCCGGAAATAGCTTTCATCTATTAGAAGAAGACAGGAATTTTTAAGTTGGTCCTTTTCCCCCACCACTTTCCCACTATTTAAATTTTGGGGTTTTCAGATTTTTTTTGTTTATTGATATATATTTTTTTTAATTTTCTAGGAAGGATAGATGAAAAAAACTGTATATACAATAGTGTAGAAATTCAAACCTTGTTGTAAATAAAATGGATTTGATTGGGAAAAGGTTTTTATTTCGTTGTATATATAAAGGGCACCCCCTCCCCCTCCCTCAGTGTGTATGATCCATGGCCAAAACACATTAAACATTTGAAATCTTGAAAATCTCTCCTTTTTAAACCCGAATCTCTCTCCTTCTCTCTTCCTCCTCTCTCTCTCTCTCTCTCTCTCTCTTTGTTTGAAACCCCAGTCTTTTCGTTTGCGGGCGTGTTCCATCTGAAGTTTTTTTAAACATTTTCGTAAAAAAATAAAAATTTAAAAAATTAACTTAAAGAGGAAAAAACCATTTTGTTAGGATTTTAAAGGGGACCCAAAAAAACTTTACACCCTTTTAAAATGAATTTTTTAAAAAAACCCAAAGGATTTTAACCCCCAAACTTCTGAATATCACATTAAAAAAAACCATTTAAAATAACAAGATCAAAAAGTTACATTTTTCCAAAAAATTTTGATCCCCAAATTTTTGTTTAACTGGGGGCTTTCTGTTAAGGGGGCTGATCACTATTTCTCTTTGAACACATTAAGTTATACGAGCAAAAAATTTCGGAAACCATTTTTGCATTAAGATCTCCACAAAAATAAAAAATGAAAATCTAAGTTCTACATTCTAACACGTATCCCTTAATGTTTCCAAAACCTTTTCCATTTTCACTATTTTTCCAAAAGGGGTCATGTGGGGGTAGTGGTACAAATCCAAAAATATCCAATCAGTTCTAAAAGTTGCTTATTGCTTCTTGATCAGAATTAATCAAAATTATATAAAAATCAAGTTATTTAAAACAAACTGTGAAAAATGCCTTCTTTATCAATAAAAACGACTCCACGAAAAACGCCCAATAAGAAATCTCTAAAAGAGAAAATAACAAAAACACATAAAAGATTGTCTCAAAATTTGGTGCCAACAAAATTTTCAGTCATGTGATTTTATGTTTTTTTAAAAATCGGGAATTTTTAAATTAGGAAGCAATCCATTTAATTAAAGTTTGGAATTTGATTCAGCTCTTTGGAAAATATTTGCCAAAGGGATATTTTCAGAATCTTGCTCACTTAATTTGATATCATTTTTTCTCTCCTTTATTTTTCTACTTTTTCATTGGCCCGGGGGATTTCCCTATTGTGGAATGGAGTTTTGTTCGCCCCCTATTCTGTCCGTTCTGCTCGCTAGAAAAGCACACGCTAAAGCTGTCCAGAATGTCCGTAATCCCACCCGGAGTCTTTCCTGTCGGGTCGCTTGGGGGGCTTTGGTTGCCCGGGTCTCCTGGGAAGTCCAATGGGAGACTCTCACCCCAGTGGGGAAATGATCTGCATGTTGTTCGTATCATTGCCCTTTTTTTTAATCTGTGGCACCCGTGGCTGGGGGCTTTGCGTCACAGCATTTTTCCCCCCGTTTCTCCCTGGTGGTCCCGGGGAAACCTTTTTTTTCCTTGTGTCCCTTTGTTTTGCCCACCATAACCTTCTTTTATGCTTTGCCCCCCTTCTCTGCCTTGTTGTAAGACACCTGCTGTTGTACCATGTTACTAGTGCCCCCTGTTTTTTCGTGACTTCTGGCTAGCAATTCTCATTTCAGAGATTTTATTTCCTTTTTTCTCTTGCAAAATCTTGTTTCTACACCTGTGGGTCTAAAACCCTAAATGTTAAAAAACAAGAGTTTATTTTTCAGGGGTTTTTTAATTTTAAAGGTTACACAGGGGGTGGAAATTTATGCAGATTTTCAAACAAAGACTAATAGATTTTTTTATTCAGGAATGGCAAATGTTTTTGGTGAACAATAGTACCCCATTAGGGGTCATTTAAAAACGAAAATTTTGAAAAAAAATTTAAAAATTTTAAAGCATTGAGGCTTTAAATTCCCCTTGTCACAAACCGTTTAAAGTCCTACCGTTAAAGAGCAATCGTAAAAGCTTGAAAGACAAAAGTGTCCTTTTTGTAAGAACCCAAAGAAAAATTTTGTCCTAGTAGCAGATTTAGAGAAATTTTTCATAATATTTTTATTCCACCGTTCGTGCTTGTTTCCCATGTTAAAAACAACTTTTTTTTCCAGGGATCAAATTTTATTGTCCCCTGTCAAAAATTTTGCTAGGAAGCAATTTTTTAAAAGTCTTTTGCAAAACAGCCTCAGCTTGTCCCTTTATGGGGAAGCGGGAGTAAAAAGGGATGTGTTTTTTACATTTGTTTTTTTTTTTCATTTTGTTTTTGTTCTGGGTTGGGACCCCGAAAAGTCGCTGAAAAACTTTAAAGCTAGATGGGGGAGATTTGCAGCAAAGAATTCCTCAAGATGACATCAACAACCTCCCCGAACCCCCGCAAGACCATTTGGAGACAGCGCTGGGGATCCTGGGGGAAAAAGAGGAAAAAGAACCAACCGTGGGTTACCACGATATCCTGGACCTGGCGACAAGAGGGACTAAAGCCAGGAAGAACAAAAACCCAGAAACGCCGAAGAGTATAGAAAAATCAACAGCATCAAAAAGAAGATGACGAAGGGGCCCTGGGGAACTGGATGTCAGAAAAATGCTCCAAGTTGAGAAAGCAATGGCAAAGGGGACAGCAAAAGGCTACCAACCACAAAAACAACCAAGTCCCCACACCAAAGACCCCGTTTTGAAGACAAAGAGGGGGGCAGTCCTTACAGAGAGCGCCCCCTATCAGAAGAGATGGACGAAAAATTGCAGAACCCTTAAAAACCCAATTTTTGCTTTTTTAAATACGGATTTCCCTTGTAAGCGGGTTTAATTTAGGGTTTGAAAGCTTTAGGTTTTTTGGGGACTTTATTTTACTTTGGGTTATTTTTGTCTGGAAGAGGGTGGAAAGTTTACATCAGTCTTTTATTTTCGATGCCCAAATTGGTTTCTGTGTTAAAACAAACGTAGTTGTCGACATTTGTTAATGACAAATTTCCTTTCTTTTATAGGTACCCATGGACGATGCAAAAAAAGGTATCCAAAAGCTAATAAAAAAGCTTTGCAGTCATCTTGTCTTTTTCTGTAATAATATTTTGGAGCACTGAAAAATGTTTTTCCTAAAAAAATGACGAAAAAGTATAAAGTTTTCCCAGTTTTTAAACAACTTTTATAAACTTGAAATAATTTTTCGAGTTGGGTTTTTCCACCTTTATATTTAAATAAAATTAAAAATTAAAAAATTTTTTTAAAAAAAAAACTTCCCAAAAAAAACTAAAAGTTTTTATTTCCAAATTTTATTAAGGAAACAGGTAGTTTTTGGGGGTTAGGCCTTTTTTAAAAGTAGGGAAATTATTTTTTTTCGGGCATAAAATTTAAAATTTTGGTTTTTTTTTTTTACTAAACCCATACATTTTTTAAATTTGGGGATCCCCTTTTTGGGTTTTTTTCATGAAAAATTAATACAATGACCCGAAATGGAATCATTTGGAAACCAGGGGTAGATCCATGGGGAATTTGAAATTTGGGTTTGGATATATTTTAATAAAAATTGGTTTTTTTTAAAAAAAATGTAAATAAATTTCAACTTTCCCCAAACCATTTTCTAAGAATGTTAAATTTGAAAATTTTAAACCAGATAACCCTTTGGTTTTTTTTAAAAATTTTGTAATTTTTTTGGGGGTTTTATTTTTTTTTTACAAAATTTAACTTTTTTTTCCCACTAAAATTTTGTTTATTTGCTAAGTTTATGGGGTTTGTGGGATTTTTTTTTAAAAAATGTGGCAATGGGAAATTTTGGAAAAAAAATTTTGTTTTTAAAATTTTTTTTCCCTTTTTCCCCTTTTAACTGTTTTTTCCCTTTTGGGGTTTCCCCTTCTTGGGATCATTAAAGTCTTTTTTTTTTTTTTTTTGTGCCCGTTTAAAAATTTTTGGTAGAGGAAAAAAAAATTTTGTGTGAAAAATTTTCCCTTTTTTTTTCCCCTTTTTTTTTCTTGTGGTTTTTCCCATTTGGGGGTTTGTTTTAAAAAGTTCCCTTTTAAAATTTGATTTTCCCCCCCTTCTTTCCTCTCCCCTTCCTCACTCCCCCCCTGATCCCCCCAAGGGAGCAGGAAAAAAAATTTTTGGTTAAGAAAAATTGAAAAAAAAAAACAAAAAAGGGTTCCCGGTCCCACAAGGGAGAGGGGCCAAAAAAGCCCCCACCGGGAAGTAAAGGGGAAAAGGGGAAAAGACTTTTCTTTTTTCACAAAACCAGTGCCGACAAAAACTCCCCAAAAACCCCCCCCTCATTTCCCCAAGCTCCGGAAACCCCCACCGCTGAAAAAACGGGAAAAAAGGGGGAGGAAGGACAGACGACGGAAAAAAGGGGAATAAAAAATGTAAACCCCGGCAAAAATTCACATTTTTTTTTTTTGGGGCACAACTCTAAAAGGGGCGGTTAACTGAAAAATTTTTGGGCCGGTAAAACCGGGAAAAAAGTGCCGGGGAACGCATTCCCAAGGTTGACGGATCCCGAAAAGATGCTGCCGTGAACCCCGATTTGTGGTTTAAAAGGAAAGGCTGTGACGATCCTTGCAAAAAGTTAGCTTTTTGGGAATTGCCGAGTAAAAACTTTTGTTGCCGATGTTTGGGAGGAAAAAGTTTTACTGGAAACCAAAGTTTGTGGGTGTTCTTTGTGGTGGTTGGTTGTGGGTTTTTTTTCTTTTTGTGGGGAGCTTGTTGGCCCCAAACCCCCGGATTTGTTTTGGTTGGGAAAAAGGGGGGTTTTTTTAAAATGGGTTTTTCCTGTGTTTGGTAAAGCGGGGTGCCTGTTGTTAAAAAAAATTTAAAAGATGTTAGTGGGGTTTTATGTGTGTTATAACGGCGTTCTTGTTGGTGTGTGGTGGGTGGGGGTTGTGGTTTTTGTGTGTTGTGTGTGTTTTGTTGGGGGTTTGGTTGTACGTACGTGGCGGGGTTTTGCCGCATGGTTGAGGGTAATTTGGGGTTTTTGTATGCGTTGTGACTTAGGGTTTTTTTTTTTGGGGGTTTGTTTTTGGTTGTTGGTTTGTGTGTTTTTTGGGCGGGGGTTGTTTGTTTAATTTTGGGGTTTTCGGGGGGAAATTTGTTTTTATTGTTTTTTAAAAACTGAGGGGCCTTTTTTGTTGTTTTTTTTTCTTTTGGGGTGGGCTTTCTGTGGGGGTCGTTTTGTTGGGGGGGTGGGGGAAAACCACTGTTTGTATTTTTCCCTTTTTTACATAAAAAATTGCCGAACTTTGTTGTAAAAAGTTTGTTTTGAAGTTTTTTTTTAAACCCCCACCTTTAAATTCCTTTAAAAAAAGGTTTTGGGAATTTTAGTAAATTTTGGGATCCAGAAAGAAAAAAAGGGAAAAATTTTTAGTTTCATTTGTTATTTGTTTTTTGGGTCAGGGGTTTCCCCCCTTTTTTGTTAAAAAAAAACCTTTGGGGTTTTTGCTTGGGTTTTTTTTTGTTTTTTTCTTTTTTTTCAAGGTTTTGTAAAGGGTTTAAATTTGGGTTTTTTGGTGGGGTTTTTTTTAAACGTAATTTTGGGGTTGCTTTTTTGCCCTGGGTTTTGATTTTTTCGTTTTTATCTTTTTTTTGTGGTGTTTTTTTTCTCCGTTGTTTTAATTTTTGTTTTTTGAAAGGGTTTTATTTTTTAAAACTTTTTCCTTTTTTTGGGGGTTTAAAATTTTTTTTTGGTTTTTGGTGGGGTTTTTTTTTTAAAAGGTGGTTTTTGCTTTGTGTGTGTTTGTTTTTTTTTTGTCTTTGTTTTGGGGGAATTTTTTGTTTTTGGTTTTTTTTAAATTTTTTTTTTTCCCGGTTTTTGGTCAGTTTGGGGCTTGGGGAGGGTCCTTGAAATGGGGGATTTGGGTTTTTTCTTTAGGGTTGATTCTTTTTTTTGTTTTTGTTTTTGTTTTTTTTTTATGGCTTTGTTTTTTTCTTTTGAAATGCGCTGTTTTAAGTGCTTGTTTTTGGTTAAAAACTGGAAGTTAAACTTTTTCTTTTAAATTTTTAAAATTCTTTTTCGGTGAAAGGGGAAAAAAAAAACCGGGAAAAAACCTACAGGTTTTGTGAACCCTTTTTGGTTTTTTGGCTAATTTAGGGTTTTTTATAGTTTTTTAAACCTTGTATTTTGAAACCTATTATTACCCCAATGAAAAGGTTTTTAAAGTCAGAATTAAAATTTTTGGTTTGATTCAAACCTTTTAAATTAATTATAAATTTAAAAAAAAATTTTTTTTTAATTTGGGTTTGTTAATTTTTTATTTGTCAAAAACTTTTTAAATGATTTTTTGGGTTGCATCCCTTTTGAAACAAAAAAATTTAAATTTTTTTTGTCGCCTTAAAGGGATTTTAAAACCTTTTTTAACCTTTAAAAAAAAAAAAAAAAAAATTTTTTTTTGGGATTATTTTGGGGATAATTATCGGGGTTTTCCCCGGGTCATTTTATTTTTTAAATTTAAAAAGAACATTGACCTTTTTTTATTTTTTGAGTGTTTTTTTTTGTTTTTCAGTCTTTTTGTTTTAAAGTTGTTTTCCCCCAAATTGAAAAGTTGGAAAACCCTTTTTGGGGGGGCTTTTTTTGGGAATAAAATCTTTCGAGTTCCTTTCTTTTCATTTTTCCCCCTTCCCTTGTTTTCCTTCTATTTTTTCCATTTTTATCATTTTGTTTGGTTTTTTAACCCCAAAAATTTTGCACCTTTTTATGTGGCTTTTTTTTTTTTTTAAAATTTTTTTTTTTTAAAAAAAGAAAAAAAAGTTTTATTCTTCTTTTTTCCCCCTTTCTTTATAATATTCCTTTTTTTCCCACTTTTTTTTTTTTTTTATTTTTTTTGGGGGATTTTAAACCCAAATGAAAAATTTTTTACTCCTTTTAAATTTCCAAACTTTTTTTACTATTTTTCTTTTTTTTTTTAACAGAGTTTTTTAATTTTAACTATTGGACCAGGGGTTTTTGATAATGCCCTCTTAAAAAACAAAATTTTTTAAAATTTCTAAAACTTACCGTTTTTCCCTTTTATTTGGCAATGGTTTAAATATAAAAACATTGGGGGGCCAAAAACAAGTGTTCCCCCAAATTGGGAAATTTTAAAAATTTTTCTTTTTTTAAAAATTGCTGCCCAAATGAATTAAAGGGGCCAAAAAAGCTTGATGGGAAAAAATTTTCCCCTTATCCATTTGTGACGCATGATTTTTTATTGAAAAATCAAAGCTTTTTCAAAAATTTACGAAATGGTTTTTTCCTTTTTTTTTTTGGGCTCGAATAAGCTTTTTTTAAATATTTGTTCCCTTTGTTTTTTTTCGAATCCGGGGAAAATTGAAAATTTAAGTTGTTTTTTTAACCTGGTTAATCTGTTAAAATTTGGGGAAAAAAAGGATTTGGATTAATATTGGAAGTACCCCTGATTATCTAAATAATTTTTTTTTTTATCATGGTTAAAATTTTTTTTTGTTTTTGGTTTGTTTCTCAAAAATACTTTAAAAAATTTTTTAAATTTTTAAATATTTTTTAACACCTTTCGTAAAATTTCAGTTAAAAATGTATTATTCATTTTAGCTTTCCTTTTTTTTAAAGTTTAGTTTTTTTTTCCCTTTTTCAAATTTTAATTCTTTAATTTTTTTAAATTTTTTTTTTTGGGGTAGTTCAATCCGTCTCCTTTTTAAGTTCTTCTTTTTTACCTTGGAAAAAATTTTTGAAATTTTAAAACTACTCATCGTATTAATATTTTTTTATACTTTTTTTTGTTTGTACAACCCATTTTTCTTAGCCATTCCAAAAATGTGACCCATTTTTTAATTTTTTTTTTGTAATGCTTTAGTTTTTTGTTTTCTAAAAGTTTGTCTTTTTGGTTTAACGATTGTTGTAAATTGTTTCCTTTCTGTAAAATTTTTTGTTATCTATTTTTTTTTTATGCTCTAAAACATTTTAATTTTTTTTTACATTTTTTTTTTGTTTTTTTCCTTTCCGTCAAACCACTTGATTTTTAGTCCCATGATACGGGGCACCCCTTTTTAGTACTTCGGACTCTTTTATACATTTTACAAATATATCTAAAGCTTTTTCTACGTCCTCATTAAATTTTTTTGCTATTCTTAAACTATTTTGAACAAGTGTGCTTCCCCGATTTTGAAAATTTATTTTCTTGTGCCTTTATCCAGATAAATTTTCTAAAACAGCTTTTATTTATTTTTTGTTATAGGACAGCTTTTCCATTTTTCCTTTTTCTTTTCTTTAGGAAAAGGGTAAAAATTTAGATTTTTGTGAAAATTTTCAACAATAAGGTAATATTTTAAAGTGAAGAAAAAGTTCAAAAAGTGAAAAAAAATAATCCAAGTGCTTTTTCCCCCGGTACCAAATTGAAAACTTTTTCAAAAAAACTGTTTCACTAGCCCATTAATATAAGAAAACATACGTTTTAAAATTCAACAGTTGTTTTCACCAAAATTGTTAACAGTACTACCTGTGATTTTCCCTTCGGAATTGGTTTTTTATGGAACCCAAACTTTCTTCAAAATCAGTACTTTCCCCCCTTTAAAGAATAATTTCATGTCTGTTTGGATTCAAATTCCATTTTAACGAATTTTAAAATCACTATGCAAATCAAAAAATTTGCTAAAATTGCTTATTCCTCTAAGCCCCAAATATCTCTTTGACCCTTCCAGAATGGGGAATCATAGGAGGAAAAAAACAGAATTTAAAAATATATTTTTATCTTTTGCAAAAAAACATTTTTCAATTTTTAACCAAAAAAAAGTTTTCTTGTTTCCCCATGGATCATTTTTATAAACTTAGCAAAAATTTTCTACTAAAACAATACACACTGGTATCTCCCTTGTTTGGGATAATTTCTTTGCCCTTTTGGGGGAAAGTAATATTTATTAATAGATCTGATTCGAATTTAAACCAACAAAAGTTTGTTAAACAAAATGAAAAATTCAAGTAAAAAAAATTAATAAATCAACCATTTCTAATTTTGGAAGAAGACCCTTTACATTGTAATTAAGAATTTAAAAAGAGTATTTTTCTTTTGTACACAGGTTTTTTCATTTGAACATGAAAATGAAAAGGTTTCCCCTTTCTAAATTTTAAAAAAAATCCCCCATTCCTTTTTTGTGTTTGAAAAGCCCCCTTCTTTTTTTTTGTTGAGTTTGTTTTTGTCCCCTGTTGATTCACAGATCTGCTTTTTAAATGGTCGACAATATTGCTTTCTGTGGATCGAACTGCAGTTTTTTTGGTGTTTGCTTGGTAGTCGAGAAATAGAGAAACCCTCTTTGTCGGGGCCCGGCCCGTGCATGCAAAATTGTAGGAGTCTGACCCTTCTTTGTTCTTTGGGCAAGGCATGGGTTTTTTTTTTTTTTTTTTTTTTTTTTTTTTTTTTTTTTTTTTTTTTTTTTTTTTTTTTTTTTTTTTTTTTGGGGGGGGGGGGGGGGGGGGGGGGGGGGGGGAAAAAAAAAAGAAATTTTTAAAAAACCCTTGTTTTTTTTCATCTTTTCCTCCCAAGCAATTGAATATTTCCCGGGTTCCTTTTTAAAGGTTTTTGTTTTTTTTAAGCTTTAATCCCATATTCCAAAAATAGTTTCTTGTTTCTTTCATTTCTTTTATGTCTTCTGATGTTTAAAGAACTGTTTCTTCATTAGACTTATGGACGAAACATGCAATATTGTCTTCTAAGACTACGAAAATTTTCGTCATTTGTTTTTTATCCTGTCAAATGGACTTTTGACCTTGTTTGCATTTGGCAAACTGCCAGTCAATAAAATGGAAAAGGTTACTCTCTCATGTAAATTCATACACTGCTGTAAAATTTTGGGTTTTAAAAATTACACAATAAAAATAATGAACTTTAAACCATATAGGCGTATCAAATGCTGTTGCGCTAGATAATTCGGAAAACAGTGCTGGGTTTCGAAATAAGAGAATCTTATGCTTAACTGGATTTTAACATTGTTTGTTGTGCAGCGGGGTTTGTTGGGATGTGAAAAGTTTCAAAGCATTTTTAAACAGAGGCTCATCGATATGTTTATTGTCAGGAACTATAAAGATCGAGATAGATATCAACCATATAGATATTTAGACAAATTTCGAAAAAGAAGTTTATGTTCTAGATTTAAAATTATTGTTTTCGTGTTGCTTCACGCAGTTAAAGGTTTTATTATCCCCTAAAATAACATGACATCTTATAGGGGAATTTTTCATGTAATGTCCTTTTTGTAAAATGATGCGAAATAAAAAATTTTTTTTTTTCTTTTGTGCTACTTAAATTAAAGTTTAGGGTCAATTTCTAAAAGCGTCAAAGAACTTCCTGCACATGTTACTTGAGCACTGATCTATCACAGTTAAAATTTTCTAATTTGTTTTTTAATGCAAACATTAGGCGGAAGAAATACTTTGTCTACAAGGTAATCATTCTATGAGAAACGTCTGTTAAACATGTAACATTTTCCCCTTTTGATTATATGCGTTTATCAGAATTCGTGGCTAACACGATCATGTTTTTCTTATTCTCCCCCTTTTATATAATGTCTATACTGATCCTTTCATATTTTGTGAAACGAAACTGTGATTTGACAACTATCCTTAAAATTTAAACCCGTAGTAGTTATGAATTTATATTGTTTTCGGGTTTAACCAATGATTGTAGAACATAGATAGGTGGGGCTAAATAAGATATTTTCCTATTTTCTTTTCTATATTGTTTTTGTGCCTAAGCCATGTTGCAATTAAATCATTTTCTGAGTTTCAGAGAGATTTCTCACTCTCTCTTCAACTGTTGAAAGGCTGCTGATAGATATACTCAATATGGATATTTTTCTTATAACTCTTATGTTTGGGGTATGGTTTTTTTAAAGGGTTTATAATATGAAATTTTTTTCTGTATTCGTATAATTTGCTAGAATCATCTATTTGTATGATTCGCTATTATATTTTGTGTTTTTTCTGTTAATCAGCTAAATCATTATTTGTTGTGCATTTGTTTTGCCATGATATGAATGAACCACTTTCCTCCTGACCCAACAAATGTATTGTGGCCAAAGGGGCCAATTACATTAAATCATTTCAATTCAGATTTCAGAGTTCCTTCTCTCTCTCTCTCCTCCTCTCTCTCTCTCTCTCTCTCCTTGAAAACTGCTTTTTAAAGCCAATGACAGAAATCTTCGCTTTCCCAGAAAGTTTGTTTTGACTCATTTCTTCTTGCAAGCCGTCAAATTTACCTTTTAAATTTAAAATTTTTTTTTTTTTCAGATTATCTCTTTTCAGCATTTTTGACAGTAGAGATGGAAAAAGGAGCTCTATCGCTTACGCAGACTGACCTTTGAAAGGGGTTCCGGATTTAACCCTATATTTCTGCATTTTTGGCGTAAAATACCGTAGGCAAAGTACGGGAGGGTGACACCCCTTTGCCAGTTTTTCACCTTCAGTGCACAAAGAAATCATCTAACCTGTGAAGGCTTCCCAAAAAAGCACACAATAAAACAAAACGCAAAAGAGAAGAAAAAAAAGCCCAGGCACTGCCCCGGGAAAGACAAAGGTTAAATTGCATGAAGGGGGACAATTTCACGAGGCTGCTCTCCCCCAAGAGAGAATCTTTAAACGTTTTTACACTTTGCCAGGAGGACAATCAAAATGGAAAAAACAAAGATTAGTGTGTTTTTAACAGAAGAGGATTAAAAAAGGGTAACTCTTGCCAAAAAAATTTAAAATGGTGGAAGGGGGTACTCTTGCCAAAGATTTGAAAAAGGGGACACACTAACCCCCCTGATACAGAATTTTTTATTTACTTGTTTATCATTTAACCTATCTGAAACACCACTGGTATTCAAATTATTGAACAATCTTAGGGAATAGAGGTTAAAATCATATCTTGCAGCTCTTGTTTTAAGGGAGGAAATACCCGTAAACATTTTCTACATGACTACTTTTTGGCTTTTGAAAAACGCCGCAGGGAAAAAATGCTCATTGATTTTTTTAAAAACAGAAAAAAAAAAGGGGGAGAAGGACTCTACTCCCCCTTTTCCCCCGGGGTTTAAATTGTCCCTTGCTTGTCCACATTAATTCGGCTTTGAAAACTCAAAAACGTTTTTTTACCCATTTTTTCCAGGAAAATACGCCAAAAGCCCTTTAAAACAAAATCAAAGGCTTTTAAAAGTAAATTTTTGCCCCAAAAACTGTTTCCGGATAAATGCAGTGAGGAAACTGGGGTTTTAAACCCGGGGCAGAAGGGTTTTTGCGCAAAAACTTTTAAAAACTTAAAGGGGGAGCGCAACCCGTGACGATTGGGGTTTTTTTGGGTCCGGGCCCTTTTTAAATACTTCCCCAAAGAACAATTTTTTGAAAGGAAGGACTCAAAAATTTGCCTTTTTTCCCCTTTTCTTTTTTCCCAAAGAGATTTTACTTCGGACAAAGTCCATTTTAACGTTTCCCTGAAGCTTAAAAGTGTTTGCCCTCCTTTTACACTTTCAAACCAGTTTCATTTGTTGTTTGTTTTTCATCCCGCCGTTTTTGGCTTTTGTGAGTTCTCGGCTCTCTATCTGGACTTTAGTTGTTTCCCAAGCCTTCCACGGTTTTTTTTTTAAAAAAATTTTTTTTTTTTTCACCCAAGAACTTTCGGCACCGCTGGCTCCTTAGTAAAATTGGGGAAAATTTTTCCGGAAGGGTTCAAATAGAACCCCCCAAACAAACCGCCCATGGTAAAACGAGGAACAAATTGCAGTAAAAAAAACAAAAACCCGAACCTCCACAGAAAAATTAAGCGCCTTTTGGCCCCAAAAACACCTTTCAATTTTTCGAATGCCTTTTCCTTTTTTCCTTTTGCCCTTCAAACCTGAGGGGGGCTGTTTTAGGTGAAGTCATTCGCTACAGATAAGAAAGAAATTTTGAAACCCGCGGGGACGGCCCCTAAGGTGCCCCAAATCCTTGCGTTTGGGCCCCAAGGGGCCGTGGAAATTAAACTTTTTTCTGTTTGGTCCCCTTTTCTTCTCCTTTTCCCTTCTTATTCTCGCTGGTGCTTTGGGGTGTGTCTCTGGGAGCCTGTTTCGGTAATTTACACATTTCGGGGATACGTCCCCCATCGAAAGCTTTGGTCGGACAGCATGGCGCCGGTTTCAGGGAAAACATGTGGTTTTTGCGTCTTTCAACCCTTATTTAAGCAAGCAAGGCGGAGGGGCCGGGGTTTTCCCCTTGGTCCCCCCAAAGGCTACGGCGTTGGACCCCCCTTATTTTGGGGGGGGCATTCTTCGATTGGGAAGGCAAGGGAAAACCCTAACAGTTTGGCGAAAACCGGCAAGCGCAAACAGGGCGGGAAAGCCAGGCAATAAGGGCGGCCCTGGACCCCCAAGGGGGAATTCCGGGGATGAATAGGTGCTTCAGCCCTGAGCACAAAGTGGCCCCGTGAGGGGGGGCGCCCCCAATCCCTGGTGGCTGGGAGAGAAAGCTGAGGGGCCCTGAGGGGAACACGACTTCGAGCAAAACAGGGGCTAAAAAGCGGAAACCCCGGCCCGCAGGGGGAAACTGGGGGGGAAAGGGCATTTTCTTTAGGCCCTGGGGAACCCCAACTCGCCGAGGGAAAAGGTATCGAAGGAATCACCAAAGCACTTAAGAGTGGCCCCAAAATTTATTTTTGTGGGGCCACCAAACAGAAGCGAGATAAGGAAAGGGCAGGTGGAACGGGGGAAAACCAAGTTTGTCGTGAGGGTTTCCCTCAGAAACAGAAAAAAAACTGAACCAATTAAAGAACTAGTTTTTAAACACCCGAGAGGGGAAGTCCCGAACTTTTAGTTTCACAAAAATTCGTTAAAAGAGTGGGGACAGGGTTTTTAAGGGTGCAAGAGGTACCATGTATCGCTGTCCCATTCCCAACGAAACCCCCTGGTGGAAATGGGGGGGGGCGCCCTAGAGGGGAAAACGCAGTAAGGGACAAAAAAAAAAAAACCCCCCTTGACTTTGCGGACGGGGCATCGTGGTGGCACGGGGGTTTGGGGACATTGACACTTGGGGTCCCCATTTTAAACCCGACCCCCCCTTTTTCTTTTTCGATTAAACGAAAAAATATTGTGTGCGGATTTTTTTGGCACACGAATTTAGTGTTTTCCGGGGAAAAAAATAAGGGGTTCCCTAAAATTTAATAAGTAAACCTTTCCTTTCTTTTCGGGGGGGGTAGTCAGGGGTCGGGACCGTTTTCCCCAGCCGGCCCGGTGACGTGGTTACCATTGGATGGGTGCCTTTTGGCGCTGGCTTCGCCCGTTCCCCCATTTCACCCAGCGTAAAAGGGTCCTTTGCCCTCTTTAGGGCGGGGAAAGGAAAGAGGGGGGAGGGGAGGGCGCCCAAAAAAAAAAGGGGGGCTGGCCCCCTAAGAAGGGGTTTGGGCCCGTCCCCCTTGGGGGTTTCCTTTCCCTTTACCCTCCTTTCCTTTTCCCTGAATTGGGGTTACCCCCAAAATTAAATGAAAAGTTTTGGGTATTTTTTTTTTTTTTCCCTTTTGATTTTTTTTGAAAACAGTGAGGCCAGCATTTTTTTGGGGGAAACGGGCAAACCTCCCGCCGCCCGGGGAAGGGGATTGGATTTTTGGGGTTCTCCCCTTGTCAAATTTAAGGGAAAATCCGTTGGAAAAAATTTTTTGTTTGGAAGCCTTTTGTATGTATGGTTTTTTGTGCCCAATCCTTTTTTTGGCTTTTTTTAGGGAAAAGGAAAAACTTTAGGGGGGGCCCCTTTTCGAGGGGGTTTCTTTTTAAAAGGATTGAGGAAGACTTGGTTTTGAAACCGTTTTGCCAGGATATTTTTTGGTTTGTTTAAGTTTGGAAATGCGGGCTTTCACGTTCTTGATCTTGCGTGGGGAAACGAAAAATTGGACTTATCCAGTGGCTTTCCCCTCTGGGCCCTTTTCCATAGTTTTTGTATGTTGCTCTGCTGGGAAACCCTCCCTTTTTTCTTGCACCCCCCTTTAAGCTTCCCCTGTTCCCCCATTGACCAGGCTTCTCCTTTAAAAAATTTTTTTTTCCAAAACCCCTGTTTTTGCTGTTTTGGAGGTCATCTTTGGGGACAACGAGGACAAAAGTTGTTTAAAAAATTCTGGTGGAATAAAAGGTAAGAAAATTTTTTTTCATGAATAAAGTATATTCGCCTAAATTCAGGGGGAAAGTAGAGGTTTAAAAGTTTAATTGATTCATATAAGGGGCTTAAATTTTTTTAATGACTGTTCAGTGAAAGAGGGTTTTTGATTTGAAAGCAAAATATTGGTTGATGTGGAATGTCGTTTGAGTACAAGACATGCAAGTAAATTATTGAATAAAATTTTGCCCAGAGATCATTAATTTTTTTTACCACGGGTTGTTTTGGAGTTAAACAGTTTTTGAAAACAAAATTTAAATTTAATAATGCTTTGTTGATAAAATTGATTACTCTGTAAATAGTCAAAAAGAGCTTTGGGAATTAAATGCAGAAAATCAAAATAAAAGAAAACAAGCCTTTAAATGTTTTTTTGCTTAGTGACTGTTTTTTTTTCTTTTTAAGAACTGTCTTAAAAAAGAAGTACTTCAAAGTAACAGGCATTATTAATACTTAAAAGGAACGGGCAACTGTTTCAGGATTGACATATTGACAAAACATTTTTTAATCCCCCTTTTTCAAAAGAAGATCTTAAAATTAAAAAAATGTAAAGTGGGGGGCCGATGGAATTTTGGGGGAGTAAATATCGTTGTGTTTTTTTTTTTTTTTTTTAGAATTTTTAAATGTTTTATTTGCAAGGGATATGGACCGAATCATACAGAAAAAGGTGTTTTAAAAACCCCAAACTTTTATCGTAAAATACTTATATAAAAGTTACATAACAAGTAACTTTACTTTGCCATTTTTTAATAAAAGACTTAGGAATGTTGGATGAAAAAAACGGGGGAATGTCAACTGAGCCCACATGTTCACTCTAATGCTTTTTATACAAAAACAGTTTTTTTTTAAAAAAATAACTTTACGTAGCTTTTTTTTTTAAAAAAACCCTTTTCGTTCAGTAAAGATGTTACTTGGAATGTTTTTTTTAAAGAACGGAGTGGGGGGGAAAAATTGTATCAAAGTTTGTTGACATATTATTGGAAAGCTACAGTGGAGTTGGGGTTGCTGTACATTGGGGTAAAGCAAGGAGACGTTTGAGCCCTATCATATTTAAGTTATTAGGCTGAATTTAACAGTGAAGAATAAAATGTAGTATGGAAAAAAAAAATTTAAAACAAAGCTGATGAGTTGCCTTGTTGTCTGAAACGTTAGCTGGCCTTTTGAAAAATTAAAATGCTTGGGAGAGCTGCTTAAGTTAAAATAAATATGGTTAAAGTCAGATAATTGTGTTTAAAAAAGGGGTTATCTTGTAAAAGAGCATTTTGGACGTCAATACGCCGTAGGTTTGTTTATGAATTTTTGGAATTTTTTTTTCCAACTCTTTTGTTTTAATTTTGTTTGAAAAACCTTGAAAGCAGAGCGAAATATGCATTCTTAAAAGGAAGCGTTTTGGTTGGGGGAAATGCCCTTGATCTCTTTTAAATATTTGACTGAAAATTTCAGCCTATGTACAGTAGTGCAGACACTATGACAAAAAAAAAGTTTTTTGCCAGTTGTGTGGTGTGTTTGTGTTGTGTGTGTTTTGTTTGGGGGGGGGGGGGGGGGGGGGGGGGGGGGGGGGGCTGGCTGGCTGTCCCCTCTCTCCCCCTTTTTCCCTTTTTCTCCTCTCTCTCTCTCTCTCTCTTGGGAAATTGATCATTACCAAAGCAAGGATAAGATGAAGATGATGAAGTTAATAGCGATTTTTGTATTGAATGTAATTGCTGTAACGGTGAAAACTTGGTGTTTAGATTATGATAGGGACATGTTTCCGTCGTGTGCTCTGTGTTGAAGAATGTGTGCATCACTAACATATACAGAAAAACTATTGAATTTACATATTTATTGTTCCCTTTGCCCCCTTTATTGTATTGTGGCCCAAGGCCGAAGTCAATTAAACTTTCAGATTCAGATTTCAGAGTTTTTTTCTCCTCTCTCTCTCTTTTCCTCTCTCTTCTCCTCCTGCCCCTGTCTCCTGTCTCTCTGCCCTTTCTCTTTCCTTTCTTCTCTCTCTCTCTCTCTCTTCTCTCTTCTCTCCTTTTCCCTCTTTCCTCTCTTCTCTTTCCCTCTCTCTTCTAGTGCTTTGCTCGGTGCCAAGAAAAGAGCTTGTCTTCTGTGGTATGTAGGGGCCCAAAAAAGGGTATAGGGGCATTGGTTTAGTCCAAAACATTAATATATATTTCGAGTTTTTTTTTTTTTTTTTGTTTGCTGTTGTTTCTTGTTTGTTTTTGGGGGGGTTCCTGCTTTTTCTTTCGTTTTTTTTGCCTTCGTAATAAAATGCTTCTTTTAAATACACGGGGCCCCGGGAATGAGTACGTGCGACAGTACCCTTAACCGCACTACCTTGGCCATCAAGATGCGAAATTTACACCACTGAATTGTTTGTCTTTTTGTCTATCCGTTCGTAGAAGTAGCGGTTGGTTTTTTTAATTTTTTTGGCTCCCTTCCAGAACAGAATCCGACAGTTTTGTCGCTTCTCTTGCATTTAATGAAAACGTCAGTGTGGGTTTTGAATAAAAGTGTTTTAAAATTTTGCATTTTTTGAAAAAAAATTTTGGTGGCATGAAACGGGAATACTGCGCAAATGCCCCAAAGACAGCCCTTACATTGCACGGGAAATTTTACACCCCCTGATCAAATACCTGCCAAAAATGGAAAAACTAAAACCACTTAGAATAGATCTTTTTCACAAAATACCGGAGCAATTTCGTACGTCAGGAGGAGAGAGAGAAGGAGAGAGAGAGAGGAAGAGAAAAAGAGAGAGAGAGAGAGGAGAGAGAGAGAATGGAGGGGTAAAGTGCCCTAGGCTGGTTAGTAGTCCGTGAAGTTTTTCCCCCAGCAATAACCATATCAGCATCCTCGTTTGGGTTTTGGGCAGACTAAAAATCCCTTTACCTAACTATTGTATTTCTCCGTCCTCCTCTTTTAGCCTTTAATCGTAAAAAAATCTGCTTTTTTTTCCCTTTCTGTTTTTTTGTTGATTTTTTAAAACTTTTTTTTAAACTTGTTTTTTGGGTGTTTTTTTTTTTCAAAAATAATGTGGATCTGTTAAAAGTTGTTTTGAAATTTGGGGTTTTAAAGACACGTATGCAAAAGGGACAAAAAATGTCATAAATGAGAATCATCTGGAAGCAGAAACCTTTCCTATTAGTTTATCTAAAAATGGAAATTTCAGGAACGCACGGACAAAAAGAGACCATCCTCACTCCCCCCTGTTTGAAAAGTGTTTCCCAAACATTACCACCCTCGAAAATAAACCCAAATGGCCGGCCCATCCCTATTCACCCCCGCCCCCCAATTTTCACACATGGTTGTTTGTGGACACTTCTGCATACGCTTTTGGGGTTACATGTTTTAAACCTTTTTTTTATCCCCCCTGGTCTATACGTTTTTTACTGTTTTTTTTGGGGGTTTTTTTTTTTTTTTTCGGTTCGAAAAATGCTTTAATATGTTTGTGCTTTAAAGATTTTTTTTTTCCCCTTTTGTCCTTTTTCACCCCTGTTATACTTAGATGTAATCGAAACATCAAGTTGTATACGCTTTCCGTACCTTTGTTTTTCAGCAGTTTAACGTCTTTTTTTTTCCAATACAAAACTTTTTTTGTACATTCTTATTGGAGTTTTTACTTTTTTTTTTTTATGGTTATTTTTTCTACAAAACGTGACTTTTATTTATAAAACTTTTTTTCTACGAAAAGAGAAAAAATTTTTGTAAAGCCTTTTTGCATAAATAGCCCTTTTTCAAATTGTGATTTTTTTCTTTAAAAAAACTAGTGAACTCATTTTCTCATTCTGTTTTGGCACAAAAATGGGCTCTTTTACATAGATGGCTGTAATTTAGCACGTACCGTAGAGTTGGAAAAAGCCCTGTTAGCAACATTTTTTGAGATAATCAAAATGTCAAATGTTCATTGCTTTAACCTAAAGTTTTTTAAAAACTAATGCTTTTATCAAGCAATTCGGGGGAAACAAGTGATAGCAAGCAGTGATAAAAATAAAATAAATGATAGAAAAATATGTGCATTTTAAATGTTAAACCCAAAAGTTTTTGTTTTTTTGAGTGATTAGTTTTCCCCACGCGACATAGTAAAAAAGTAGGGACAAGCAGCATTAAAAATTTTTTAAATTATAACAAAGTAACTCTGGGATTTTTTTGGAAACCCTCTAGGCAAGTTGATGGACTTGATGATAAAAATGCAGAACAATAATCAAAACCCCTGTTGGTGCCAAGAGTGTTCCCAAAAAAAACTATTACTGTGGTCAAGGTGAGTACCGGCTAACGACGAAAAAAGATAGTTTAGTAGATGAAGTAGAAAAATTTAAATAAAATCAAAAAAAATTTCCGTTCTGGGACAATTTCCCCAAAAAGTACGCAACGCCCAAAACCCAAAGGAAATTGATATTTTACTGAACTTCAAAATACTTCCCAAAACCCGTATATAGTTTGGGTGGGGAAATTTAAATGAAAAAAAAATCCCCCCATTCTGTATGATGTTATTATGATTTAGTTTTTAAATTTAATTTCTTTTTTTTTTAGACTGGATTTTGATTAAAGGAAACAGTTTATACGAATACTTTTAAAATTTTGAATTTTTGCCTGATCAAATTTAAAAGTGCTGCTCTCCGTTATAAATCCTTTAACCATCTTTTTCAATAGAGTTTGAGGAATTTAGTTTCCTAAGTATGAAAAACTGCTTTTCTGATGTACAAACATTAATTTGCCGTAAAGATTCTCAGTTGGGAGATAAAACACAACGCGTTAAAGGGGTTTTTCCAAAACTGTTTACGATTTTTAGCTACAATAAAATAATCACTTTTTCGCAATCTGGATTCACTCCTGATGACTCCCAACAGTTGCTATAAATTAAAAGCTTTATTTTTTTTGATGTAAAAATCAATATTTTTTACATTCTAAAGGCTTCAGCTGTGCTTGGCACAGCGGACTAATTTAAAAATGAAGCTTGTGGCATACCCGCCGACTGAATGGTTGTGGATATCTTTCTAACCACCCCCGATAATAAAAATCTCCATGGATTGGGTTTTACTCTTGTCCGTAACAGAGAAGAAGAGAGAGAGAGGGGAGAGAGAGAGAGAAGGGGAGGGGGAAAAGAGAGAGAAGAGAGAAGAGAGAGAAAGGAAGAGAGAAGGAAAGAGAGAGAGAGAGAGGGGGAGAGAGAGAGAGTAGAGAGAGAGAGAGAAGAGAGAGAGAAGAGAGAAAGATTAGAGAAGAGAGAGAGGAGGAAAGGGGAGAGAGGAGAGAGAGAGAAAACCGAACTCGAACTGAAAGATTTTTTCAAAAAAGGGCCTTATGGTAAAAAAAAAGTAAAAAAAAACCGAAATGTTATTTAACCAAAACCACCCCAAAAAAAAATGGTTCCAAAAAATGACTAAAAACCCAAAATCCTTATTCCAAAGGTTTTACCGAATTAATGCAAGGTGCGACAAACTCAGGGTCCTTTAGTGACAAATCTAAATAAAATTGGTTGGCTTTACGGAATGTAATTGTTTACGCTTCTAATATTGGACGCACAGCAAAAATGCACTTTCCCTTTCCCCTCTTTGCTTCTTGGGCATTGAACCCAGGTTATCATCTCTTTTTTATATACTAAATTTATGAAAATTTTTGCTGATAAAACCAAATCAATTCTTTTTAATTTTTTGTCCCTATCCCCCTTTAGATACGGTTTTACTCGCGAATTAAATTGTCTTAATTTGACATCTTTTTTGCTGCCAAAAACAGTCAAACAATCTTTGTTTTTAAACGTTAAAAACTAACATTAAATTACGCTTATTGAGCGAAAAAAATCCAAACCCCGGGTTTACACAAACAGGGACGTTTTGGGGGGGGGGGGGGGGGCCCCGTTGTTTTTCCCCTTTGACATCTAGATTATCTTGAGGGGTTAGAAGGAGCCTGTCTAATATCTAACAAATTTTCAGCACTTTTTAAAAAAGGGGGATATTAATAGTTTCGTTTCAAAAAAAGATCATAGGTGTACGTCTCTCTAGCCCTTAAAACTGCTTTAAAGCAAGGGGGGAAAGGGTAAAAGGGTCCCTAACCTTGGTGTGGTGAGCGAGGCGTCAAAAGGCCTCACTTTTCTAGGGCCAGATATTGAGGGGGGGCCCTCTCCTTTCCCCGCCTTTTTCCTTCCCCGACCCTATAGAGGGCAGGTACCCATTTTCAGCTGGTGAAAAAGGAACTGTACTGAACCCAAAGGGGCGCAAACGGCACCCTCCAACTGGTAACCAGCCGACGTGCTTAACTTGGGGGGGGAAAGCGGTGCTCCGACCACGAGCTATCCCCCTCCCCCTTTTTCTTTTTTTTCTTTACTAAAGCAAAGAGGGGCAATTTTAAATGTATTAAGTTTTCATTCAAGCCCCCAAATTTTTTGCACCGTATAAACATGGGTTTGAACAGTAATAATCTAGTTTTTTTCAATACATTAACAAGTTCGTTTACCTCGACTTTCCAGATCTTACATGCAGTTGTAAAAATAAGCTTTTGTAGAAAAACAGGTTCCTAACTATTTTAAAACTTAATCACAGGCTGACTTTCCATTGTAACCATTTTTCTGAGCATAAATAACAAAATTTTTTTACAACGATATTGATCTTATTCATTTTAAGATTTTTGACTGTTGAAGACTGTTTAAGCTTTTTAATGCTTTTTTTTAGCCCACAACTATTTTCGGATAAGGGAAACATCACGCAAGAGAAGTTAAATAACTGTGAAATCTTGGGGGGAAAATGGGACCAGTCATTTTTGATGACTTCTCTGGCTAACTCATTGTAAAAACAGTGGTACGTATAAATGTCAGTCAATTGATTTTACATCTTTTCTGCTTCTGACATTTGATACTGGATCTCAAAATCGTAATAATTTACCGTTCAAAATTTTTCAATAGAAAAGCCCAAACAGTTCCTGTTAAAAGAATCAAATGCTTTTTTAAAGTCGATAAAAGTACATAAGCAAACTGTTTTTGTACAAAGTAAGCAGAGTAAACTTTACCTCTTAAAACCCGCTTGGTGCTCATCTAAATATTTTTTTTTATAACCCCCTTCCTGTAACCTTTTTTTTTTTTAAGGTTTTTAAAACCCCCTTTTTATGTAATGTTAGTATTATAGATTCGCCCCGTTGTTGGGGAAAAAAACCTCATCAAATATTTTTTTGAGTTTTTTAGAAGGAAAAGCACAATTTTTCCCTCCAATTTTAACTTCACCAATCAGGACAGGGTGCTTCCTTTTTTTAGTTTTTTTAAGTGCCCCCAATTATTTATCTTTAGATTGGGCGATCAAAATCTTCCCTTAAAAATCATAATCATGGAGTGGCTGGTCTTTCCCCCCCATCTGCAAGATATCTATTTTTTGGCTGGCTTTTTTTAAATGGCCTTTTTAACACTTTTTCCAGAATGGATTTAGAAAGTTGAAGCATCTTTTTCTGCAAATAAGGGGTTTTTTTTACTTTTCTTTTTTTCCGTTCAAGCATGTATTTTATTCCCTTCTTGAGACACAGTACAATTTTTTTGTCCGTTTCTTATGTTTTTCAGAAAACCCCCAAAGTTTTTTGACTTTTACAGTATTTTCAAAAATAAGTATCAGTTGTGGACCTTTATTATCTTTTTCCCAAAATCTGAAAGGCTTTTAAAAAAATTCAACATGTTCACGTCGTGGAGATTTTTTTAAAACGGGTTTTTTTTCATCTCATAAAATTTTCTATAAACAGATGGGTCATAAAACCCCCAAAATTAATACATACTGGATTAATTTTTAAATTTTTGATTATAGGTATGGGAATCCCAACGCCCGGGAAAAAAAAAAACGACATGAGTTAAAAAATTGAAGAACAAAATCATTTGACAATAAAAAATAATCATTAACACTGTATCCTCCGTCTAGATGTATGTATAGCGTCCTTGGGCCCCTTCAAACCCCATTTAGAATTTCTAAACTAGAGAGTCACATACTAAAAAGCAATTTCGATTGTGTGAGATACATACTTTTCTTTTGGGCATTGGCTAAATTATTTTTACATGTGCAAGAGAAATTTTAGGTTTTGCTGTTTTAAGTGTCCAGAAGGAGAGATAGAAGGAGGGAAGAGAGAGAGCGAGAGGGGGGAGAGAAAAAGAGGAGAGAGAGAGAGAGGAGAAGAGAGAGAGAGAGAGAGGAGAGGGAGAGAGAGAGAGAAAAGAAACGATTACGATACGATCGATACGATACGTATTTATATAAAAAATAATATTGGGAGTTGAGTAAAAAAAAATCTTTGCATGTACCCGGAAACCCGCTGAATAAACAGATCTTCGAGCAGAAATGATTATTAGTTTTAAAGAAGAGAAAAAACCCAAAAATACGGGACAATAAAAAAGCTTACCCTTTAAACTTTCCTGGACTTGTAGTTTTTAAAGGAAAATAGCGAATGGGGAAAACATGTTAAAACTGTGAAAGCAAAAGTTTCATTCAAAAGAAGAACCCTTTAAAAGTGTACAAATCATTTATTTATTACCCCACTTTGACTATGCGATATTATTTGGGATAAAATGTCTGTAAGCAGTTAAAATTTTTTTAGAAAAAAACCCCACCAGGGGAAACCAATTAAGAATATTTTTGAGCGTTGTGGGCCGGCCCTTTCAAAATGTTGAAGAGACGGGTTTTTGTACTCTTTGAAGAAAAAGGGTAAGACATAAAAATGATTAATGTGTCCAGGATATGTGTCTAATCTTTAAAGGGCTTGTTTCAAAGGCAATCCTCATAGAAGTAGCCATGGAGAGACAGACAAGTCAAATGTCAGTGAAAAAAAATCGAAAAACCCTTTTTTTTTTCTACTACTGTCTTTTGGAAATATCTGCCCGATATTGCTAATGCGCTTGGTTACCTCCCTTACCCCTTTGGGGGCAGATATGAACAGTGCGCTTTGGAATGAGTGATCAAATGTTTAAAACACACCAACACCAAAAACACCACGCAACACACACATAAAACAGCCAAGTTGGGTCGCTTTGCACAAGGCTGATGCATTCGACTTGAATCTCTTTTTTTTAAATTTTTTTTTTTTATTTTTTTTTTTTTAGCAAATTCTAAAGATTCTCTGAAGTTTCTTGTTTTTTTTAAAAAAAGATTTTTGTACAATAGATGAAGCAAAACTTACAAAAAAATCCTATGTAGGGAAATTTTAAAAACAAAGAAAAAATCTTTTTTTCAACAACAAAAAAGAGTTCGTTCCTTAGAAAATTTTTTCTTTTGGAAAAATAACGCGTGTTAGCATTAGTTTATTTTGGATAAAAATAGTTCCCCTATTGTAAATTTGAAAGTTTCAAAATTCTTGACTGTGGATGATAAATGCTTAGAAAATGTGACCCGATTACAGAAATTTTGAAAAATCTTACTCCCGAAAGCCTCATGTACAAAAAGTTGATGTTAATGAAACTTAAGCTATAGAGGGAATTTTTTTTGTCAACAAAGGGGAAAAGATACCAATTATAAACAGCAGACTGCAAGAATGGATAAAAATTTAAGATTTACGGGGGAACACCAAGCAGGGTTTAAAAAAAAAAGATAATTTTACAATCGATCATATTTTTACTTTGTTAGCGTAAATTTAATTTCAAAATTTAAGGGGTTATAATTTGAAAAAGGGTTGATTTAATTTAAAAAATCTTTTGTGGCCAAAATTAAAGGGAAAAAAAGGAGTAAAAGGGAATTGTTTTGTATTAAAATAGTTGATGCAGTCAAAACAAAGTCAGAAGGGAACAAAATTAGTACACGGTTAACCGGGGATGTTGGAGCCGGGGCTGTTTTCTTTTTTTAATGAGCTAGCTCAGAATAATTAAATTGAAAACATGGTGTATTGTTCTCTAATTGTTTGGAAGAATTATTTTTTTTTACGTTTTTGCTGATGTCTTTTAAAAAAAATTTACCTGTAGTGGGGTTGAAACATAACGAACAAATTTTACACGCTGTAGAGACTCCAATTTAAAGTAAATATGGATAAAAGTAAAAATGGTTTTGGGGGGCTTGGCAGTTTCAAAAAAAAGGGAATGATAACACCAAACTCTCTGCTGTAAATTCATTTTTGGAGTCAATTTGACAACTAAACTTGCCCTTTTAATTTTATTTTTGCTTCAAGGGTTAAAAAAAAAAAAAAAAAAAAACGGAAAAAAAGCTGTTTTAAAATATTTAGTATTTTGTAAAAATTTGAAAAAAATTCTGTAAATATAAAACGGAAATCAGCGGAAGGAAAAAAATTTTTTCCAAAAGAAAAAAACATTTTTCGAATTTAAAAAGTTTTTTTGTGAAACTGGCGCATCCAAATGCTGATCTATGGAGAACTAGGAAGGATCCATTGTTTGTAAATTCTATCCCAAAGGGTAGGCTATTGGTTAAGATAAGTAAGGAGTTTAAAATGGATAACTTTTTCTTTTAGACAGAGAGTTTCGATTGTAGATGGGACTTTAAAAGTTGATGAAATGAAAAAGTTTTAAACATGCATTTTCAAAATTAAAATATTCTGTACATTTGAAACGATATGCAAAAGAAAAAAATGAAAAATTTGATTTAAAAAATTTTAAATTTTTGGAAATTGGGGTTTTGGGTGTATTTTGGAACAAAAAAAAAGGAAATTTTTAATTTGCTTATTCATTTTAAAATCAACTGTTTAAAAAAAGAAGAAAGGAAAAGGGAAAAAGGGGTGACCCAACATTGAATATTTTTTTTCAACGAAAAAGAAAAACTGTATCTAGCCTTTTGTATGTTTTAAAGAAGGGGGAAAGAAAAAATTTCAATTGAATTTAATTTTTTTTCCTCTCCTTTCTCCTTTTTTTTTCTCCACCCTTCCTTTTTTTCCCCCCTTCTTTAATTTTTCATCATTTAATAGAAAAAAACCCTTTTTCTTTTTGAAAAACCTTTCTACCTTTTTCATCCTTCAATATTTCAAACCTTTATTTTCAAAAAAATTTTTTTTTTCATTTATTGGGGGGGGCTTTTTTGTAAATTTAAAAAAAATTTGGGGGGTTTTTATCTTTGGTTGGGATAGGGGGTTTAATTTTATTCTTTTCATATGAATTTTTAACAAAATTAGGGGGGGGGAAAAATTTCGGGGGTTTTTTTGAGGGATGTTTTTTATTTTTTTGGGATAGGTGAAGTGTTTTTTTTTCCCCTTGTTGGGGAGAAGGAAAAGGGAAATGTTTTAGGTGGGGCCTTTTTTTTTTAGGTAAAAAGAAAAAGGAAAAGAGTGTTTAAAAGGTTTTAAAAAAATGGATTAAAGGGGGTGTTTTTTAAAAAAAAAACTGAATAGGAGGGTAGGGGAGAGGGGAAAAGGGGGTGGCGGGGGGGAAAAAAAATTTGTTGAGAAATTTTTTTATACGAATAAAGGGGGAATAAGCCTTGTAAAAAATTTTTTTTTTTTTTTAACCTTTTTTTTTTTCTGGGGAAAGGGGTTTTTGCCAAAAAAAATTTTTTTCGGCAAACTTTTTGGGTTTTTCGAAAATGGAATATTGGCAATTTGTTTTGTTTCAGGGAAAAAACCCTTAAAAAAAAGGGGAAATTAGGTGTTAGGCGAAAAAAAGTTTTTATTTGGTGTTTGAGGGTTTTCTTAGAAAAAAATGAAAAAAAGTTTTTACGGAACCCTTTAGGGGCCCATTTAGCCACACCGGAAAGGATAATTTTTTGGAGGAAGAATCCCCTTGTTTCACCAAAATTGTTATGATTCTAAAATTTTTTGAAATAAATGTTGTAAATTTTAAGTTCTTTTTGTTTTAAATAAAACAACCTTTTTCTTTTTGTTTAAAGGAAGTTTAAAATTTAAAAATTTTTTAAAAAACACAAGATGTTTTTTTTTCTAGTTGAAAAATGGCTTTTAAAAATTAAACGGGGAAACATTAAAAGAATTTTTTTTTTTGGGCCCGGTATTGGGTTTAAATGGAACGGTTTTTGGTTAACCTGCTATTAAAATTTTCAGAAAATTCCCCGTGTACTTTGGTAATGAAACCCACCCCAAAAGTTTTAGAAATTTTTTGGGAAAAAACAAAGTTTGGAAGAAAAAAGAATGTTTTTTTAGAAAAAAAAAACTGTTTTATATGGTTTCTTTTGAAAAAAGGTTAATTTTATCTAACTTTTTGATTTGAAATTGTTTAAATAAAAAAAGGGGGGGAAAAATATGAGTTTTTAACCAAAGGGGGTTTTGGGGTTTGGTTTAAATTTGAAAAATTGAGAAAAAAAAAATTCACCTTTTTGAAAAAAGTAAATTTTTCCTCAAAAAAATTTTAATCAAAAAAATTCATTTAAAAAAAACACCAGAAAAGTCAAATCGCTTTGTTTTGGCGTGGTCAACAAGTGTTTAAAAGGTTTTTAATAATTTAAAGGAAAAATGAAAAAATTTTGAAAATTTGTTTAAAACTTTTTAAATTTTAAAAAATTTATTCGAATGGTTATTGATACCAAAATGGCATTTAAAAATTCTTTCAGAAAAAGAAATATATACTTTTTCATTTTTTTTTAAATAGAACCGGTGGGGCAGTGTTTTCTGGAAAGGACTGTTTTTAATTTCAAAGGGAAGAAAAAGTTTTTTCAGAAAGCTTAAAAACAGTAACCCTGGTATGGGTAATTTGGGAAATGCAATATTTCCAATTTAACAATTTTTTAAAAAACGAAACCCGTTTGTAAGAATTTTTAAAATAATATGATTAAAACCGGGGAATAAAATGGGGCCCAATAAGTTTTAAAAAATTCTTAACTAAAAAAGTTGTTTCCTTAAAATGAGCAGCTAAATAAACCACCTTTTCTGAATACAACAATATTACTCTTATTCAGATTAACCTTAAGATCAAGTGCTGTTGCTTAAGCTTTTCAGCTGCTGATGTAAGCCTACAACAATTTCAGATAGCAGGATGACATTATCAGCAAGCAGAAGAATACACAATTCTGTGAAATCTTGGAGGAAAGTAGCACCATTATTGATGACGTCTGTGGCTAACTCATTAATGAAAACAGAAAATAAAAGGGAGAGAGAGAGAGACTACATACATCACCCTGTTTAACTCCAGTGATGCAGTATAATATGTCCGTTAGCTTAGATCCACATCTAATTCTGCTTTTGACATTCTGATACATAGCTCTCAAACAACGTAATAATTTACCCTTCACCCCATTTTTCAGGAAAATACGCCATAACAAGTCTCTATTAACAGAATCAAATGGCTTTTCAAAGTCAATAAATGCTACGCAAACTGTTTCCGGATAAATGCAAGTAGAGTAAACATATGATCTCTCTTAAAACCAGCTTGGTGTTCACTTGTAATGTTGTTGTTTTTGTTCAGCTTATATATTACTTATATTACTAATAGAGATTGCTGCAACCATCTGTCGACAGATATGTTATTCTTTGGCTGACTCTTTCTAAATGAAGCCTTTTTAATATTCTTCCAGAACTGAACTCTCTTGAGAAGTGAAGAAAGACATCATATTTGCAAGTAATGTCTTGTTACACTCTTTCTTTTTCCTTTCAAGCATGTAGTTATATTTCCTTCTTGTGATACAGTAGATGTTTTTGTCTTCATTCTTTAACGTTTTACTGTAAGACTTCAAAAGTGTTCTGACCCTCTTTTACATTCATTATCAAACCATGTATCATTTGATAGCCTTTGTTTCTTCATACAAACAGCACTGGTTTTTATGAGATCATTAAATCAATGTAGAGCTTCATCAATGGTCTCATCAATCATCTGGAAGGCATTTAGAAATTGTTCACACATGTTCTCTTCACAGAGATTTTCTTTATAAACTGAGTTTGTTTTCATCCCACACGAACTTTTCGACACCTGCTGCTCCTTACCGTACATACTGGATGAACATGTAATTCAACAGGAAGGTGATCAGAATCAGAACGCTCGGCAACAAACAAACGACATGAGTAAAAAATCTGAGAGAACAAATCATGTCAGATAAAAAATAATCATTAACACTGCATCCTCCATCAGAAATGAATGTATAGCGTCCTAGTTGGTCACCATTACATACAGCATTTACAATTTGTAACCCAAGAGCAGTGCACATATTCAATAATAATTTACCATAATTATTGATACCAGAATCTTCAAACTTACTGAGAGACATGCTTTTAGTGAAGTCATTCGCTACATGATAAGAAGAAAAGTTTGATATCCTGCTGTTTGTTATGTACTGCGCTATATTGTGATGCTTTCCCAAATCAACTTTGCATTGTATTGTGGCCCAAGGCCGATGTGCAATTAAACAATTTCATAGTTTCAGAGTTCTCTCTCTCTCTCTCTCTCTCTCCTCTCTCTCTCTCTCTCTCTCTCTCTCGCTCGCTCGCTCTTGGAGGTTAGCTGTCGATTACTGAGTGAAGTCTCTGTAATAAACGGTCAATTACAGCAGTCACAGAGTGACCTACGTCCCCCATACTGGTCAAGCTGACTGGTCAAGGACCATGCCATAGGCAGCACAGGACTTCAGGGCAACATGTGGCTGCTTCATTGCAGTCTTTCAAGCCTTCATGTTGAAGCAAGCAAGGCAGAAGAGGGCCATGTATTTCGCCATTCTGAAGTTCACACACAGAGCTGACGGCGTCATGGTAGGCCTGCTCCTCTCACTTTGGGGTGGGCTACTTCTTCGATGTGGCAACAGGGCAAGGAAAGCCTGAGACAGTTCCGGCTGACAAGCACAAGGTCAAGCAGCAACAGGACGAGCAGGGAAAGACCAGGCACTCTTTAGGCAGCGCTGCCCCTGAGACACCCACAGTACCTTCTCTGATGGATGTAGTAGGCATGCTTCAGGACCTGAGCACGAAAGTGGACACCAAGACTGCAGAGGTGAAGGACGAAACCCGATCCCTGCGTGAAGACTGCGGTCATGCACGTTAAGCTGAGGGGCCTGAGAGAGGAGATCACTGGACTTCGCCAGCAAAACTATGAGCTGCAAAAGCAGAACGAAGACCTCTCGGACATCCTGCAGAGGAAGACTGGAGGAGAGGTCAAAGAGAAACCACCTAATCTTCTACGGCCTGCCGAGGAACGACCGGGAGACTCTAGCCGAGTGTGAAGGTATCGTGAAGGACATCATCACAGACACTTAAGAGATGGCACACAACATTGAGTTTGATAGGGTCCACTTCATTAATCAGATATGCGTATGATATGTGTTAAATGCAGGTGGCAAACTTAGGGAAACACAAAGCTTTGTCAGTGAGGAGTTTCCCAAATCAAGGAAATCAGAAAGAAACTGACATCCAACTTAAAGACAGCTAGATGTTTTGGACCATCTCCTGATTGATGGACACTGTCCACTGTCACACTTTTACTGTTTACATTCTGAAATGAAGTGTCGGTTGAAAGAGTGGCGGAGCACGTGTCAACTGTGCCAATCGCACGTGCTAACTCACTGTCACTCGTCCTGTCCAGTCACTGTACACTGTCAATCAGAATGACCACCTGGTGAAGATAGGATAGGAGGCCGGCCGGCACTATTTGATGGGTGTAAATTTACTGCACTTGTAGAGGGAGCAAATAAAAAGAAAACACCGTCTGTACCGTTGCTGGACAGGACGAGTAACAGTGAGTTAGCACGTGCGATTGGCACAGTTGACACGTTGTGCTCCTCCACTCTTTCAACCGACACTTCATTTCAGAATGTAAACAGTAAAAATATTGTGAAGATGCAGTTTTTGATGTTTTGACACACGAAGATGATGTGTCTTGCCGGATGAAAGTGATGTGTGTTCCCTTGTAAATAATAAGATAAATCCTTTTCCTTTCCTTTTCCGGGGACGGGATAGCTCAGTGGTCGGAGCACTCGCTTTCCCCCAGCCAAGTTAAGCAGCGTCGAGCGTGGTTACCAGTTGGATGGGTGACCGTTTGCGCGCCTTGGCTTCAGCACAGTTCCCCCAGTTCACCCAGCTGTAAATGGGTACCTTGCCCTCTTTAGGGTCGGGGAAGGTAAAGCAGCGAGGGAGAGGAGATGGGCGCCTCAATATGCTGGCCCCTAGAGAAGTGAGGTCTCTGACGCCTCGCTCCCCTACGGGACTCCTTTACCCTTTACCCTCCTTTCCTTTTCTTCACTAGAATGTGAAAGGGTTACTTCCAAAATTGAATGATAAAGATTTTGTGTCATTTGGTTTTTTTTTCCTTTTGATGCTTTTGATTAAACATTTGTTGAGAACTTTTATTCGTCAGTGTTTGTGAGGTATGACGTTTTTTGCAAACCTGCCATCAAGCTTTCTGCCCAAGGGAGACGATATGGTAGTCTTTTGCGTCTGGTTCGTCCCTTGTCAAATTAATGGATGTTAAATCAAACTGTCTTGGACAAATCTTTGTTTGGCACAGCTAAAAACATTTTGTATGTATGTGTTTTATGTGTCACCAATAGACCTTTTTTGAAAGACATATTTTTTATGTTAAAAATGGAATAACTTTACTGGAAGAAGGTGATGTCTACATTTTACAGAGTGGAGTTTCAAATGTTTCACAGGATATAGAGGAAGATGCTTTGGGTTTTGATAACCAGTATTATAGAAACTCAGAAGATAATTAAAGATTAAAGAAGATGCTTTAAGATTATGGTAAAATGCTGGGCTTTATCACAGTTCTTGATTAAACCATTTGACGCTGGGGGCAACAGCAAATTGAGAGGCTGTATGACCAGTGGCTTTCCCACTCATGGAATTCCACTTTACAGCATAGTCTTTAGTGATCGACTATGATTCTCTGACTAGGAGGCTTGACTCGCACAGTTCTTATGTGCTGCAGCCCTGGCCTTTAGAGAACATCTCCAACGCTGACTGTCCCACTTGACCGAGGCAAGGTATCTCCACTGTAATCAAATTTCTGCCCAGTTTCCAAAACAGCAGCTGCCTTCTCTGCTGTTTTGGAGGTCATCGTTGGACAACGACGGACAAACGTGTGATTGAAAAATTCTGGTGGAATGAAAGGTAAGACAATGCTTTCATGAATAAAGTATATTCGCCTGAAATTCAGGAGAAAGTAGAGAGCAGCTATAAGTTTAATTGATTCATATATCAAGAGAGCTTCAAGTATTTAATGACTGTTCAGTGAAAGACGGTTTGATTTGAAAGCAAAAGTACTGGTATGATGTGGAATGTCGTTTGAGTACAAGACATGCAAGTAAATTATTGAATATATATTGCCCCAGCAGATCATTAATTTTTTTGTACTCACAGGTTGTTTTGGAGTATAAACAGCTTTTGAAAACAAAATTTAAATTTAATAATGCATTGTTAGATCAAATTGATTAGCTCTGTAAATAGTCAGAAAGAGCTTTGGAATTAAATGCAGAAAATCCAGAATCAAAGAAAACAAGCCTTTAAATGATATTAGCTTAGATGACTGCTTTTTTCATTTTAAGAACATGTCTTAAAAAAGAGAGTACTTCAAAGTAACAGGCATTATTAAGTACTTCAAAGGAACAGGCAAACAATAGTATTCAGGATGACAATATTGACAGTAACAATTTTTTTAATCGCCCTGTTTCAAAAGAAGAGATCTTACAATTAAAAAATCGTAAAGCTGCAGGGCCAGATGGAATTATTGGGGAGATGATAAAATATCTGTTGTGCTTTTTTTTTATTTTTTTTATAGAATTCTTAATGTTTTATTTGACAAGGGATATGGACCGAATCATACATGAAAAAGGTGATGTTAATAACCCAAACAATTATCGTGAAATATCGTTATATAACAAGTTACATAACAAGTAAACTTTACTTTGCCATTATTAATAGAAGACTTCAGGAATGTGTGGATGAAAATAACTGGGGAATGTCAACTGTAGACCACATGTTCACTCTAATGGCATTTATACAAAAACAGTTCTGTTTAAACCGTAAACTTTACGTAGCTTTTGATTTTAAAAAACCTTTCGATTCAGTAAATAGATGTATACTTTGGAATGTTTTGTTTAAGAACGGAGTGCGGGGTAAATTGTATCATAGTATTGTTAGCACATATTATTCTGTGAAAGCTACAGTGGAGTCTGGTTGCTGTACATCTGGGGTAAAGCAAGGAGACGTTTGTAGCCCTATCATATTTAAGTTATTAGGTCTGAAAGGAACAGTGCAAGACATAAAATGATAGTATGGCAAAAAAAATTTCACTACTAGCTGATGATGTTGCCTTGTTGTCTGAAACGTTAGCTGGCCTGTAGACACAATTAAATAGCTTAGGAAGAGCTGCTTAAGTTAAAAATAAATATGAGTTAAAGTCAGATAATTGTGTTTAGAAAAGGTGGTTATCTTGCTGATAGAGCATATTGGACGTACAATACGCCTGTAGTGAATGTTTATGAATATCTGTGAATTTTTTTTTCAACTCATTTGTTTTAATTTTGCTTGCAAAAACCTTGCAAGCAGAGCGAAATATGCATTACTTACAAGGAAGCTGTCTTGGTTAGGGAATGACTCATTGATGCTACTTTTAAAGATATTTGACTGTCAAATTCAGCCTATGATACAGTACGTGCAGACAGCTATGCACACGGAAAAAGTTCTTTGCCAGTGTGTGTGTGTGTTGTGTGTGTGTGTTGTGTGTGTGTGTGTGTGTGTGTGATGGTTGGCTGGCTGGCTGGCTGTCGCTCTCTCCTCTCTCTCTCTCTCTCTCTCTCTCTCTCTCTCTCTCTCTCTCGGAATTGATAACATATACCAAGCAAGGATATAGATGAAGATGATGAAGTTAATAGCGATGATTGTATTGAATGTAATTGCTGATAACGGTGACATCATGTGTTTAGGATTATGATAAGGACGATGCTCTCAGTCGTGTGCTCTGTGTTTGAAGAATGTGTGCATCACTATACAGTATACAGAAAACTATTGATTTACATATTTCAGTTTGTTCCCTTTTGACCCCTTTACTTGTATTGTGGCCCAAGGCCGAAGTACAATTAAACTTTCAGAGTTCAGAGTTCAGAGTTCTCTCTCTCTCTCTCTCTCTCTTCATCTCTCTTTCCTCTCTCTCTCTCTCTCTGTCCCTGTCTCTCTGTCTCTCTGTTTCTGTCCTTCTTCCTCTCTTTCCTCTCCACTCTCCCCCTTCCCCCCCCCTGGGTGCGTGCGGTGCGTGCGTGCGGGGTGCGTGCGTGTGGGTGTGTGGGTGGGTGGGTGTGGTGTCTTCGATTTTATGTCTGTTCACTTAAAGTGAAATTAGACGAAATGGGCTAAAAAGCGGGCATAATGAGATGAGGGCTTCAAGAAAAAAAGAGATTAAAAAACAACCTGATTCCAAACTTTGTAAACAATATGCTGCAAAGAAACAGGGAAAAAACACTGCAATGATAACAACATTGCAGAACATTTGAAAACTGCTCTAAAACTGTAAAATCATCAGAGACATCTCACACAATAACATTGGATTGATTAAACTTTATGTATAGACTCTAATGTATGTGTGGATTGGTGGTGGTGGTGTGGTGGTGGTGTGTGTGTGTGTGTGTGTGTGTGTGTGTGTGTGTGTGTGTGTGTGTGTAGGTGTGTGTGTATGTGTGTTTGTGTGTGTGTGTAGGTGTGTGTGTGTAGGTGTGTGTGTGTGTGTTGTGTGTGTGTGTGGGTTGGTGTGTGTGTGTGTGTGTGTGTGTGTGTGTAGGTGATTTTTGCATTGCTCTTAGTACTTTGTCGAAATATCCAGTTTTAGTCATAATTGGCCATATAATAAAAAAGGTCAAAGCCCTAAGAAAAAAAAGCAACGTAAAATTTCTTATTGAATGCCACATGCTTTTTGATCACAGCAAACTGTGTGAAAACGTAATCAATTGTACCATGATCTATTCTAAAACCCGCTTGTTCTTCGCCTATATATCCTCTATCCGTTTAGCTAGACGTTTATTGAGGATATAACAATATAGCTTACTGCAACTATTTCAGAGATATTCCCCTGTGGTTGCTGGAGTCATTAGGATTTTCACAATAGAGGGGTAGTATGATTGCCTCTTTCCAGGAATCTGATGAAAATATGCAATTGAAAAGATTTTTCAATATGAGCTGAATAAATGAACACTTCAGGGATTAGTCCATCTGGACCACCTGCCTTCTTTGGTTTCAGATGATGGGTTGAATAAAAAAATTTCTGCCTTTGTTATTGTTGAATTAAATCCATGATATCTGGATCAGATTTAGCCTCTTCAATGTATCTATAGCCTGGGATTTTAGAATGCAGTGTTGCCTCACAAACACATTAATACAATGGCTCTGCCAGCAATCATTTGGCACTTTTTCTACAATCTTTCTGGCCTCTCAAAGTTGACCAGAAATACTTAGGGTCTTTTGTAGTATTCATTAGCTTATTTCTAAGGCCAGTTTTGTACTCATCTGCCTTTACTTTGAGTAAGGAAATATTTTCTCTTTTCAGTTCTATATACTTGTCATTTTTCCTTTTGTCATATCTTTTCTCATAGTTCTAAGAGTTCTCCTTTCGGTATAATTTGGTTGGTTTGCACTCCCATGCCTGTTTTGATCTGTTATGTCCAAAGCTTTAGCACATATTCTGATACTTGTCATTAAATAGAGCAATGGAACAATTTACATTTTGTTTGATTTCTGTTGCTTTTTTAAAAAAATTTTTTTATTTCAGTAGTGAAATTGCAAATTACTCTGAAATTTATCACAATATTGGTGGTTCCAAATAATGTTTTGACTTTCATCAGGTTCTCTTTTAAAACAGTTGCCTGTTAATGGTAGAACTATTGGCATGTGTTATAAGTCCATTCTTTCATCTAAAAGGTAAAGGTAAAGGAATCCCATAACCTATAAGGTCGTAGGGGCGTCAGAGACCTCACTTCTCTAGGGCCCAGCATTATTGAGGGCGGCGCCTATGTCCTCTCCCTCGCTGCTTTACCTTCCCTGATCCTAAAGAGGGCAGGTACCCATTTACAGCTGGGTGAACTGGGTAACTGTACTGAAGCCAACCCATCCAACTGGTAACCACGCTCGACGCTGCTTAACTTGGTTGGGTGCTCCGACCACTGAGCTATCCCGTCCCGGACCGTCTACATTCGATTAAATGAATATGGCAAAATAGCCAGTGCTAGAAAAAAACGTAAAGTAGCTTTAACTCCATCAGTTGTTCCGTTGATAAGAAACAAATCAAAATGCGCACCCAGAAGGTCCTGTGAATTTCTTCTACCTGTTTCCACATAACATGGTTTCTGTGAATAATTCTGTGCGGGGCATTAAGTCACCACAAACTATAAAAGGAACATCTCCATATCTGTAATGTCTAACATACAAGACTCAATAGCTGAAATACCGTTTTCAAAGTGTGACAATGCATACAAAAGTAACTGAATTGGGGCTATGTAATGTACAGATCAAGAAAATATCTGTTGCAGACTTAAAAAGTTTAGATATTTTCAACACAAATAGCATTTGGACCTCACAGTAAATTTTGATTACCACAGAATCCAATTCCTTTCTAACAAGTAAAATAACTTCTCCGATTTCCGGCCCATTCTGGAAAGCTGAACTGTCTAAAGTAATCCAGTAATATGTTTTGTGTGGTAAATGTTTCAAGAAAACAAGCAAAATCAAATTTAGTATCACAAAAGTCACCTAACTTGGACATGATACGACATACGTTTATAGGAAGAGAATGAGACAGTCCCATTTGTGAGGGAATGTTGTTCGGATAATGCTTTGGCTGAATCTCTTTTTTCTAACTTTGTCAACGCCTTTCTTTTGGTTGCTGGCTGGCCCCTGTATTCTGGTGTTGCGGGGCTGTTTGGTTACCCATGTGTGGATTGAACTGTTTGCTCCAGTTTTTGATTGCTGTTTTTCCCTGATCAGTCTGGATGGAAAGGAGGAAAACTTTCTGGAGTCCTGGTGGCTGTAGACTGTTCACCTCGTGTTGGAGTCATGCGTCTTGGTGAAGGAACGGCACTAGTAGCTACTGCCTCACTGTACAGGAGCTCTCCTGGTACCACCTTCGGAGTGACTGGGGCAGCAAGTGGGATCGGGGGTAACATCATGCTGAGGTGATTTGACATCTCGCTGGGTTTGATCTGCTCTAGAGGAAGTGCGCACTCTTTCTGTTCTTGATGATTGGTATTTGCGTTGAGTGTCTGTTCAGGGGTCACCTCCTCTTGTTGTTCCTCAGAGTTTTCTATGCACAGGCCTGAGGTCTGATTGCTATACTTCTGCTTATTCTAGTCTGGCGTGTTATTATTCGTTCTGACTGAGGTGGGGTTACCTTTTTCACCAGACAGCGTGTGGTAATGGAAGTCTGGAAGTGCAACACGCACAGCTTGCTTTCCAGTTGGTGGTTTAAAAGAGGAGAGTAACAGGAGTTGGTAATGTATCGTCACTCCTCTTGTGAATTTCGCAATGAACATGCTGTTTGTTCTTATCTGTGGTGACAGTGTTTGAACATGTGCCAGTGTTGACATTATTTTGTGCTTGCATGGTCTCTGAAATGTTTTTAGTTTCTCCATGTTCCCTGTGCTGTCTAGAGTTATGAGCGAATAATCTGGTTACTGACAGTTCTGACAGGACTTCTGAATTCATTATCTGCTGCTTTACTTTGGCGAACATATCCTCTGGAGTGGGCGTGACCAGACAACAAACTACAATGCGATAGTTCATGTCTGTATAGTAGTCCAGTGAGAGAAAGGCGAATCACATCTTTTCCCAATAAATATTGCTAAAAATATCCCTGTCTTTTAACGATAGGCTTCTGCAGTGATGTGGTGTGTGTGTATATATATGTATATATGTATGTGTATATATATGTATATATGTATATATATATATATATATATATGTGTATATATATATATATTTCTACTATTTAACAATAAAAATAGACTAATCAAGAAAAGAAAACTTGCCACAGTAAATTCACTTGTCCGTAAAACTAGATGGTTGAAGATTTGATAACAGAAAGGAGTTGAAGTTTTCTTAAGTCCCGAAAATCAGCCTTGTCATCTAGACAATTCAGTGCTGGGATTGGGAGAGCGAAGAAAAATACGTCTGTTCACCACGAAATAAGCTCACCGAGAGAGAGAGAGGAGAGAGAGAGAGAGAGAGAGAGATAGAGAGAGAGAGAGAGAGAGAGAGAACTCGAACTCTAAATGTTTATTCAGTATACTGAAAGGGGTACAATACACCAGTTTCAAAGCCATAACAGTGGCCAGGTGTTCTAAATCTTAATCTTGTGAACATGTCATTTTCAAAATTTTAGATAACATTAAAACACAAAGTATTTTGATAGCAATGTTTAATTAACCCGAAAATAGAAAATCTTCTTATTTTGATTA
>CM054160.1:32823577-32861914 GCA_028751875.1 Rapana venosa | reverse complement strand
ACATTCACACAACAATTTACAGCTCAGGTAAGCAAAAAGGGAAATGTGCTAAACAATAGCTTTGGGACTTTTTAACATAACTTTTTATGGGGTTACTGGTGTTTTAGTCTGTTTTTCCCCAAAAATTTTTGGGGTTTTTTTTAATGTGCAAACAAAACACACTCACATAAACCTGTGCATGTGTGTGTGTGTGTATGTGGGGTGTGCGTGCGTGCGTGCGGCGTGCGTGCGGGTTGTGTGCGCGCTGTGAGTGGGTGTGTGTGGCGTGTGAGTGAGTGTGAAATCAAAGCCAAACTTTTATTTCAAGATTCTGTTGAATGACATGCAAATTTTTTTTAAATTTTTTTTTTTTACCCGCATCCAAAAAAAAATCTCATAAAAACATATGCAGTATAAATTCCTGAGAAAAAAAACTTTGAAAATAAAAGGACGCAGGGGCCACCTTTAAAAAAAAAAAAAAAAACTAAACAAAGAAGCACTACAAAAAAAAAACCCCTATGAAAGAGTGAGTGTATGGTGTTGTGTGTGGGGGCATGTTTGAAATGTCAACATTGGTGTTTGGGGTTGGCGCGCGTGACTGTAATTGTGTGTTTGTATAGGGCGTTGTGTTGTTGTTGTTTATTGTTTTTTTGTTGTTTTTGGGTTTTAAAATTGTTTTTGTTTGTGAGTGCCGAACAGTGCAAGGTTTTGCCAACTATCATTTCCTGACCTCATACAGTCAAAAGTACTTGACATTGACCTTGACCCAGTTCAGACTTCATGTAAACAACTCGGGATTAGTTTCCCTGAAATGGGGTGGGTTTTTTTCCTGTTTTTTTCAAAAAGGCTTTTTTATAATAATAATAATAATAATGATAATAATAATGTATGGAATTTATATACCACCGAATCTTGTAAAGCAACAAATCAAAGCGCTCATGATCTGTAGCTGTTTAAAAAAATTTTTAATAACAAGGTTATTGAAAAAATTAAAAAAAATTTTTTTAATATAAAATTTAATCTCTCCTCTCTTCCTCCTCTTCTCCCCTTTTTCCCTCTCTCACCCTCTCTCTCTCTTATCTTATGTCTATATATCTCCTCTGTCTGTCTGACTATTTTTGTCCCCTGCCTCTACCCTTTTCTTTTCTGTCTCTCCTCATACATCTCTCTCTCTCTCTTCTCTCCGCCTCCCTCTCTCTCCCCTCTTCTCCTCTCTCAACACACTGATCTAGTCATCCCATTCACATTCTGTTTGGCATTCTCACAAAGTACCACTCAACTTTTTATTTTAAAGAATTTTTAAAATTGGAGCTTTTTAGGTTTAACGTAAGGAGCTGAAAACATTAGCCACAGGAATAAAAATAATAATAATAAAATAATAATATTAAAAATAGTGATAATAAATATGGAAATTTATATAGCGCTGAATTTTTTAAAACAAACAAGGGGACAATCGAAGGGAATCTATCATTCAATAACAAAAGAACGTATACAAAACTCGCAGCCGCTAATTTTCAGAAAAAAAAATCTGAGCATATTACCCCCTTTCTTGCAATCTCTCCACTGGGGCCCCTGCCACAGAGGTAAACTATAAGATCATACCCCGTAAAAATGTCTCCACAAAACACATCCGACTACCTCTGGAATGTCTTTAACTTTTACCCCCCTTCTCGTTCTCTCCGCCGCTCCAGGGACCCTTTTCCTTTCAAAACCTAATTTAACAATCCACCCCGGCCGTCGCTCTTTCTCTATTTTTTGGGCCCTCGATCTGGAATACCTCCCTCCTCTCTCTCTCTACGCCAAAAACCTTTTATGACCTTATAAATCCCTCTCAAACAATATTTCAAACCTAAGATTTTCCCCCCCGCTTTACGCATAATTTTCCCTGCCTTTAAAAGCCAAAATTTTTATTGCCCGCCAGGGGTTGACCTGTGGTGTGTGTGTGGGTGTGTGTATGGTGTGCGGCGTGCACATTGGATTGATGGGAAATATAGTTGTTACGTTGTATGATGTGTAAGAATGAGTTTTGAGCAAGCGTTTGATTTTCTCTGCAAGATAAGCGCTATTAAATTCCATTTAGTATGTATAGTAGTAGTAGTCATAAATTTATCTTACTCTTTTTCTAACACACAGTACTCAGAGCCCAAAACCCGTTTTTTCTGGCAAAACACCCCCCTAGTTTTTTCCTGTTGTGTCGCAGTCCTGTTACAAGTTTTGGGTTTTTAAAAATTTTCCCGTTTTATGCCAACTTGTTTTGTTTGCTTTTCTAAGTAAAAAGGAAAACTGACCAAAGGGCTGAGTGAAAAAAGTCACACAACCACACATTACCTTGTGACCCAGAGCTTCTGACCCCCCCCCCCCCCCCCCCCCAAACAGCCCATCAAAAAATCAACCCAGCAATGAACCAATCAGGTTTCTGTAAATCAATAACGCCATTCAGTGGAAACACCAATCAATCACCCAACCCAACAATCCATTCCCATCTCCATTTTAATTTAAACAATCAATTTACGTAAAAAAGAAACAATCGCCATCAAAAAAAGTGTATGTGTGTAGTTTAACTCAAACTTTTTTTCTTCCTTTAAACCCCTAGGGTTTTGCCTGCCTCTCCCCCCCCCCCCCCCCCCCCTTACCATTCTTATCAACACACACTTTTTTCTCTTTCTAACATTGCCACTTTTTAAAAGGGGAAGGGAACCCGAATTAATACACACCAGGAGCTATCCAGTGGTTATGTTTCCCTTTAGAGAAAAATTCTTACTACCTGCGCTGCGGTGCTGCTGCGCGCGCGCGCTGCTGCTACTACTACCACCACACCCCACCAAAACCCCCACCACTAACTACACTACTACACTACTACTACGCCTCTGCACTGCTACAAATACTGCCTCTCTGCTACTACACACTATACTGCCCCCGCTACTACTACAAAAACTACTACTACTACTGCCCGCTACTACTACTACACACTACTGCGCCTCTGCTACACTACTGCGCCTCTCACTACACTACAAAACTACTCACTGCTACAAAATACACAAAATCACTAACCTAAATGACTTACAAAACACCCACTACCCCCACACACTACTACTCTACAACACTACTACTAATACTGCGCCACACTACTGACCACTACTACCACAAATCTACGCTGCCACTACTACTACACTACTGCTGCCCACTACACCCCTACTACACTGCGCCACACACTAAACGCTGCCACACACCCCAAACTATACGCTCCAAACTACTATACCACTACAACCACCACCAAAACTCCCTGCGCCATACTACCACTACTGCTACTACCCACCACAACTACCACAACCACATACTACTGCGCCACTACTCACTACTACTACTACAAACTGTGCGCTGGCTGCGTGCTGCTGCTCTGCTGCTGCTGCTGTGCGCGGGGCTGCTGTTACTACTCGTCGTGTCCATTGCCGTTGTCGACCTAGAGCTCGACATAATTATTCCCCAAAACCACACATTTTTCTATCTCGCGAGTTTCTCCCCATTCCCAAAACCTCTCCCAACCCCAACCCCCCCCCTTTTCATACGCGACCTCTTAAGGTTTTGTAATGTAGGTGCGTGTGTCTGTTCTTTTTTCCACCCCTGGGTTGCCCAAGAACTGCGGTAACGAATTGCTCTTTCTCCTTCGAAAACTATAAACCCAGGCCCAGTGTGCGAACGCATCAGAACATCTTGCCACCGTTAAACCGTTCCCTTTTCGAAAGAGTAGGCAATTTTGTGCAGGGGGGGAACAAAATTGACAAAACCCATACAACGGGGGGCTGGATTAAAAAAGCACATGGGCTTTTTTCCAATCCCGAAAAAAAAAAAGTCATCTAGCGTTTTATTTTTTGCTTTAAAAAAGATTCACGCTATAAAATTTCCCCACATTAATTTTTTTTTATTTTTATTATTATTTTTATTATTATTTTTTTACAAGACCCCTCTCTTTAGCTGCACCGTCATTTTTACATTCTTTTAATTAGGATAAGGGAATAACGCTTATGTGCTTTTTTTTTACACCAGTCCCAGTGTGAAAGCGGTTTTGAAAATTTGTCACTTTCCCCCGGGCACACAATGGCCTCCCTTACAAAAGGGGGAACAGGATTTTAACGTGGCGCAAAAGATGTTCTGCGTGCATTCGCACACGGGGCCTCGGTTTAATCTCACCCCTACGTTTTTACTAGAGTTTATATGAAACGGGGTTTCAAAGTTTTTTCACCGTGGACCAGGGGATTCTTCAAAACGTCTAAACCAATTCCAGATTTTAGAATCCGTTTAAATTTTGGGGAAATATTTTCGGCTCTGAAAAGGTTTTTTAAAAAAAGCTCATACAGGAGCTCCGGGGCTAGAAAAAATCATGTAACCCAGAAAAGAATATCCTATGGGCAGAATTTGAAAATACAGACGCATCCACACGGGGAGGGGTTAAAAAAAAAAGCACATGAGGCTTATTCCATTCCTCGATATAAAAAGGAAAAATAAATATATGATCAGAAGCCCGAGCAGAAAGGGAAAAAAACATAACAAAATAGATAATCAAACCGGGGTCCACGGGAACTTCCCCAGGAAAGGTAAAAAAAAGTAAAAAGGTCAAAAGGTCAGAGAAGGGAAACTACGGGATGCACTTTCCACCATCATAATTTTAATATGCGATAATAATATATTAAGATTATTGAGGGGAAAAGTGGCCATTTTTAAAGTCCATCTCTCACAAACCGCGGTAAAAACACATAAGACGGTTAGAAAAAAAAGGGGGGGGAACGTACTGAAGCCGGGGCGCGCAAACGGTCACCCATCCAACGTTAACCACGCCGACGCTGCTTAATTTGGGCGGGGGGGAAAGCAGTGCTCCGACCCTGATTTACCCCCGTCCCCGACGGTTAGAATGGTCCTCAAAAAGGGATATATTAATACGTTTCCCCAGGTGGGAAAAGGGGCACGGGGGGGGAATTTTTGAACCACCACCCAAAAAAACCGTGTTGCAAAACGCAGGTTGTTCCGCAAGTTTTTGGGTCGCAGGGGAGGTAATCATTTAAAAACCCCCCCCCCCCAACATTCTTCTATTCTTTTTTCTTCTTTTTCTTCTCCTCCTCCTCCTTCTTCTCCTTTTTCCTTTTTCTTTTCTTTTCTTTTTTTTCATTCTTCTTTTTTTCTTCTTCTTCTTTCTTCTCTTCTCCCCCTTTCCCTTCTTCTTCTTCTTCTTTTTCTTCTTCTTTTCTTCTTTCTTCTCTTTTTCTTCTTCCCTCCTCCTCCTCCTCCTCCCCCTCCTCCCCTCCTCATTCTTCTTCTCTTCTTTTTTCTTTTTCTTCGTAGTAGAGAAAGAGAGAGTGTATAGAAGTAATTTTTCTAACAATAACAAAAAAGGAAGAGATGAGTCATAACGGGGGAAATTTAAAATAAAAAATAAAACATGCGCGAATCTTTCAACAAAATGCCGTTTTCCTGATCACCGAAAATGCCCCCTGGGGGGGTTTGGGGACCAGCCCACCCCCCCCCCCCCCCCCCGAGTTTAATAATCCCTGCCCCAGGGCTCGCTGCCTCACCCTTTGGGCGGGGGATCCCACTAGGGACGGTAAGAACCTCCAGCGCTTCCTGTCGGGTTTTAACTGTCTTTCCGCCTCCCTACCCTATCATTTTTCTTTCCCGCCTGCCCGCCTGTCTTTTTTTTTTACTATTTTCCTTTTTATACGAGGATAAGGGGTAAGCTCATGTGCTCTTTTTTTTTTAAACATTTTCCCCGTTTGGGGCGGTTTTTTTAAAATTTTGTCATCGTTCCCACCGGCACACAAGGCCCACTCTTACGAAAAAGGGAACAGGATTTTTAAAGTGTCCAAAATGGTGCGTGCGCCACACGGGGGCCCCGGTTTAAGTCCTCCGAAGGGCTTTTTTGGGGGAGGGGAGTCTGCGCTGATGTTTACTCCAGGGGAAAATATCCCCTTGAAAAGGGAAGAACCCGGGGGGCAGATTGCGAGTGCAAAAGTTCTAACCACAGGCTATCCCTATCGTCTGTCTGGGCCTGTCCTCTTGATTGTCTCCCCTACCTTTATTGGCCTGCCGCCAACCCCCACAACCCCCCACCCCAAACCCCTCCTTAAACCCCAAATACTCCCCCCTACAACCCAAAACCCCCGCCCACCACCTTTCACAAACCCCCCCCCAATCCCCCCAAACCCCAAAAACCCCCTCACCCCCTCCCCCCCCCCCTCACCCCTCTACCCCCCCCCGCGGTTTTTCCTTTTTAAACCCGGCCCGCCCCCCAAAACCCTTTAACTCCCCAATTTTCCCAAAGGGGCCCCCTTTTTTTTTTCTACTCCCCCCCCCCCCCCCTTTTCCCAACCCCTTTTTTGTTGGGTGGGTGTTTTTTTTTTTTGCCCAAGGTGGGTTTAAAAAAAAAGGTTTGATTTTTGGGGGTTTGGAGAAACTGCACGTTTCCCCCCCCCTTTTAGCATTTGGGGGGAAAAAAACAAAAATAAAACCCCCAAAAAGGGAAACAAACCCAAAAAACCCCAAAAAAAAGGGGGGGGATTTTGGGGAAAGGGGTTTAAGGGGAAAATTTTCTTTAAAAAAAAAAAATGGGGGATAAAAGTAAAAAAACATTTTTTTTGTCTTTTTTTTTTTTTTTTTTGGTTTTGGTTTTTTTTAAAAGGGGTTTTCTTTTAAAAAGGGCCCCAAGTTTTTTTTGGGTTCTTTGTCAAATCCTTTTGTTGTGGGGGTTGTGGTGGTGTCTGGTTGGACATTTTTGGGATGTTTTCCCTTTGGGGTTAGGGGGGGGGGTTTTTCTGTTAGGGTTCTTCAGTTTTGTGGGAATGTTTTTTTTGGTTTTAGTTTTTTTCCCCTTTCCCTTTCTCCGGGGTTTTTCCCCTCGCGGTTTCGGTCCTTTATCCCTTCCCTTTTGTTGAATTGGAAAACTTTCCAGAAGTTTGTTTAAGGTTTGGGAAATTAACCCCCCCACCCCCCCTCCCACCCCCCACGGCCCGTTCCAAGCGTTACAACGTTAACCTGTAACAACAGCACCGACTTCAGCAGGGGAAAGAATTGTTTTTCCCGTCTTTCTGGAAAAACTACAGGCAGGAACATGAAAAAAGCCAGAACATATTTAAAAAGGAGGTGACAGAAAGAGAGAAGAGATAGAGAGAGAGAGAGACTTAAATAATTAATGGTTATTCAGTAAAGGCCTAACCCCCAATGAAAAAGGGGCAGAAAAAAGCAAATATATATTCGGTATAACAAAAAAACACACAAATACATAGAACCAAAGACATGAGAGCCTAAGACGTAAGTTTCTCGTAAATGAAAAGCCTTATACAAAAATAACCAGATTATGAACAGTTTATCATGGACTGATGCCATCAGCAAACTTAACCGAACACAAAAAAAAAAAAGGTCGGGCATCCAATTTCTGTGGAATAAATCTAACTTTTAAAGTAGTGAAGCAAGGGACACTTCAAAACAAAATGGACTTCGGGTCTTCACTGATTTTTACATAGTGGACATAGCATATCGGGAGCAGAACTTCATAGCGGAAACTGTCATTATGTCCGATAGCCGAAACGAAAACTAGTGAAATAATCCAAGTGTTTTCCATGTTCATTTAGATATATTCTTTTTCTACATGTGTTGAACATAAACCCGTAAAATCAATCTTCGCTAGAGTTTAAAATGGTTTTTTTTCTACAGTCAACCATTCTCTGACGAAGATTTTTAATAATATATTTTCTTGTCCTCCCCCCTGAAAGATCCATGCATATCCAAGCCCCAGTTCAGATAAACAATTCTATATTAGTTTCCCAATTAACTTTACCCCTTGCGTCAAAATCAAGCAACATTTTTAAAGCCTTTCTGGTAGCCTATCGTTGTTCATCTTTAATTTTTTAAAACAGTACGTATCCCCCAAAGCGGAAGTAATGAAATGGGGTACTGTTTTTTTTTTCCCCATAATTATATTAAATCGTTTGGTTTTTCCTTTTTACCCCAAAAAATTTTTTCAGCCCCAAACAAAGAACAGATTCAAGAGCTCGCACTTTTACATCCAAGCCCCAAAAATAGAACCAACGCATTATGGCTGTACTTGTGATCAAATATCTTAACAAACATTTTTGTAAGAATTATTATTTAACACAAACAGTTTTTTCATGACTGAAACGGGGCATCTTTGTTTTTCTAATGGGCCCTACAAGAAACTGCAAAATTTAATCGATAGAAAAAATTATACCTAGATATTTATAAAGCTTTACAATGGGTTTTTGGAACATTTCTAAAACCTTTTTTCTCTAGCTCAAGATGACCCCCTTTTTCAAATACTACGAATTACTTTTTTCAATTTGACTTTCATTCCATTCACTCGCGCCTTAAGTTTTTACTGATTTTTGCAACCCAATCACTTCGAGAAAACAAAACAATACATCAGCCAATAACAAAATAAATATTCAATAGAAAAATTTGAAAATCGCACCATGTTTTCCCTTTTCTCAATTAGTTGTACTGCTAATTCATTTAAAATAGGGGAACAAACGGGACTACAACATCCCTTTTTTTCCCCTCCCGCTAAGTTGATATAACAGTTAGTTTGTTGCCGCATCTAACTCTATTTTTAACTGTATTATACATACTTTTGAAAAATTTGAATATTTTCCTGAAATCCTTGTTTTATCGAATGGGCTACAACAAATTTTTCTGTTTTAGTTTCGAGATTTTTTTCAAAATCGAAAAAGGGCACTACAATTTTTTTTTTCAAAAAAAATTGTTTCGAAAACCCCCCAAAAGAGTAAACATAGGGGTCAAGGGTTTTTAGAGCCATGCTTAAACCACCGGGTGTTCACCTTTAATCATACTTTTTTTACATATTCTTGAACCTTCTGTTAATAATGGTACTAAAATTTTTACTACTAAACAAAAGGAAATTTCCCTCTATAATTATTTTGTCATTAACATTCCCTTTCTTAAAAGAGGAAAATCACAGATTCAACCAGCTCTCGGGGAAAAGCCTTTACAAATAAAATACTGAAAAACTTTACAAAAAAATTTAAAAACTATTTGGGCAAGGAGTTTTTTAAAAGTTCCCCAATAATCCCATCGGGCCCTGCAGCTTTGCGATTTTTCAATTTTTGAAGAAAAACAAGACTTCTTCTTCCCAAAATTGGACGACCCATGAAGTCATGTTCTTGTTCAAGAAAATCACAGTCGCTGAACCACCCAATAATTTTAAACCAAAACCCCTTAAAATGGTGAAACCTTCATCCAGAAATATTATTCTTAGTGCCCTTCTTTTTAAATGAAATTTTGTCATATGAGCCCAGAAATTTTTCTGGTTTTTTTAAACTAGATACAAGTTTTTCCAACAAGCTTCATTAAACATCTTTTCTTCGTAATTAATGTTTTTTTGTATTCTCTTCTACTCTAATAAACAACCCTTATCTGCTTTATTCCCTGAGCCCCTGAATCTTCTTAACAAACTACAACTCTCTTCTGCTATCAAAAAATCTCATAAAACCCAAAAACCTTGCGGGGCCTTTTGATCAACCCTAATTTTCTTCTTCCATGAGCACATTCCGATACATCATTAAATAACCTAAAGCACGTTAACTTTCATGTCAATCATTTCTATTGCTGAATTGAATCTATCTTGCATTTTGTTTTCAGTAATTTAAACAAGAACTCTTGCTCATTCCAAATAAACTATCTATGATTTGTACAGCATTGATATCCTGATTTTTAGTAACATTCTCTTTGAAAATAAAAATAAAAAATTCCATAGGAAGTGATCTGTTTAAATTTTTGATCACTAAAATCAGTCCACACAATTCAGAAACAACTCGACAGTTCGTTTGACATAAAACATAATCATTTACACTGCATCCACTGCACAGCAAATGGTAGCAACCTGCTGGTCGCCGGACTAAACCTTTAAAACACTCAAATCCAAAGCATGCACATTTTAACAACATTTACCATAACAGTTAATTTGAAAATCCTGAGAACAAGGCTAAGCTTACTGTAAAACTTTTTAAAATTGATGTTGATGCATTATTTAAAGAAGGGAGATTTTTAGAAATTCGACTATTGAAGTCACCCAAAGGTTTAAAAAAACATCACAAGTAACAACAACAAATCACATAAGATCTTCAAGTAGCACGATTCCATGACATAACAAAATGTTGGTAAAAAGGATCCCCTCGGGTGGGAAATAAGCGCACACTAAAAAAAAATTTTTTCACAGTTCAAAAATTGCTTATCAATCAGAAACGCACAAAATATTTTCATACTAACTTCTAATTCACGGACATGGGAACAAACCCCCTTTTAATAAACACAAATACCACCTGATTTGCTCCCCTTTTAGCCCAATTTCACAGCAGGTTTTACATACATTTGAAAATCCAAAAAATAAACAATATCAACAGTTTTCCTCAAAACTCTGAAAGACAAAAAAAAACCAAATGATGACACATTTCACAAAATCATAAAAAATGTTTTTCGAACGCAATCCATTGCATTCCATGACAAAAAAGACACATTTTCTAAGTTATCTACCGTAGGACGGACATCACAACACAAAAATTTATGGGAAGGGCAAATTTTTATCAAAGGTAAAAAATTTCATTCGACCCCTCAAATATTTGACAGAGGGGGGAAAGGGAAAAAAGCATGCACGCACAAACCCAACCGTCACCGACACACACACCCCCCTGTGTGTACAACTGGCTCCTGTTGTGGCCTTTCACGTGCAATTGGAAGCCAAACCAAACAGAGGGCCGTACATGCATGCACGGGAAATTTGCTATGTGGCAGAACATTTTTGGTCCCCCTCAAATTAACCCCACATTCTTCCCCCAGCATAAGGCCGGCCGTGTCCCTATCTGATTTCTGCAGATTGTCATGGGGATCCGGGCCAATTTCCCCCATCAAAAAGAGATGGTCAGGCCAGGGGGCCGTCTTCCCTCATCCCGGCGTTTGAGGTGGTTGCTCAATTTTGCGTGGGATTTCCCTAACCTTCGAGAAAAATCTTCCCCTGTAAACATGTTTTTTCCTTTCAGCTTTTGCTTTGCCTAAAGATCTTAACCTCTGTTAAAAAAAGAAAATGGGGGCAACAATCGGTGAGTCAGCTCTAGATTTTAATGGGGTTACACATAAAATTCGAATGGTCCGGTAGCTCAAGTTTGTCGTTAAAAAGTCCTGAATCAAACCCTCACATTCTTCATTTTTCTTTCCCTGTCCATCACACCTTTAAAAAAAATCAAATTTTTTCTTTAAACCTTTTTCTAATCATCATACTTTTTTAAAGGGTACTGCTTTGCACACAAATCCTGATTTTTTTTTCTCCAAAGTCTCATTTTTTTTTTGACGCAGCCCCGACTTCACCCGATCTGTGCACCAGGTCGCAGGGCGTTGTGGTCCTTTTGAAAGCATTGAGGTTTCCACTGACAGTGTCCAGTTTCCCCGTTTTTCTCCTGCAGCGTCGACAGGACCCATGAGGGATTTTTCCTTGCTGGACGAAAAAGGATGAAACTGTGAAGCCCGTCTGCCGGTCGCTGGAAGGTGGGGAGGCAGCAGAGTTGTTTGGGGTGGGTCCGGGGTTCGCCTCCACGTTCCGCCACGTAGCAGCACGGGTTTTTTCCTCCACGACGTGGAAAAATTCCCCCCCCAAACAAATAGACGGGGGACAACCCAAAGGGAGAACACCGGCAACGCGCGAGCGAGCTTTTAAAGGGTCACTGGCATTGCCCTCTTAAAAAACAGGCCCCTTTTCCACATGAATGTTGAAATATTGCCAGGAAGCACCCCAAAAGACCTCTGAACTCCAGCTGCCCCGAGCATAGTGTCTTAGCATCGCCCAACGAAACCCTCGGAACACTATGCAGTCCTTGGACTTGGGGAAATTTACTGAAGAGGAGGCAAAACACAATTTTCAACTACTGCACGTGCGGTGCCCCAAAGAGAGAGGAGAAGAGAGAGAGGGGAAGAGAGAGAAGAGAGAGAGAAGAGAGAGAGAGAAGAGAGAGAGGGGAAAAAAAGAAAACAAGGCAGAAAACAAAGAGGGATAAAAAGAGGGAATCCCTTGCAGAGAATTTCAAAGGTGGGGATACTAGTTATACGACAGTTCCCCCCCCCCCCCCCCCAAGGGGACTGAATTTACTTATAACAAAGTAAAAATTGACTAAATCTTGAGCTAGGGTTTTTGTGGTAAAAGTGGATCCGTTTTTTTCATAAGAAACGTTTGTGGTTTTGCCTGTGGGGGCTATTCTAATCCCGTTTGGGCCCGAAACTTCTCCCACCCCCCTCACCATAACCAAGAGGGTGGGCTGGGGGGCTAGTCTTTCGGATGAGACGAAACCCAGGTCCCAGTGCTACACAAATTTTTTTTGGGCACGTAAAAGAACCCAGTCTAAGAGAAGTTTTCCCCGGCAAAAAAATTTTAGAAAAAAGCCCCCGAAGGGAAACAAATCATTTGCAGACCAAAAAATAAAAGGTTGGGCGCCTTGTGCGACCGCCCTCCCCCGGGGAAGCACCCGAAATTTTACGCAGAGAAACCCCGTGACAAAAGTGGGGAAAAAAAACTTAAAAAAAAAAAACAAAATTTTTAACTGCAAAACAAAAAAATTTTTTTTCACCAGCTTTTTGGTGTGGTGGGGGGTGGGGTTTGTGTGGCGCGCGCGCGCGGGTGTGTGTGTGTGTTTGTGGGTTGTTGTGTGTGGGAAAAGTGGGCACTCTTTTCCAAAGAAAACAATAGGGATATAAGCCTGTCACGGCCCGCCCCGCCCAACCCCTTTAAGACATTTGAACATATCAACTTTAAAAAAAAAAACCGGGCCTTATAAAACCAACCCCCCCTCCCCCCCCCAAAAAAAAACCCAAAAAAAACAACCCAAACCCCCAAACAACCCCCCCCCCCCCCCCCCCCCCCCCCCTCCCTTCCAAACACTTTTTGCTAATTTTGTCAAAGGGCATTCTTTTGCCCAAGGGAAAAACCCGCCCGGTTTTTTTCCTTTTGCGTTTTTGGCGGGACGGCTTTTTAGCGGGAGGGATGTGTGAGTGGAGGGCAGTGAGGGCGGCCAGGGGAGATCACTGGGGAAGGGGGGGGGGCTTGGGATCCCGTTTTCCGAAGACATCTACAGAACCCGCAACGTCGTCATTTAACACAAGGGTAAAGGAACCGGGCCCATTAGGGAGGGGGCGTGCTGAAAATCAGAAGGGGGGGACTTGGAATCCAGGACTCATTCACTCGATTGTACACTACAAAATACTACTTCTACTACTACTTCATCTACATCTACTATACACTACTGCTGCTGCGCTGCTGCGCGCTGCTGCTCTGCTTGCGCGCTGGCTGCTACTACTACTACTATACTACTGCTGCGCTCGTTGTTGTTGCTGCTGCTTCTCCTCCTCCTCCTCCTCCTCCCTACTACTACACTCTGCTGCTGCTGCTGCGCCGCGATAGGATGATTCAAGAGGGGAAAAGATCACTTTGATCCTTCGGAAGACCAACAGCACTGAATGATGAAATAATTTTCAGGAAAAAACTTGCATAAATAAACAAAGGGGGGCAAAAAACTGCGGAATGGATGGGGTGCTTGCAGAAATGCTTTAAAGGGAGGGAGCCAAACTATTTTCCTTTTTTTTACAAACTTATTTTAAGAAGTATTCAAGAAAGGATAACCAAAGGGGAAGGGGAAAAAGGGCCCTTTTCATCCCCAAATTTATAAAAGGAAAAATAGAGAAGTAAAAAATTATAGAGGGGTATCTTTCTAAATACAATTTTTAAAATTTACAGCACAAAATTTAAAAAATCGGCTCTACTCTTGGGTTTTGGGAAAAAAACAGCTTGAATCTGAAAATCAACAGGATTTCGTAAGCATTATTCTACTACTGACCATATTTTTTGTTTATACTCTTTTGTGCATAAGTGCTTGTCCCAAGAGGTAAAAGTTTTATGTGCTTTTTTTTTGATTTTTTAAAAAAGGGATTTGACTCAGTAAGGCAGATAAATTTTTACAGTGCATTAGAAAAACCCGGGGGAAATGGAAGATTCTTTTGTTCGCTACAAGCAAGTACCAAAGGGTTTTGTTTTAGTGTCAGATCCAACTTTTAATAAACACAGCTTTTTTTTCTGTCCAATAGGGGGGCGCCAAGGTTGTATACTGGGGTCCAACCTGTTTCAAATGTTTATTAACCACGCAAATGATTGTCTCAAAAAGGGAAAAATGGCATTCAGCTAAGCCCGTCTCATGAATTGTTTTCTTTTTTTTGCGGGGAGTGTCTTGTTTTTCATCTACCCGGGGGTCTTCAAAACCCTTTAATGGTCAAAGCAGCTGTTCTAAAATGAAATTAAAATAAACAAAGATAAAACTAAAATTAGGTTTTTAGGAAAGGTGGGGTTTTGGCAGAGATAAGAATGGTTTTTTCGAAAATGTTAAAAAAAAAGTAGTAAATAAGATGTTTTTGGGGGTTTAATTTTTTCCCAAGCTAACATCAAAGTTGGGAAAGGAAAAACAAATTATGAAAGAAAGAAAGCCTTAGTTATTCAAAAAGGCTTTTTTTAAAAACAAAAATATTACCCAGATATACTTTTAAAATATTTGATACAAAAACAGCCATATATTGTATTCTTCTGAAGTTTGGGGATTAAGTCGATTTTAAAGTTAGAAAAAATTTATTTAATGGCACAAGCGTTTTTTGGGCCCCCACAAAAACCCAACAAAAGGTGTAACGGAGAACTGGGGAAATACCCCATATTCAATACCCAACATTTCCTTTTTCGATTCTGGTTTAAAAATTTTTCCAGAAGGGCCCTCACAATTACCCGTCAGGGTACAAATGCAACTAAACTTGTAATAATCAAAAAAATGCGGGTTTCTAACATAAGAGTGTTATTTTGTAATATGGTTTTAAATAGTATGGTTAAAAGCAGGGTTGGGGGGTTAAAAATTTTTCAGGTTTTTAGGCAAAGCTGAAAGATTTGTTTATTTAGGAATGGCAAAGTGTTTTTAAACGATCATGACAGATCTCCATTTACAGATCATTTTAAAAATGGTTTGAAAAGGGGAAACTTAATTTTTAGTATTGATGTGTATGCTTTAAAAATGCTTTGTCACAAGCCAGATTAAAAGTATTACCATTAAAATAACTCCAGATCATCCCCAATTGCAAGACAAAATGTGTCCTTTTTTTTTAAAATGTAATGAGGAGAATATCATTGATATAAAGTTTAATGTATGCAGATCTTGATAAAAATTCATTCAAAAATTCTTTATCTTCCATTGTCCCGATGTTCTTTTTTTTTGCAATGATACACTTTTTTTTTGCAGATATCAAAGTACATTTTTTTTGCCATGCGAAGAAGACAATACTCAAACCCCAAATTCAGCTAGAATTTAAGGCTTAGTTTTTAAAAGTTTGTGCAATTGTTAGCTCCGGTTTCATCTTTGGGTCAAGTAACAGAAAAAGATTGGCTTTTGTTCTCTCTCTCTCTCTCTCTTTTTTTTCTCTTTTCTCCCTTTTCCCCTCTCTCCTCTCTCTCTCTGAATTAAGTCCACAATTATTTTCTTTTTTGTAAACGAATTAGCCGTTGAATTAACAAAAAAAAGGGAAAAAAGGTATTCTTTACTCAGGAGCAATGGGGTATTTTTTCACTATTTTTCCGATATATATTCCTTGTCTGACACGGTACTAGGTTTAAAAACCCTAGAAAATTAAAGGAAGAGGGAGATCGCCTAGATTTATCGTCAATAGGAAAAAACGAACATATGATTTTAGAATGGGGACATTTTTTCAGTGCGTGAAAAAAGGTTTATGGGAAAAGCTGAAGTGAAAGTCGTAATTTTTTATAAGTACCTAGGGATGACATTTTTAACGAAGCTAATTTGAATGTTGCATGGCGTTTAATGTTGCAGGGAAAAGGGAAAAAGGTTAATCGAAAACTTAAAAACTTACGAAAGCGAATTCAGTGTTGTTTTTTATTTTGGAAATTGTTTGATGTTCAAAAAGAACCTTTCTTACATATGCATCGAAAATATGGGACTTACTGTTAATCCCCAAATGGAAAAAATACATACATATGCTATCAAACGTTTCTTAAATGTCCCAATCCATTCGTCAATACTGTACTATATGGAAAACGGGAAGATATCCTTTAAACATCAGAACGTCTGTTAAGTGTATTAAATACTGGCTAAAACTACTGAAACTTCCAGGGTCACGTTTATGTAGGCAGTCTTATGACATGATGGTTATACAAATGGAGCTGGGTAAGAAGAATTGGGCATATCAAGTTAAAAAGTTTTTATCAGAACATGGTTTTGGAATCGTGTGGTTGTCTCAGGAAGTAGTAGCGAGCATGGGTTTATTTCTGAATTGAAAGACAGACTCATTTGTTCATTTAAACAAAATTGGCACTCGGACATGGAAAGTAAAGATAAATACTGCTGGTTTTTTTCGTTTAAGTGTGCTTTTCAAGCTGAAAAATATCTTCGAATAGTCACTGACAAATGGCATCGACTAATTTATGCAAGATTTCGACTAAGACACTCGGCTTCAATGCAAACAAAAGAGGGTTTCAACCTGAGACGTCCACACAGTTCCCATGCCCTATGTGTGGTCATATTCTTGATGATGAAGTGCATTTCCTGTTTCATTGTCAATCATATTTTTTCCATACGTGAAAACTGTGGTGTTCTCAATCTAGAAGCTTTCCGAAGGCAAGATATTTTTCTATCTTATCGTCCGATGATGATATTGTGATCAAATCGGTTGCAAAGTTTATTGCTGAAGCACTGAAATTAAGACAATTACAGCTAAGTTCCAATTAGCTTAACATTTGTGACTAAACTAAAGTAACATTTATATTATGTAAACTCCAGCATTTTGTGAAACACATAAAGAAACATTTATAATTACGCTGTAGTCTCCAGCAAGAATATTTTTGAAAATTTCACATACAATGTCAATGGATGGTCTAATATAGCATTCTAGAATTTCTTTTCATTATTTTAGTTATTGCTTATTGGTTCTTATTGTTCATCCTTGTTATTACTTTGTGTTTTATTTTGAAACTGAGTTTACGTCACAGCTTAAAGTCGTATCCGTTCATAAGAGCTCATTTTTGGTTTTTTGGTTTTCGTTACGTTAAATGCATCATGTGATTTTTCTTGTATTTATTTGTATTTACAAAAGAAAGTCGTGTATAACCCCCCTTGTCAATAGGCCTCTTTGGGCAATGACAATAAATTGGTCAAAGCGTCAAAGCGTCAAAGCGTCTCTCTCTCTCTCTCTCTCCTCTCATCTCTCTCTCTCTCCTCTCTCTCTCTCTCTCTCTCTCTCTCTCTCTCTCTCTCTCTCTCTCTCTCTCTCCTTTTAAGAATGAAATCATTGGCAGAGACTAATAACTGTGATTATCTGTTGTTCTGGTTTTGTTCATTGACCAACTACAAATAGATGCTTAGTAATTGTAAAGTGACTTTCAACGTTAACAGTCTGTAAACGTATGTTGATCAAGCTAAAGGAAGATACGTATTTAAAATTACCTTTTTATGTACATAATTGATAATCTGTTTCACTTTGATATGTTCTACACATGATTGTTATTGAAAATGTCAGTCATTGTTGTTTTCTTACACGTTTTATTACATTGTCACAACTGGCTTGGGGTGAATGAATGAGATGAGTTTAGCTTGCTGCGCTTCTGATGACTAGCTTTTGGGTACAAAAAACTAAACGAGTATGGTGTGAAAGTATACTGTTCTTTCTCCTGTTGTATTGTGGCCCAATGGCCGGTACTTAAAAAATTCCGATTTCCTCTCTCTCTCCTCCTCTTCTCTCCCCTCTCCTCTCTCTCTCCTCCTCCTCCCCCTCCTCCCCCTTTTCCTCTCTCTCTCTCCTCGGGGCTAAAACCCAAATTTATCTAACTCACTCAATCACCACCACAAAACACAACACAAAAAACCACACACACCATACAACAACAACGCCCGCAACCACACACACACACACCCTTACTTACTCAATACCACACGCCAAACACCCGCGTGCGCGAGCAACACTGCTATCGCAAACCCAAAGGGAAAAAATCTCACAGCACCCTGATCCAATCACACACGAATTCACACTTCTTTGTTTTTAAATTTTTTCGGATCGGCTGATTCCACTGTTGTAGCCTAGTAATACCCCCTTTTTCCCTGAGTCAGTGCTTTAAGCTTCTTTTTTGCCAACCAAAAAATCTACTTTTTCGTCACCTTGCTGCTGTCCAACTGAACTAAAAAACCATGTCATCGCTTTCACAATCACATTTCAGGATGTCAGGGGAAACCAAAACAGGGACGAAATCCTATTTCTTTTTGTACTTCAGTTTTTTTTTCTGTATCGACGGTATCAGTTCCGACATAGTCAGACAAGCCACACGGTTCCAGCGTCACTACCTTGTCCAAGCTCCTCACGCCTTTTCCGCCCCGCGGCACATCAGCGTAGCAGGGAAAAATTGATTTCGTTTTTGGCTGTTCACTGCTGTGTCGGTGGGGCATGGTGAGTCAAGGGTGCAGGCAAATTAAATTTAATAATGAAAAATAAAAAAATGGAATTTATATATGCAAAAAGTAAAAAGCAAACAAATCGAAGTGTTCACTCAATTAATTTACACGCATGCATCTCCTTAAAAACATAAAAAAGAACAATTTTTCAAATCCTGGCCCCGGGCACGTACCACCAAAAACACCACCACACACACACCACCTCGCGAACACACTTGGGAGGGAAGGATCTTTTAAAAAAATTAGGGAAGATAATTATGGGGGGAAAATATCGGGTAGGAAATAAGAGTGATTTGAGGCTGGATTTGAAGGTACAATGAAGGCTTTCGGAAGTGAAAGAGGGAGGTATTCCAGGGAGCCCAAAAAAAGAAAGAGCGACGGCCAACAGGGTTTTGTTTGGAAACGGGGTTTCAAAAGCACCTTTTTTGCCTAACACAAGACGGCGCCGTGTTTGTCTTGGTGACGGGGGTGTTCAGTGGTGAAGGGCGCTGGTTCGGGGATAGGAAAACAGATTCGCATCATTTACACTTCAAAAGAAGTTCATGACTCTTTTTTGCTTCCGTCCCTCTCCTCCATCCTCTTGTCCGCCTCACCTATTTTGGGGGCTTCTTAATACACGGGGAGGCAGACGCTGGCTTGTTGACACCCAGTCGTCAACTTCAAGCCATTCTCGTTGTAATACAAATCATTGCCGCCTTCTCCTTGTTTCCAGATCATGACCCCCTCTACAGAGCACCAAGTCTTCCAGCGCTGTTGGAACCCGACACGGGCATGAGCTGCAAAATTGGTGTTTTCTGCAATTTTGCAAGCAAAATTTTTTTGCTTCCCAAACCAAGGAATCACCCCGGGGTCCCAAAGAGAGGAGAGAGAGAGAAAAAGAGAGAGAGAGAGAGAAGAGAGAGAGAGAAAGAGAGAGAGGAAACCGAAAAATTTCTTTTGGGTCTCACTCCTGCAAGAAAAACCAAACCAATAAAACCCCTAGAACTGAAATGAATTGCTGTCATTGCAACATAAGTTAGACATCAAACAAAATCCTTTCTTGTTTCAGATGGGGTGCAGGCGCGACTGGATGTCCATCACGGGACTTTACTGCTTAAGACTGCTAGGAGCCGAGCTGATTGAGAGGGGACGGCTTCACCGGGCTAACTCCTGAAACAGACTCACTAAGGGATCCTACCTCTGGATTATCATTCTGAAGACCCTTTTCAGAAAATGCACTTTTTGCTACCCGGGTAAGGTTACAAGTTCGGGGACTTGCTAAACTATCATTTGGTTAAAAGAAATGACATTTCATGGCCCTTCCTTTTAAAAAAAATTTTGGGGGGGGGGGCGAGTCCGTGATTGGCAAAGCCCTTGGCAGCGACAGCAAATAGGTCAGTAAACCCCTCCTGAAACCGGCAGAAAAACCCCCAGCTAAAACACAGGTCATAAGAACCAGCTAAACACAGGTCAGTAAGACACCGGGCGAAACACAGGCAGAAAGACACTCAGGCTAAAACACAGGTCAAAAGACACTCGGGCTAAAAACAGATTGGATTCGACATCTCGGGGATTTTGAACGAACGCAGCAAAAGCGAATGTGTGTTGCGGGTAGGGTGTCATTCATAAGTGGGTTTTTGTGTCCCTACCTGAATTTTCTGCCGCAAAGGGACGCTCACCAAAACGAAATGAGTCGCTTAGCCCCTCCCCCTTTTCCGCAGAAGCCATTTTAGGCAGGGGGGGTTAAATTTGTTGATTTTGAGTTTTGATTGATTAAAAAACTAAACCATTCATCTACCCTGTACTGAATGTCAGGTGAAAGGGGTTTTTCCTTTGCTTTAAAAAATTTTTAAAACACCCAAGCCCTCATTCTACCCCTTTTTAAAACCTTGACTTGTCAATTTCTCATTTTGCATTCCTGCAGTCTACATTTCAATTGAAAAACTTTCACAAATTGTCCGATTCTCAACTGTTTTTTTGCATTGGTACCCTTTTTTTTTGCAGATAAACAACAGGCCAAATAACTCGAAATGGAGCTGGGGTCAAGCACCTTTTGGGGCAAATTTTCTCAGGGGAGTGCTCCTACCCCTTTGGGGGGCATTCAGACAGATGAACAAAAAAAAAATAAAAGAGAAAGAAAATCAAATTTAATTTTTTTTAAAAAACGAATATACGTAAAAACAAAACATTGTTTTTTTATTCATCAACCATCTATGGAGAATAAAAAAAATGATAGATGATGATGATGATGATGATATTCTCAATAAAAAAAAAAGATTTTTATGAAAAATCCAAAAAAACCCCCCCCAACAACAACGACCCACCGCACGCACACCAAAACCACACAACCCACAACCCCACACAACCCCACACAACAAGCGCCACACAACATACACACAAAAACACCCCCACACACACACCAAAAACACACAACACGCACACGAACACACACACATACACACACTACAAAAACCAAAAACACACACACAAACACCACACACACACACACACACCACGCACGCACCACGCACGCACACAACACACACACACACACAACACACACAACAACACACGTACACACGCACACCCAAAACAAACACACGCCAACGAATTTTACATTTTACCTTTCCCCCCACGCCATTGAGCCCAAGGAACAGAACCCCGAAGGGTAAGGAAAAGGGGAAAGGTTCCCAAACCTATGGTTGTTAGGGGGTACCATAGAGCCTCAACTCTCATAAATCTCTCTCCTCCCCTCCCTCTTCCCTTGCCTGACCCAAAAGGGCGGGACCCATTTCAGCTGGTTCTGGGGAACGTACGAACCAAGGCCGAAAAAACGGCACCCATCCAATTAACCACCCGACGTTTAACCTTACTAGGGGAAAAAGCGATCTCTGCCCACTGAGCTACTGAACTGCCTTCAGGGACGGGTAAAAAAACAGGGGGTCTAAGTCTGAGCAACCGGGCTGTGCTGCCGATGACTAGCCCCGGAAGGAAAAAAACATCAAGTTAAGCCCTCAAACAATCCCGTTTGGGGGCCCCAAAACTTTCCCCCCTCCCCCCCCCTCCCCCCTCACCATTAGACCATGAGTGGTATCGGGGCGTTTATCTTCGGATAGACGATAAACCGAGGCCCCTTTGGTTACATTAAACGCACAAAAAAACCCAGGGGCAACAAGAGAGTTGTCCCTTGAAAAATTTCTTACAAAAAACCACCCGATAGGGAAAAAAATACAACACCCCCCCCCCCCCCCAAAACAAAAAAAAAAAAAAAGGGTTGCGCTGCTCTTGTGGGGACGCGCTCCCCCGGGAGAGCAGCCCAAATTTTTCCGCGAGAAATCCGTGACTTAAAGTGTAAAATAAAAAAGAGAAAGGAAAGCTAAAGGAAGGGGCTCCTCTCTCTCCCCTCTCTCTCTCCCCTCTCCCCTCCTCTTCTCCCTCTCTCCTCTCCTCTCTCTCAGGTTTAAATCTGTAACTTAGAAAAGACAAAAAAATTGATGGTTTTTCAAAAGGGAGGTAATCTTTCAGGCAAGAGACTGGGTTTAGGGTTTAACTGAAATTAAAGTACAAACTTTTATAGATATTTAGGCCTTACCTTCCAACAAAACAAAGTTTCAAAATGCATGGAGTGAAAACTGAAAAAAGGAAAAGGGGAACCATGGCAATTCAAAAGGTCTTGAGAAACAAAAACTGCACTTTTTTTTTTTAAATTTTTCTGAAAGTTTTTTTTGACTCTCAAATCAGCTAACTCAGTATGGAGCAGATTTTTGGGGGATTACATTTGTTAAAAGAAATAGAAAAAGTGCACCCCAGCAACGAAACTTTTCCCTTTTTTCAGCCATCACTCGTCTAATAAAAGATAGGGAAACCCGGGCCGATATCCTCTATTTATAAAACTGAATGAAGTGTAATTATGTAGGGTTTAAAAATTTAACTCAACTTCCTATGTAAAGATTGGCAGACAAGCGCCGTTTTTTTTTGTGTCGGCAATTCACACGATTTATTCCCCCATCTTTCCCGAATACTTTTTAGATTTTACATGATTACATTTGGAATGGACGGGGTCACCGCTACATAATTGTTTGAAAAATTTGTCAAAGTTCTTCTATGCGCGTCAAAAATCATCCGTTTTGTACTCTTCAGTATGTCACAAAAATTTCAACCAGGGGTTTTTTAAAATATTTTGGATTTTGTCTGGGCGGGTTTTTGAAAGTTTGCCATCTATACTTAAAAAAGGGGAAATGACACTTCCAAGTGTATCACTAGTGTTTTCCCACTCAAAATTTGATGCCAAGAACAGAAAATTAGTGATAGGTCAATTGCTTTTGCTCTTACTTAATATACTGGTTTTTCTATAACATCTCCTTTATTTAGAAAATAAAGAGGTGATCCACAATTTTTTTCAAAAAAACAAGGCGGGGTAGTTTTAACTCCTTACCCAAAACAAGAAGGGGCATTGAACACCACTCTCCCCTTTATTGCCTAGTCCCTTAGGACACAACCTTTTCCGATTTTGATTGCGGTTTTTAAGACAAATACACGAAACATATTTAAGTCAGCTGGTCATTAAACTTTACTCTACTGCACACTTTTGTATTCCTTTCCCTTTTGAAACGGGAGGCGTATGTCAACAAGTTAAGTTTTTTTGAAAAATTTTTGCATATTGATCTGTCCTTTTTCTCTTCTGCCTGATATACTGAGGGTAAAAAAATTGGGAATTTTTGGAAGTTTATGCTCATTTACTTCAAGGTTAAAAAACCAACCCCAGGTCGAAAAAAGATAAGCAATTTTCGAAAAAAAATCACAATTCCAATGCATAAGCTAATTTTCCATAAAAAGGCAGCACGGGGTCTAAAGTGATAAATAAAAACCTTAAAAATGAGGGGGGGGGGAAAGAAAAAAACAAATAAACGCACAAAACCCAAAATAGAACAAAAAAAAAAACCCCAAAGGGGGTGTGATGGAAAGTAAAAAAAAAGTTATATGGCACACATTTCTATCGAAAGAAGCGGGACAGAATAATATTTTCACTGACAAAGCCCTGCGTAGAGCTGCAAAGAAAAACTTATTCACCACTGAAGGGAAATTTGCCCCAAATTGTTGTACCAGGAACCACAGCTAGCATTTTTCCCATAAAAAAAATTGATCGGGATATTTCGGCGCATGCCTAAGATTGCCTTCTGTAAAACTCAAGGGGGAAACCATGGGGGTGCGGCTGAAAGAAGCCTCGGGCCTTTGGGGGAAATTTTGAGGCAGGTGTTTTCGAATGGGGGGGGGTCACCAGTCTTTTTTCCGGGCAACGACGCCAGCTCCTCGGGGGTTGGGCTTTTTTCCCAGAAGTGGGGAGATGGGGTCCCGGGTTTCCCGGCTAAAACACTGTTTCCCGGCTGGGGGGTGAATGAGTTTTTAAAATACATTTTCAATTTGGGCCCCCTTTAGATTTTCATGACATAAAAAAAAAATTTTGCCATGTTAAACACTGAAGAAAATTTGACGATTTACTTCACTTCGCTCAGGGAGGTGAGGGGGGCCCTTTGCAAAAACAATTAAAGTTTCAGACCACTTGGATGTACAGCTTGACACAGGAAAAAAAAAAAACCCCCACATACTAAACATCTTTTGCTTCAGTTCATTCACACCGAGGGAGAAAAACTGCATCAAAAAATCATCGGCTGTATCCTCAAAACATGAAACGTTTTTTGGGGGGTGTTTTTTGCAACTACTCAAAACCATACCTTTTTCCAAGTCGATCCTCTACTTGGGCCAACCCTGAATCTGCAAGATTTCAAACTTTGGGAGTTGGGGATGTAGTTTTCTTGCGGGTTTTGATTCCAGATTTCTGTTTGTTTTTTCTTTAAAAGGGAAATTTTTTGCGGGGTTGATACGTTGGAAATTTTTTTAGTGACTTTAGCTGTGTTAAATTTGATAGGGGGGTTTTTATCCCGGGTTTTCTTTCTTTTATCTACGACTTTATTTTTTAACTTTCATTTGTTTGATGCAGTTTTACATTTTGTTGACGTCATTTTCACCCCTGGTTTTTCTCTGGAATTTAAAGTGTTGGGTCTTACCAAAAGGATGTGGAAACCCCTTTTAAATGTTGCAAAAAGGAGAGCAGGAGACAAGACGGGGTTTTGGGCGGGGGATTCCGGGGGAGTTGTCTGTTCGTGTACGTCTTGAATATACCCCCACCTCAGACAAGCGCCATTAGTTTGTAAACTGCCTTTCCCCGTCCGTTTTCGATTCCTAAAAAGTGTGGATGAAACTTAAAACCATTTTCTTTGGGTCATCCGGGGTTACCCTGAATGCCCCTCCTTCCCCTTGCTCAAAGTCATCTTCGGGAATTTTGGCCCCAATGTAGATTATTTTAGATCACAGCACTTTTCATGACCTATTTTAGTCTGAAAACAGATCTAATTCTGGGGTTACATTCAAAATAACATGATTTTTACATTTTCAAAGCACACCCTTAGACGTAAATTTTCGTTTTGTTTTGACAAACATTGCAAGTTGGTAAGGGGCAATCATACATCCCCAATGAATGGGCCCTGGTACAGTCAGCACAGTAAACAGGGCTTTTTGGTTTGACCGCAAAAACACTGAATTTGATAAATTTCTTCCCATTCCGGGACACGGTCTTTGTTTAATTCTTTGAAGTTTTTTTGTAATTTTTGAGGAACTAATTCTTTGATTACTTTTTGTTTTTTGACCCTTTTCCCATGGGATTTTGTGGTCTTTTTTTTGACAGGGTGATATCAGTTGACTTCATCTGGCCATTTTGAACTGTGTGTTGTGTGTTTGTGTGGTGCAACTTGGAAAACAATAATTTATATAACAATTAAGGTATCGTTTAAAGGGTTATTGGAAATTTCCCCTTTCCCTTTTCCGTTTCTTTATTTCCTTTTTTGCAAAAAAAAATTTTGCAAAAATTATGTTCATCTGCTCTTTGCCCAAAAGACGTATTGTTAAGCAATAAATTATTTTCATGTTCTCTCTCTCTCTCTCTCTCCTCTCTCTCTCTTCTCTCCTCTCTCCCCCCTTTTCCCCTTCCTCTCTCTCTCTCCTCTTCCCTTTCCTCCCCTCCCTCTCCCTCCCTCCCCTCTTTTTCTTTGCGTGCTTTTTGTGTGGTATTAGGGGGGTAAATTGGGTTTATTTGAAAAAAACAAGGAAAAAACCACTCAATTAACCCCCCCCCCCCCCCCAACCCTACCTCCCAACAAGCCCCCCCACACGGGGTGTAAAGGAGATAAAATCTTGCAACAGGGCCTTTTTGCCTTCATTTTATTTGTTAATAAAGATTTTTCACGAGTTTTAGAAAGGGAAAAATCCCCCCCCCCCCCCCAAAAACCCCCAAACAAAACAAAAAAAAAATTAAAAAATTAAAAAAAATCTAACAAAAAAAATTTTAAAATAAAACCATCCCCGTCCTTTTTAACCCCGGCCCCGCAAGGCCTATCAGGTTGCAACCCCAACAAACCACATTAAAATGGGGGAGCCAACTTTAAAAATAAAATAAAACCCAACCGGGGTCGCTCCTGGAAGCCCTGGCCAACCAAAAGGACAACCCGGGAGGGGGAAACCGCTTTTGGGGGGAAAAACCCCCCACATCAACCACACATAAAAAATAAAACCAAATCCAATTCTTTAAAACAACCTTTGTTCTTAGTGCCACTGAAAACACTTTCACTCAATAACACAAAAAGCCCGATCTCCAGGAAGTTAAAATGGGATAAAAAACTCTTGGGGAGTCCCGTAAAATGCTTGTGTCTAATACCGACACTCGCCCTCCAGAAGCAATGCTTGATGGTTCCTGCACATCACAATCACACACCAGGGGGTTTCCCTCTCCTTTCAGCAAATAAGGGGGATGTAGAATACCCGTGTGTAGCCTGTGAGCACTGCTGCTTCCCTCATTTTGACACACAAGAGGAGAACTTCTTCATTTTTGGGCGAATCTGAAAAAGTTATTTTCTTCTGACGTTCATTTTCCCCTTGCCCGAGGACGGGGGTACGTTTCTTTTTAGTTTCAGTCCGGTTAAGACAGGTAGACCTGGAAATTCCTTCTCCGGGCACCCGGGGAGTCGGGCAAACCGTTTCCCCCGCCCGAATGCCACATTCCCCGAGATCCACCCCGAACAATAAAAAGCTTGAAAACAAAAAGAAATTGGAAGGTATTTACTTACAATGATACTGCTCACACGAGAAAAAACAAAGGGGAACAACAGTGCCACCAGGGTACACACGGGCATTCTCACACACCCACTTCTTTGGGTGAAAGGGGAGGGGAAACCCCCGGGGGGTTTACTTGGATGTCAGGAACCACAAGCTCGCTTCGGAGTTCAAGATGTCCAAGAATTAACACAACATTTTACTGCAGACTCCCTAAAATCAAGACGGGTATCTGACAATCAAGAAACACGAAATTAAACGGGGCCCCCCCAAAATCACAAAAACCCAAAACCCTTTTCTTTGTAAGTTTAAATTTTTTCTTTTGAAAAAACCAAAAAAATTGAAATTGATTTTTAACCCATATAAGTTCCCTTCCCCTTTTAAAAAAAGCACAAAGAAAAACTGAAAGAAAAAAACAACAGACAGACAGACAACAGACAGACAACGACAGAGAGGGGCTGACCACTTTTCCCCCATGGTATAATTTTATTTTTAACAGATGAAAGCAAGACGGTCACCCCTCCCTCGGTGGTGGTCTTCCTCCTTGAATCATCGGCTTGACTTTTATATTGCTACTGGGAAAAAGTAAGTTCATAAGGGTTTCTCTATTAATTTTTCCCCCTTTCCCCCATCCCCTTTCGCTTTAAAAAATTTCAGCGCTATAAAAATTCCCCAAAAATTTTTTATTATTTCTATTTTTAAATTTTTTTATTACACACATCATCACAATCCTTTTGAAAGTTCCATACTTCTATAAAGAAGGGCTATCTGATCCAAAGCAACCGTGTCGGGTTTTTCCCACGGTCACATTTCAGATATCGCATGGTTCCCTCATTTTTAGGGATCTGCGGGGCCACAGTTTCAGATATCTGCATGGGTCACATTTCAACATGGGCATGTGTCATCGGTTTCAGATATGCTGGGGCATCAGTTTTTAGATTGGCATGGGGCTCATTTTTAATATCTGCATGGTGCCATCAGTTTCAGATATCGCATGGTGGCATCATTTCAGATATCTGCATTGCACATTTTTAACATCTGCATGGCCATCATTTCAATACTGCATTGTCTCAATTCAGAATTGCATGGTGCACAGTTTTAGATACTGCATGGGGTCATCAGTTTCGAATCTGCTGGTGCCGTCAGTTTCTGATTCTGCAGGGTCATCAGTTTCAATATCGCATGTGCACAGTTTCGTACTGCATGGGGTCACATTTTTAGTATCTGCTGGGCCATCTTTCAATACTGCATGGGGCATCAGTTTCAAATCTCATGGGGCCCTCATTTCAGATATGTCATGGGGTCATTAGTTTCAGATATCTGCATGGTGCATCATTTCAGATAATCATTTCATCATTTCAAAATCTGCATGGGCTCATTTTAATATCTGCATGGCTCATCATTTCAATATTCAGGGGTTCATCAGTTCAGATAGTCATGTGTCATCAGTTCAGATTTTGCATGGTGTCCCCATTCAGAATGGCATGGGTCATCAAATTTCAGACAGTGCAGGTGCATCAGTTTCAATATGCATGGGGTCTCAGTTTTTAGATTGTCATGGGGGTCATCATTTCAGATATGTGCATGGTGTCATCAGTTTTTAGAACGCATGGGGTCATCAGTTTTCAGTATCTGCTGGGGGCCTTTTTCAATACGCTGTTGTCTCAGTTTTTTAGATACTGCATGGGGCCCTCAATTTTTAGATATGTCTGGTGATCATTTTTAATATCTGAGTGCATCGTTTCAGAAAATGCATGGGCCACAATTTTCAATATCTGCATTGCCATCAGTTTTAGATATCTACATTGTCATCAGTTTCAGACATCTGCATGGGGACATCATTTCAAATCTGCTGTGTCATCAATTCAGTATGTCATGTGTCACAGTTTTAATATCTCAGGAGTCATCTTTTAATATGTGCATGGTGTCATCATTTCAGATACGATGGTGCATCTTTTCAGAATCTCATGGTGGGATCAGTTTTTGATTTCTGCATGGGGGCCCTCATTTCAATATCAATGGTGTTATCAGTTTCGATTGTGCAGGGGATCAGTTTTCAATATTGCATGGTGTCATCAGTTTCAGTATCCAGGGGGCCCTCAGTTTCAGATATCTGCTTTTGCACATTTCAGATATCTGAAAGGTTTACAGTTTCAGTAGTGCTGGGGGCACATTTCAGTATTGCATGGGGTCACATTTCTGTATCTGCATGGTTTTATCATTTTCAGATAGGCATGGTGTCATCATTTCTGATATCTGCATGTTCTCATTTTGATACTGCATGGGCCTCATTTTTAGATAAGGCATTATGTCATCATTTTTAGATATCTGCGGCCATCGTTTCAGATTGTGCATGGGTCTCAGTTTCAGATATTGCAGTGTCAAATTTTTAGAAATCTGCTGGTCCCAGTTTCAGATATTTTCATGGTTCATCGGTTTTTTAGATAGTCATGTGGGATCAGTTTCCGATACGTTGTGCTCAGTTTTTAAAATTGCATTTGGGGGATCATTTTTAGATATTTCATGGTGGGATCAGTTTCAACAGGCATGCTCATCAGTGTAAACTGCCCAAACCCCAGGCAAGAGAACCGGCAGTGTAGGGGTGCTGTTTACTTCTAGCGTTGACTGCAGGGTGTTCAACAACAAGGCAACACGCAGTCTCAAGGGACAAAAAGGAGATTGGTTCTGGGCCACAAAAGAGTACCCAAGGGTTATGCCTCTCCCCTCCTTCAACATTTTTTTAGACTATTGGTACGCACTCGAAAATCAGGGGGAACATCACATCGGGGGCAATATTTCAACTGACGTTCGCTAAGACAGCGGGCCCACGGGGGAGAGCAAAACTATCATTGTAAAGCACCAGTGAACCTCTAAGGCATGTGGCAAGCAGATCAGCAAAACACAAAAAAAACCAGGGGGATACAAAGTGGGGCCCAATGGCATCAGCACGCTTACATAACGGTAATAAATCGAAACCGTCCAAACTTCAAACATCTGGGGCTAAGTACGATGAAGGATCAAAACCTGAATTCCTCCGGGGTAGCTCAACCACAGCTGCGATGACTTAACAGAAACTTTTCTGGGAAAGACAAGAAATCGCCGTCACTTCAAAATCAGACTGCCCTTCCCTACATTCCAATTGTTTACGTATTAAAAGGACCATAACAGCAACATTGAAAGAAGGATACAGGGAATGGGATTATGTCTTTCGCAAACTCCTTGGTTTTCTCATCAAAAGCACATGCAGCATGGAATGAAAACCAGATGGAAAAGGGCCTCAATCAAATCCGACTTCTGACTTCACTGAACACCCCCCACCCCCCCCCCGCAAACTGAAGTGGTACGGGCCACGTAAAAAAAACATCTGACGGCCAAACGTCCACACGGAAATTTTCAATGAGGGGGAAAGAAAGGCAGCAGAGAAAACTTGGAAAACAACTCAAAAGTGACTGCTGTGATGGAACGATTGCTGAAACCGCGAGATGGGGGAAGCTGGGCAAAATCTTCCCCGGTATCCCCACGGGTACAAAACTAAGGGGCAGTGAAGTTAAAAGTGAAGGTTCCAAGGAAAATTTAAAACCATAGCAGTGTACAAGGGCTTTACCAATTTTCCAGCCCAATTCACAGCATGGGGTCTAAAGAATTAAGGGGGGAAAAGTTTACAATCTTTTGCATCAAGAAAAAACCAAAAAGCTGGGGAAAATCACTTTTTTTCTTTTTGATGCTTTCTTAATTTAAAAATGCGAAATGTCTGTTTGGGAGTGTGCGTAAATAATAAGTTTTTATGTCTTTCTAGTCAAATTTGGGTTTTTTTTTTAACATTGTGTTCCCAATTGATGTGTGTGTGGTTTTGGTTGGTGTGTGGTGTGTGTTTTGGTGTGTTTTTTGTGTGTGTGTGTTGGGGTGTGTTGTGGTGTTTCGGACATTTTTTTTTTGGATTATTTGGAACGTTTTTTTAAACCCAAAATAAACGTACCTTTTTTGGGGTTTTCGGAAAATTAGAACGATCATCTTCCGTCAGATTGCAATTCCCTTCATGGGGGATTTAAAAGTTTTTTACTTTACTTTTACTTGCTTAAACACGTTGAATACCCCCCCTTTTAAGAGGGGTCTGGGTGCCGACTTGAACGGGAAAATACCCAACACCTCACTTCACACTTGTCGCGCTTCACATCATCCCGAATCGGGAAACGGATGCTTCATGGTAGCAGAAACAATCCCCCACCTAAAATCCACGATCTGAGCGAACCTGAGCCCTAGCTACCGAGGGAAGGAAAAAAACACATTTTAGTGGTGGATCGGTGTCACAGTAACGGCCCCTTTTAAAAGCGAAAAGTCCGGGCGGGAATGGCGGTGGTTCAAACCCCCTTTGACCCCCAACATTTTTTTCCCCCCCCCACTAACCTTAGTGGGGTCTGGGCCTATCCTTTCGGATAACATAAACCGAGGGCCCTTTTTTACACAAAAATTATTACGCACATAAAGAACCCCGGGAAAAAGGTTGTCCCTGGAAAATTCTTTGAAAAAACCACGGGATAGGAAACAAATCGTTGAGACAGAAAAAAGGAAAAAAAAAAAATGGGGCCTCCTGGGCGACGCGCTCCCCCGGGGGGAGCACCCCAATTTCACGCAGAGAAATCTACTGACTTAAAGACTATAAAAAAAAAAATAAATAAATAAAATTGTCTCTATTCAAAAAAAAAATTGTTTACTGTAAAGCAACCTTTTTTCATCAGTCAGTCTCCTTTCTTTCTTTCTTTTTCTTTCTTTTTTTCTTTCTTTCTTTTTTTTCTTCTTTTTTTCTTTTTTTCTTTTTTTTCTTTTCTTTCTTTCTTTCTTTATCTTTTTAATTCTTTTATTCGAGGGTAAAGGGGAAAAAGCCCCTTGTGTCTTTTTTTTTTTTCATCCGGTACCCGCTTTTTGGGGTTTTTAAATTTGTCAGCTGTTCCCACCGCACACACTGGGCCCACCTTTTCGAACAGGAAACAGGATTTAACGGGGCCAAATGTTCTGCGGCGTTCGAACACGGACCTGGTTTTTTTAGTCCTTTTTAAGGGCTTGGGAGAGTGGAGTCTGCACTGATGTTAACTCCCGGGGGGAAAATATCCCCTTGAACGGGAATGGGAAACCCGGGGGGTCAATTGCCCCCGCAATGTTCTAACCACTAGGGTATCCCCCCCCCCCCCCCCCCCCCCGGTTGTTGTGATTCAAAATTCAATTCAAATTTTTATTGCCTTTTTAATCAATAACTTATTTGACGTGTGTGTTGTGTGTTGTGGGTTGGTGGTGTGTTGGTGTGGTTTTTTGGGGTTGTGTGTGTGTTGTTGTGTGTGTGTGGGGAAAAAAGGGCTAAACTAATTTTTCCTGCGCAAGGGTTTTTGACATTTTTATTTTTGTTCGACAAACAGAACTACCTTCAGAGCTCAGCACTGAAAACTACTGGGCAGTTTTAAGGGGGACCGCTCGCAGTCAAACCCCAAACAAACCCTGGTGTGAAGCAACTTTGCCATGCCCCTTAACACAAAACAGCATAGAGAGGACATACCAAATAGTTAAACACCCTATCTTTTAGGGCCCCTTAGAATAAAATAGACTTAGACATTTTTTTTTGGTAAGTGTTCCCCCCGTTTGCGCCTGGGGGCTGCATTGGGGGTGGGTCTGTGAAAGTGTGTGATTTTTTGGGGGTTTTTCGTTATCTAGAGGCAATTTTATACCACTGTTTTTTTTTTTCTCGGGTTCTAACGGCGACTATTTTTCTTTAATTGCCTTTTTTGTAAAATATTTTCAATTCTAAATTTTTCTCTTGTAAATATTTTTTTTTAAAAATGGCAACAGATATTTTTGGTTTACCTTCTTACTAACTTTTCCACCCTTTCTACCCCGACCCCGGCCGTGAAAACTGCACTCTTCACAACTTCATCCCCCACCCCCACCACCAAACCGCCAAAAATCCAGATTTCCCCCACTCCACCCAATAACACAACCACTTTGATCTAGAACACATTTTTAGTGAAATTTGGCCCAAACAAACGGGCTTGATGAAGCACAAATCAACCTATTTCAAACCCAGTATTCATCGCAAAAAACCAAAGAGGAACACTGCAGGCAACGTCCCTCGCCCCAGTGGCCTGGCCCCACGTGCCCTTCCCTCACCTCTGACGTCCCCTTCCGAACCACTGACCACCTGACTCCTCCCCCTTTACTGCTTCCCCCCCCGTTTCTGATTTTCTTCTATTGTGAAAAGACTTTTTTTTGATTTTAATTCTTTCAGCGTGTACAAAGTTTTTAATCCCCTGCCCGACCGTTCCTTTTCCCCCCTCCACACCTGACTATCATGTAAACTCTTTTCTGTTCTCCCACTTCTACTTGTCTGCCATCGCCTTTATCTTCTTTCCCCAATCCTTCCTAAATCACCACTTTCTCTTCAACCTCTCCGTCCCTTCAAATCTTTTTCACTCTGTCTGCACAATGCACAATCGTTTTCCCAATGGAAAGGCTGATTTTCTTTTTGATTTTTTCATGAAAAAAACCTAGATTAACTTTTTCCCCAGAACATGTTTAAAAAAACAAAACCAGAACCTATGATAAAACACAAACCCCTGGCTATAAGACTCTTCCTTCCCCCCACTCCCCGTGGGGGTGGCATCGCTGTCGTTTACAAAACACGCTGCATCCGCTCTTCTTTCGCACTCCCTCCCTTTCTCACCGAATCTTTTTAATCTGTGACTCAACCCCAACCTACCCGGGGATTCTGTCACTTTCGCTGCCTTTACCCCCCCTCCCAGCCGTAAAAAAAAATCTGACATCTTCCCTTTTTTATCAAGAATTCCAATCTTCCTTTTATACACACCTCTCTCCCCCAAAAAACTTACATTCTTGGGGACTTTTAACTTCCACTTTGACAACCATCTTCTCCCGATGTCAAGCGTCCCCTTTTCTTTATTTTCTAACCACTCTCGTCCCAGCTGGAAATAACTACACATGAAGGTCATATTCAAAAATTGGGTCACACTGTGTTCACTAGATCACATGGTCTGTATCCGTCACTAAAACTGCTTTTTGACCATTCGCCTTCTTTCTTTTTCCCCTATCAAGGCCCTTTTAAAAAAAAAAAGTGCCACCCGTCGCAAACCAAGGGCCCAAAAATACCAAACTTTTTCTACCCAACTGCGAACACCATCCTAATCCCGACCACCTGACCCCTAAACACTACAACACTGTTTTTGGCCAACTGCTCGATGACACCGCCTCCCACCGACCTCATTCCGATGCCCGTGCCCCAGGTACAAACCCCTGATACCTGGTCGAAAAACGCAAACCCACAATTAGAGCGACAATGGGGGAAAAACAAAAACTGAAATAAAAAACAACTCTTTCGAAAACAAACAACAAAATCAAAAACCTTATTTCCCTTCAGCAAAGACAAAGATTACTCGCTCAAGTTCTTGGCACTCCAGAAATCTCTCTTTTCCCCACCTCAACTCTTTTGGGATCCGCAAAGGCAATCCCCCCACCCACTGTTCACAGCCCCTTTCCCAACCCCTGCTATATTTTCTTCATTCTTCTCTGACAAAGTCCAAAACATCGCTCCAGACTGGGAAACTTTTTTCCAACCCCCCACCTCCTGATCCCCCAATTCACTGCATTCCTCTCCTTTTTCTTCATCCAAAAATAGAAGAAATCAAAATAATTCTGAAAGAAATGACAAAAAACTGTGATCCGATCCAATACCCGCTTCTCTTCTCACCATGCATTCCACAGCCAACCCCCTACACGAAAATAGTAAACCATCTCTTCTTCAGGGTTTTTTTATCACCTCAAAAATGCTTAGTTACACCTTACCAAAAAACTGACCTCGACCCCAACATTCAAAAATTACAGGCCTTTTTTTTAAAACCCACCCTTTTTTCTCTAAAGTCCTTTAAAAAAATTTTTTCTGAAAAACTCCAAAACCCTCATTCCAACATCTCCTTCCCCTTTTCATTGCCTACGGCCAACCACAGCACCGAGACCACCCTAGTCCACACCTTTAAAAAAAGCTTTTTTAAAGCTTTTGCTCAGGAAAAATATCCCCTTTTCCTCCCTCGACTTGTCTGCAGCCTTTGACACTATAGCCACCCAAATTTTTCCTACCCCCCAAAAAAAAGTTTGGGATTAAAGACCCCCCTCAAACGGTTTAGTTTACCTTTCGACCGTTCCCCCCACGTTCAGTAATAAATTCATCACACCTGCAAAACTGGGAAAGGGAGTCCCCCCAGGGGGCATTTTTCGGCCCTGTTTTTTTCACCTCTACCCCCCCTTTCACATAAATAACCGTCATCAAAACGCCATCTTTTACAAACGACTCTCAATTTCTTTGCAGTGAAACTCCCCCAAAAACTCCCTTCTCTCTTTACAAAAATGTCCCCGCGCCTTTAAAATACCAAAATTGGGTATAAGAAAAGTTGCAATAAATGCAGTAAAAACCCAAGCCATGCTTAAGGGACCAAAAACAAAAATCTCTTTTCCCTAACAACGCTTCAATAGAATCGGCAATAAATCTGTCCCCCTACCATGTAGAAATATCTAGGGTAGTTTTTCGAAACCGCTCCCATGCAAAAAAACATCACCCCAAAAAGCAGTCGTGCTACTAACAATACGGCCATTTGTGCAGTTTGAAAATATCTTTTCCCCTATACAACATCCAAATAGCACTCTCTCATTCCCACGTCTGGACTTTGCAATCTCTTCTTTGGGGGGGTCTGACAGCATCCTTCCACCCTCTTCAAAGAAAACAAAACTCTGCATCGTCTGTCCCCAAAAGAAAAACTCGACCATTACCCTCCTTGCATCTCTCCGCTGGCTGCCGGCCACAAATGGTAAACTTAAAATCTAACCCCTTTTTACAAAAGTCCCACAAAAAAACACCTTCCACCTCGTGAATTCTCACTTTCCTCCTTTTCGTCCCTCCCTCTCGCAGATACCTTTTGCTTAAGAAACCTAGAATTTAAAAATCCACTGTTGGCCGTCGCCTTTCCTGTTTTTGGGCCAGGGATCGGGAAAGACCTCCCCTCTCCCTTCCTCCAAAGCCCCTTTGATGCTTTTAAATCCAGCCCCCAAAGACGCATTTATTTCAAACCCAAGATTCTCCCCTCTTGTTTCACGCTTCTGTCCCTGCCCCCATAACAACTCCACCCCCCCCCTCCCCCTGCCTGCCCCAGTTACAACCTTTGTGGTGGGTGTGGTGTGTGTTACGCCGCGCGCACGCGCGCGTGTTTTACTTTGTATTTGTAAAAAACGTTTAAATTTGCCTGTGTGTAATTTGAAAAATATATAATTGTAACGGGGTGCAGTAAAGACTAGGGTGAATAAGCGCTTGATTTGTTTATTTGCAAAAATGCGCTGATTAAACCCCTGTATTATTTTTATTATTTTTATTATATTTTCATTCCCCAAACGGGACGGGATAGCTCAGGGGGGGGGAGAGCACTCCTTTCCCCCCAACCAGGGTTAAGCAGCATCGAGCGTGGTTACCACTTGGATGGGTGACCCTTTTTGCGCGCCCTGGCTTCAGTACAGTCCCCCAGTTCACCCAGCTGTAAATGGGTACCTGCCCTCTTTAGGGTCAGGGAAGGGAAAGCAGCGAGGGAGAGGAAATGGGCGCCGCCCTCAATATGCTGGCCCTAGAGAAGTTTAGATGTCTGATGCCTTGCTCCCCTACGACCACCTTTACTTCAATAGTTCAGTTCAAAGACTGAACATGATGGGACCATGCTGAATAGTTCATACTCCTATCTTTTGATTTAAGATTAATACTCTTGTTCTTTTTTTTTATATAATAGCACAGCCGCCAAGGATTAAATTCTGACGTACAGAGTGACAGCTAGCCAGTTTGTATACATCTACTTACGATTATAATGACCACTATGAACGTGGCAAACAATCAATCTGTGCCTCCCCAACTGACCTTAGCTACCCCTCCCTGTACCTACACCCAGCTACCTTTTCCTTCTACCCCTCCCCTCTCCCAAACTACCCGAGATAGGGGCAGTGGGGGGGGGGGGGAGAGAATAGAAGGGGATAGGGGCAACTTGAGGGGGAGGGGGGCGTGGAGAATAGATGGGGGTGGGATGGTGGTTGGAGGGCTAACTTGGGTGTGGGAGTGAAGAAGGTGCAGCAGCCACTAGCAGTTACAGGGTTGATTCATCTCTTACAAGGAAAATCAGTTCTTATTTTGTGCTTGTCTGTGTAGCTGTTTCCTTATAATAGTGGCATTTTCTACAACTTTCTTCAAGCTGTGAATGTTCGTGTGTTTAGAGTTGCAAGCAGCTATGTGTGCGTGAGAAAGCTTTCATTTTATTTTATCTTACAGGTGTTTAAGTTAGGGTGTAGGAGAGAATAGAATAGGGGATGGAGGGAAGCTAGATGTAATTTAGGGGGAGAAAAAGAGGGGGTAAGTTTTTTTTTGTTTTGTTTTTTGAATGTATGTATTCTTTTATATCGAGGATAATGGAATAAGTACCCATGTGGTATTTTACGTCCAGAGCGTATGCAGTTTTGTCAATTTTGCCATCTGTTCCCACCAGCACACAATGGCCTACTCTTTCAAAAAGTGGAACATGATTTAACGTGTGTGCAAGATGTTCTGCCTACGTTTGCACATGGGACCTTGGTTTATAGTCTCATCCGAAGGACTTTTGGGGAGGGTGGAGTCTGCACTGATGTTAACTCCATGGGGAAACATGGAAACCCAGGCCAGGTCATCAAATTGTGAGTGCAATGTTCTAACCACTAGGTCAGGGGAGGGATGGATAGGTCAGGGAGGAGGAGGGGTAGGTTTTGGGGAGGGAGGGTAGGTATTGGGGTAGTTTGGGTGGAAGGAAGAGGGGATAGAGTAGGGGAGGGAAGGGCAGGGGTAGTTTAGGGAAAGGTTCACATTTGTAAGTAGGCCGTATATCTTTAAGTATCAAATTAAGTGGGAAAAACATGGGTCAATATAGTGTTTCCCATGCCAGTATTGTAGAGGAGGATCCAAAGTATGTGTATGCCAAAAGGCACGCTGTCACTCCCATTTGCAGGTTTTGACCAATATCCTTGCATTAATGGCTGGACTATGATGTGTGATGGTCCCTTCAGTCCAATACCAAGAGTGCACGAGATAGGACAATGCTAGATGGAAGAAAAAGCTTCCAGGCTTACACCTTTGTCCTTAGTAAAGATACCTTTGACTTGACTTGTTCTCTCTCTCTCTCTCTCTCTCTCTCTCCTCTCTCTCTCTCTCTTCTCTCCTCTCTCTTCTCTCACTCTCTCCATCTCTCTCTCTCTCTCTCTCTCTTACACCCGCACACACACACTCGCTCACATGCACACCCACACACACACACTCGCTCACTAACGCACACACACACTCACACACCACGCACACACTCACACACGCACACACACGCACGCACACTCACATACACACACGCACGTAATAGATACATGAATAGATGGACAGGCAGTCAGACAGACAGACAGGCAGACAGACATACAGGCAGGCAGACAGACAGACAGACAGGCAGACAGATAGATAGATTGATCACATTTTATTTCTCATGACGTCATAGGGATCACCTGCACAGATTCTTGATCAGCTGCCATATATTGTTGGGGAAGGTTTTTTTGTAAACTGTTTTCCCCTCCTAAATCTGAAGAC